>JANRFK010001158.1:31285809-31301219 GCA_030068395.1 Apalone spinifera
TGGCTGAGCGCCCGGAGCTGCCATGCTGGGCTGCGAGGTGGCTGCTGGGCACAGTCGGGGCACCGTGGCAGACCTCAGGCCAGAGGTCTGAGGCACACTCCTGCCACGGGCGCTCAGCAGCCTGCGTGTGCTTTAAGAGCCCGGGTTACCAGGAAGTCCGGGGTGGCTACGGGGTGTCCCAGCATCCAAATGGCTTTTTTCCGTTTAGCCTGCTTTTGCGCAAAAGTCTTAGCTAGCTGTCTACACTGGCCCTTTTGCACAATAGTTTTTCGCAAAAAGGACTTTTGTCCGAACGGGAGTGTCAAAGCATTTCCGCAAGAAGCACTGATTTCATACATTAGGAAGTCAGTGCTTTTGCGGAAAATGAAGCGACCAGTGTAGACAGCTGGCAAGTTTTTGCGGAAAAGCAGCTGATTTTCCAGAAAAACTGTCCAGTCTAGATGCAGCCTGGGTGTTTGCAGGAGGTGGTAGAAAGGAATCCTTTACTATGTAACTGATATAACCATTTAGTTTCTCACACAATACTATCTTTTGAGTTTTGGTGCTTTGTAATGTTCTCAAAAGAAAATACACCAGTTTAGGGCTCACATCAGAAAGGGGCTGATCTCTTACAAAATTGTGACATGCCTCACATATAACATATGCTGTAAATACTCGGCATTTGCAGGCTTAACCCTACATTTCTATGAAAACTAAGGCCCATTTTTTACGAAATCTGGTAAGAACAATAACTACAAAACTTTATATTCCATAGCTAGAAAATATAATTTTATCTATCTTTAAACCTTCAACATAAATAAGTGGTAAACATGTTGCTTTGTCTTCCTAATTTTATGGAACATGAAGGTCATTTGAATGCATATTTGTTATGCCTCATGGTTTTAATTTATAGCCCCAATCTGTCCTAGCAAAACTAAAAGAAAATGGGCCTCGAACATAGTAGGGCAATTATTACATTAAAAAGCCTGGCACTGTAATGCAGGAATTTTGTGCCATAGAATGGCATTATGTTTATTGTGACTAGAGAACAGGAAATGAGTTCAATTTCACAACAATAATTTGCTTTTCCCCTCCCAAATGTTGGCTGATGAGCAATTCACATATTGTTATTAGAAGTTAGGGAGGTGGAATCATTACCTATTTTGGCACAATGCTGGTGTCACTGATTTCAAGAGTAGTAACATCAAGCCTTTAAAAATATTTTATATACTTTGCTCTTACTTTAATATTTCACAGGGAAGACTATGTCAAAGAAACAGCTGTGGTGTTATTTCTTTGTTTAAAAAATTACTTTTGAAATCATTAAGATCCTTTTGAATATATCCAAAGTTTAGAATCGAGAGAAAACTACCAGAATTAATTAAACAGACAAAAATACAAAGTGTTATTTTCATAGGCTAATTTCGCTTTTTATTTTCCCAATAAGTGGAACGAATGGCTTAAAATCATACTTATTTCATGTGTTTCTCTGTACCATAATTTTCATGTAATTCAGCACAACAAAATTAACACATTAACTCCCAAAATTTTCATATTTCACAGATAGTAGTAATGTAAAATCACAATTTACAGCATCAGAGCATCTGGCCAGAAATGACCTCTCCTGATCCGTCAAATTCCCTTGTTTGGGACCACTCCAGTCCCAAGGGTGCTGGACAAGGGAGGTTCAACCTGTAGTATAATTCTGGCAAATAATGCAGAAATTTTGTAGAAAAATTTCAAAGACCAAAATTCACTTAGTTTGTTCTATAATTCAACTATAGGAGTTGGGGGAACATTAATTAGTTCTCTAATTAAAAATAAATCATTGCCCTTTCCTACCATCTCTGCATGAGTGGAAGAGAAGACTCAGATTTCAGGATGATGACACAAAAAACAAGAGACCAACTCTTGGTAGTTAGTCTATAGTTAAATTACAAAGGGAAAGACAAAGATGCAGAACTCATGATGAGCTGTCTAATCCTCCCACTTTAATGCACATCTGTTTCATCAGCTGATTGAAATTCAGAGCTACTGCAACAGAACATAGTTTTAGCATATGGGAGTTGCTTTGGCCACCACCCTTTAGCTGGGGAAGAACTTTATGCAAGATTAGCAACTTGACATCATAAACAATACAAAACATTATTTTAAAGAATACCTGACATTTTGATTATGAAAGTTCTGATCTGATAGAAGAATTTGTGGCCTTGAAAAAACCTTTAAGAAGTCTAGGTTTTTGAACCTTTTAAAATATATTTGCAGCAGGGAATCTATGGCTGTGTCTAGACTGGCCAGTTTTTGCGGAAAATCAGCTGCTTTTGCGCAAAAACTTGCCAGCTGTCTACACTGGCCACTTGATTTTCCGCAAAAGCACTGACTTCCTACTGTATGAAATCAGTGCTTCTTGCGGAAAAGCTTTGATGCTCCCGTTCGGGCAAAAGTCCCTTTTGCGCAAAACTTTTGCGCAAAAGGGCCAGTGTAGACAGCTGAGATTTGTTTTGCGCAAAAAAGCCCTGATCGTGAAAATTGCGATCGGGGCTTTTTTGCGCAAAAGCGCGTCTAGATTGGCCACGGACACTTTTCCGCAAAAAGTGCTTTTGCGGAAAAGTGTCCGTGCCAATCTAGACGCTCTTTTTCCGAAAATGCTTTTAACGGAAAACTTTTCCGTTAAAAGCATTTACAGAAAATCATGCCAGTCTACACGTAGCCTATTTGTTTGAGCATCACTTGACAATAAGAAGTCCTTATCCTAATTAGCATTTAATATAATAAAATAATATGCAGATATGTGGCATTCTCCCAGATCAAGTGATAGGCTGTGTATAGGAAATCTGCAGAAAATACACCTGTTTTTAACTATTTTCAAAAATAAGGCCATCTCTACTCTATAGAATTAAGTCAACCTAACTTACATGGCATACTTCCAGCACAGTAATTATTTCTCTTATGTGCGTCTATGCTTTGCTCCTTTTCTGAGCAGCGTGTATCCTCACCAGGAGCAATTGTATTGAGTGTGCTGTTAGGGTATGTCTACACTGCCGTGCTATTTCAGGACACTTTCAGTATCTTGAAATAGCTATTCCGCATCTTTTGAAAAAGCCCATTATTTCACAATATAACGGGCTTGCTATTCCGACACCCCTGTAAACCTTGTTTCACAAGGATTAAGAGACATTTCAGAATAGCGGTTTATTTCAAAATTTGGTGCTGTGTAGCTAAATAAGCTATTTTGAAATTAACTCGAAATAAGGTACACAGTTTGTGCATCTCTTGGTTCTGTTTGTCAGAAGCTGGGAATGGGGGATGGGATGAATCACTTGATTCCACTGTTGGAAGATAGGCTATTGGGCTAGATAGACCTTTGGCCTGACCTACTATGGCCATTCTTATGACAGTGACTAGGTCCCTGAGGTGAGTTGGCCAATCCTGTCAGTAGCAACCATATCATCCAGGTAGGCCAGTGGACAGGATTGATGTGGCTGCAATTCCTGGTCCATTAGTCTTTGAAAGGTAGCTATGGTGCCACATAAACCAAAGGGCATAGTAATTAACTGAAAAAGGCCTATGAGGGCCAAGAAGGCTGTCTTGGCATAGCAATCAGGATAGAACAGATTTGATAATAGCCCTTAGTTTAATGCACAGATGTGTTGGCCTTCACTGATCTGATCAAACAGCTGGTCAAAACATCTAGTAAGCACTGACGCTAGAATTTGCACGATTAGTGGAAGTCTGCACAGAACTGAGTAGTTCCCTTCGGTTCAGGGACGAAGACCTTTGAACTACACCAGCGACTTCACAATTCTGCAGTCATACCTAGCTTTAATATCTTTGGCTGTGTGAACTGGGACTTCAACCTATCCAATATTGGATAGGCTTTTTGACTTGACTTGGTTCTAGGTTTTGTATTAATTTGATGGGTCACTAGGGAAGTTTGTCCTGGAAATGGGAAAAAATACATTCTGATATGCCCACCCTAGACTCTCTAATTGTCCTCTCTGGCCTGGGAACAACCCCTCCCTAAGTGGGGCCCCATTAGCATCTACCTCAACCAGTTTTAGGAGCAGCAGTCCTAAATGTTCATGTCCGTCTTCTGGATGGATCAAATGTTTTTCCTGTGCTCTCCATGACTTTAGCAGATTTACATTGTAAATCTGCTTTGTTCATCACTGCTTTCAGCAGTAAACCCCATAATCAATTGGACCTATCCTGAACTTGGCTAGATATTTTTCTCTGAACAAGGAAGCAATAAGATAACTTGGTTGCCCAGATGAAATAACCTCATCCTAACACGGAGTATACTATAGGCCTGGCTCTATTGGGCCTGGACAAAATGATCAAGACTTTCCAGCCTCTCCCTCATTTGCAGAACTTGGTGTAGGACATTCAGTGAGTGGGTAGGCTGCATGTCTATGACTCCTTAACCTGATCTAAGATATCCTGGGGTTGTCTGCTATAGAGAAATTAAAAAAAAAAAAAAGAGAGAGAAGCCAGTAGATGTCTGCAGCACTTCTTGTAGTGCAAATAAAAGATACAGCAGTAACTGATTGAGTCTCTGACTTCTGTCCCAAAAAACTTTTTCAGCGCTTTAGGGCTTTAATAAACTATTCAACTAGCCCATTGGTAGTGAGGCAGACAAACTGATTGGGTCCCTGGGAAAGGTGGTGCAGAAGAAGCTCCCCGCCCCTGGAAAGGACAAGAGTGGGGCAGCCAGTCCTCAGCACCTTTCAGACTGCACAACAATCCGTGGTCAGCCCTCAGAGCTTTCTGGAGCATGTCATTTGGTGCTCTGGCACTGATTTGAAGGGTCTGGGGCTCCAACTACTGCAGCTACTGCAATAGCATTTGCTGGGACCCCCCCCCCCCCCCCCCCCCCCCCCCCCCCCCCCCCCACACACACACACTTTGGAATTGCTGGGCCTGGAACAATTACTCCCTTCGCCCACACCCCTTTCGGTGGGCCTGGCTATTGGTCTGAGGATGACAGACCGAGAGTGATCAAACCTTTAAGAGGGATGAGACAAAGTTTGTCCCCTGATCAGTGATCAATTCTGAGGGAAAAACTATTTTAGAAAAGATGTGCAGGTGCTCCCATGTGAAGTAAGTTCCAAAAGTAAACAGTCTGAGTACTATGTGATGTAGTCAACTGGTAGTAAAATAAATTTGTGGCCCCAAGAACTTTTCTCAAGGGGCCCTGTGATGTCATTCCCTACTCTTTTAAGTGAGATTGTTGTAAGGTGGAGCGGAATCAAGGAACCCCAGTCTTGTACCTTGTCTTGCACCGTTTCACAGTCTGGGCAGGACAAATAAAAATCTGCTACTTCCCAAAACATTCCCAGCAAAAGGAACCATATCAGTAATCTTTCAGGCATCTTTGCTTTTGCTAGATGTCTGGCCATCAGGACAAAGAGTGCTAATCTCAACAGGTCTCGTTGAGCAAGCTTCAGAAACTAGAACTGGATTCTGGCATTTTCATATGAGGTTGTTACTCCACCCAGTGAATAATATCATTGCATAACTCAAAATGAGGAAATTGTGGGTGGAGTGTTCCAAGGTAACTTCCCCATAGATTACAGCTACCTGGCTGAAGCATTCTTGGAAGGCCCGAGCAGTGGTGAGATCAAAAAATGTCAGCTGGAGCAGAGTTTACCATCAGCAAAATTGGGTTGCTAGAATGTTTTAAAGGATCACACAGCAGCTCTTGTCCCACGGGACTGCTAGGGTTGCCCCTCTGTTCTGGGCACTGCAACCACTGAGGTTTTAGCACCACCCAGATTTGGTCCAGGCATTGTGATGACAAGATTCCAGATAGACCAAATTTGAGTGAGAGGTACTGCAACCCATGTGCCAGGTCACAACTTCATTCACACAAATTTGGTCCAATAGGGGAACATAGTGATCGGGGTGGCTGCTCACTGACCCCGAGGGGGAAGAACCCCTCTCCAAGCCCAGATGGGCTGAGCCGTGTCCTGCCTGTTTAACTCCCCGGAGGCCAGGGGATGGGACAGGTAGCTCAGTAGGGCCCCAGCCTCTGGAGAAAGCCAAGGCCTCCCCTGAACTCCCAAGCCAGGAGGGCCCTGAGGACCTTGCAAGGTGGAGGCAGTTTCTCCCTCCCTTCACTTGGGGTATGTCTAGACTACATGGCTCCGTCGACGGAGGCATGTAGATGAGTTTACTAGACATAGCAAAATGAAGTGGCGATTTAAATAATCGCCACTTCATTTACATAAAAATGGCCGCCACGCTGTGCTGATCAGCTGATTGTCAGCACAGCGCGGTAGTCTAGACGGTGATCAGCCAACCCCAGAATGCTTTGTTGTCAGAGCCTTTATGCCTCATGAAACAAGGACGGAGCCATGTAGTCTAGACACACCCTTGCTGTGAAATTGCATTTGTTTTGCTGCCCTGGCCCTGCCCTGAACCAGGGCCTAGGCCTTACTGAATGTGGACTGTGTTTGTTTTGCTGCCTTGCCCTGAACCAGTGCCTAAGCCTTACTAACTGTGGTATTGTGGTTGTGTGCCTGGCCCAATGCCTGGAGTGGAGAGCCAAGCCCAGTCAGCCCATTGTACAGGAATTGCCACCATGGGGTGAGTACTAGGCAGGGCCCAACCCCTCTGGGGAGCCAGGACCTGACAAAAATTACCCCAGCGCCTTTATCATCAAACTATTGAGTTGCAACATTGACCATAAACATTTACAAGTGCATCCTGAGCCCCGAAAGGTTGAGAACTCTAGTGGATAGTGGTACAGAATTGGTAGGGAGGATATTGTGGGAAGAGATTCATTGGAAGCCTTTTGGGGATCCCTTACATGGAGTCCTCTTCTGAAACAAGCTCTCTTCTGGCCTGATGGGGCACCCCTGCCCCTACCCAGGCACAACACAGACCAAGTCCTTGAAAGTTGTCTTTAAAAAAAAATCCCAAACAAACAAATAAACAAACAAAACCAAAGCCATCAGTAGTAAAACACTGAGTCAGGTGAAGCTAGTCAACTGAGGAACTTTCTAATTAAAACAGAAATAAAAAAAAAAATCTCAAAATAGGAAAACATATATAATCCATATAAAGCCATTAAATAGGTTAACATAACTATGATATGGTCTTTGATTCTCAGACAAAGCAGCTGTAATATAAACTGATATTTTAAAATAAATATGATATACAGTGAACACAGGGATGTGTTAATAAATCAATGCTGCTTTTTGTAAAGTCTGTGGCCAAGACTCGGAGGCACCTAAATCCATATATAGAAGCCTATGGCCTGAACCAGCCCATGCTGACATCGATGAAAAGAGTACCTTTTTAGAACAGAATATTTGATTTTTAATTTCAAAATAGTATTTCATTTAATTGTAGCTGGACCCTTCCCCTCCCCCCCACATTTGCTATTTCAGGTGCAGTCTAAACTGTTATGCCAAGCAGCAGAGACTCCCCAACGATGTTAGATGCTTGCTTAAAATCATATTATTCCTTGGCTGCTTCCAAGGACAGGTAACATTAATTATGATACAATATAAAATTAGGTCAAAATCAGAATGAAATATTCTGACAAACTTAAACAATTTTTATTCAAAATTTTGCTTCACAGTAAACATTCAAATTGGTTTTCATGCCATTTCTGAACAGAGATTATTTTTTAAATTAATTTTTCATGTGACAGAATATCTGGTTCCTGCCCAGCTCTGCCTATCTACTGGTCTTATGTTGGGTTTGTTCATGCAGGTGTCTATTTACATATGTGACCTTTATTTTGCCATTCTAAACACACCAGAATTCAAGAATGAATAACCGTCAAGGCAAAATTAATGCCATGTCAGGTTTGGTATAAAGCTAGTCATTGCCTCTGGCCATTCATTTTTATTCATTGTTAAATTTAATTCATTGTGAAAGATCTAAACTTTAGAAGGAAGGTAGAAGATTTAAAACTAGGGCTGTCAAATGACTAAAAAATGTTGTGATTAACCACACAGTTAAAAATTATCCGTGATTACTTGTGCTAAAATTAACTCCACTGTTATACAATAATAGAATATAATGCATTTAAATATTTTGAATTTGTTCTACATTTTAAAATTTTCATTTTAAAATTGATTTCAATTACAAGACAATACAAACTGTACAAAGCTTACTTTATTTTTCATTACAGATACTTGCACTGTAAGTAAACAAAAGAAACAGAATTTTCAATTCACATAATACAAGTACGATAGTGCAATCTCTTTATCATGAAAGTTACACTTAGAAATGTATAATTGTGTACAAAAACCTGCATTCAAAAATAAAGCAATGTAAAATTTTGGAGCCTACAAGTCTACTCAAGCCTACATTTTGTTTAGCTGATCACTCTGAAAAAGATGTTTGCTTATAATTTGCAGGCGATAAGGCTGCTCACTTCTTGTTTACAACATCACCTGACAGTGGGAACATGGCACAGCACTGTTGTAGCCACTGTCACAAAATATTTGTGTGTCACATGCACTAAAGATTGATATGTCCCTTCATGCTTCCATCAACATTCCAGAGGACATGTCCATGCTGATGATAAGTTCTGCTCAATAATGATCCAAAGCAGAGTAGACTGACGCATGTTCATTTTCATTATCTGCGTCAGATGCTACCAACAGAAGGTTGATTTTCTTTTTTGATAGTTCTCTTCAGTAGCTTCCACACTGGCCTGTTGTTCTTTTAAGACTTCTGAAAGCAGTGCCACATCTCGTCCCTCTCAGATTTTGGACAACACTTCAGATTCTTAAATCTTAGCTTGAGTGCTATAGGATTTTTTAGGATTCTCATAATTGTATTACTTTGCATTTTGACAAATCTGCTGTGAAAGTGTTCTTAAAACACTTTTAACACTTAAAACACAGATGATGCTGGGTCATCATCTGAGACTGCTATCACATGAAATTAGCAGCAGACATAAATTCTCCCTCAAGAAATTCAGTCACAAATTTAATTAGCACATATTTTTAAACAAATATCCTCAGCATAGAAGCACATCCTCAGGAATGGTGGATGAAGTATGAAGGGACATATGAATGTTTGATACATCTGGCACATAAGTACCTTGCAACACAGGCTTCAAAAGTGCCATGTGAACATCTATTCTCACTTTCCGGTCACATTGTAAATAAGAAGTAGTCAACATTATCTACTATCAATGTAAACTTGTTTGTCTTTGCAATAGACTGAACAAAAAGTAGGACCAAGTAGAAATACATATATTTGGAAATGTAGAAAAACATCCAAAATATTTAATAAATTTCAATTGATATTCAATGGCTTAACAGTGCAATTATTATTAATTTATTGAATTCTTCTCCTGAGTTAACTACAATTAACTGACAATTAATTGACAGCCCTACTTAAAACCCCAATACTAGCATTCTATCTTGCTTCATTTTTCCCTCAGTATCTTGCCTTCACAATGAGCTTGTGAAAATGAAGAAGAAAGGCAGGATGTTTAACTACTGTAGTGACAATATGGACTAGAGATGTAAACATGTGTGTATCATAGATGAAAGAATCAAAGCATCCACAGGAGAAAGGCTCAAAAACTACTCTGCTATGATACCAAGTACCCAAATGTCATACATTTGTTTTGGTGTTACCTCTCTGGGAAGAGCACTACATTTCAGAATCTATAATATATTTTACTGGATTATCAAACCTAATTTGTTCCAGTAACATTTCAGAAATTATACGGAAACCCTACAGGTTATCAGGATTAACTATTGTGATGATACCGTACACCTGACCAAGAGACAATTTGCAGACATTAACTTCAAAATGTCATCAATCTCTTCTAAAATTCTATATCCTCCCTTCTACGTCATAGAATAAAAAATGTTCTACACAAAAGTAATAATTTATCGCAAGTCCACCAGTTTTTGCAATTTCCCTTGGATGCGTCTTTTAAACAGCTAAATTCAATCTGCTGATAAATGATGTATTTAAAAGCAATCACATACGCATGAAGTTTTACTTCTCTATATAGTGTGATGTTCTATTTCTCTTCTTTAGTTCTGATTCCAGTTCATCCAGCCTCCTATCCGCTGTAGAATATGAACAAAACTCACAAAGCAGTGAAAGGTTAAGATCAGTCATGCCTTTTGCCTATGTCATTTCCATTCCCTCATTTTAATAAGAATCTGGTTAGCAGATACATTACTAATGTCAAAAGTCACTAGTAATAATATTAAACTCTGTAAGTATCCTTGTAAAGGGGTCTTATGTGGCAAGAGATACTGATAGTTTAGGAATTACAACACAACCATAATGATGACATAATGAATGACTTGTGTGCACAATACCAAAAATAAATAATGTTGCTACCTAGGCTTTATGAGCTGCTGCTTCTATGGCTAGTTCAGATTCTATTCTATCTGACGAGCTCTCTAATCCATTTTTTTCAGAAGAGCAGAGATTCAGTTATTTATTATATGCATGTATATATTTATTATATTGTTTTCTGTTGTACATTAATTTGTTTAGTTACTCCTCTTTCAGCTTCCTTGCTCCTTCTTTACCTTCAGGCCCATACCTCCATATGATTATGTTCCTGCCTAATCTCTCTTTGACAAGAACTATATTTGTGTTTTATAATGTTCCCTGCATCCATTTTTCTTCAGCTCATTTTTTTAAGTCCTTAGGAACTTTTGCTTTGTGTTCCTTTTTGTTCACAGATTGCATTTTGTTGACAAATTAAACAACGAAAATTTTAAGGAAAAGTGTTTTTCTTTAAACAAAACCCCTATAAATTATGGGACTATTTGCTATGCACAGAACTGTTTGCATACAAAGGTGAAATTAAAATGACAACTGCATCCTAAAGGAAAGTGAGGTAATTTTCTTCTATTCTTGCCCAAGTCTGCAGCAGCTCCAAATGCAAATTTTCTACTGCAGTACACAAGGGCAGCTCCAGGAACAAGGTGTTAGTTTTATTAGTATGCACTATATAAGCCACACCTACACTATGAGATGAGGTCAAATTTATTATGGTTGTTTTCTATTTTGCAAAGTTGAAGGTCTGTGTCCCCACTTCAGGGAAGAATTTAATGTAGTCTAAAGTAGCCCATCTCCATTAGGAGCCTGCTGTTAACTTGGAGAGTGATGCTCTGTGGGCAGCTATCCCACAGTGCCTGTGCTGCTTTACATTCTGGGTTATGTTTCCAGTGCATGCTGGGACCAAAACTGTGCAGGTGGTTATTGGTTCATGTCATCAGCATCCCATAATGCACTCATCTAGTCCCTCCCCCCTTGCTTGGGATCAATGGGGTATCGTTTTTCCACACCTTTTTTGTCTCTCGTTGCCCACACAGAGGCCATAGCAGCATGAGCATGGATCCCATTTTTGCATCAAATTGTGATGTTGATGTCTGGCTTGGTGCACCTAATGGTTCAGTATGTCATGCAACCCATGCACTGAAGCAAATGCAGCCACCAGTCAATCCTGTGAACACAGTGAAACACCAATTCAGGTGCTATGAGATAAGCCCAGACAGATGGAACCATATTGTGATGCAGGTATGGGACAATCAGCAGTGGGTGCAAAACTTCAGAATGCACAAGGCCACTTTCTTGAAACTTTGTGAATGGCTTTTCCCTGCTCTAAAGCACAAGAATACCAGAATAAGACCTGCTCTGACCATGGAGAAGCATGTGGCAATAGCCCTGTGGAAGCTTGCAATGACAGACAGCTACGCGTTAGTTGGGAATCAGTTTGGAGTGAGGAAATCTACAGTGTGGGCTGTTATACAAGTAGCCAAGGCGATAAATACCATTCTGCTACAGAGAACTGTGACTCTGGGAAACGTGGATACCATAGTGAATGGCTTTGCTGTGATGGGTTTTCCTAACTGCGGTGGGGTCATAGACAGAGCACACATCCCCATCTTGGCCCACGACCACCTTGCCAAGGAGTACCATAAGGGGTACTTCTCCAGGCTGCTGCAGATGCTTGTGGATTACAAGGGCCATTTCACCGACATCAATGCGGGATGACTGGGCACAGGAATGTTAAATTTAGATTAATCAGTTAATCAAATAGCCAATGGAATTTGCATCGACTAGTCAATTAGTCAATAAGGGTGCCTCCACCTTTGAAATGTAGCAAGGGCTACATCTGGATTTTTGACTCTACTTTCAGTTTCTTTTCCCCCACAGTTATGGACACAAGTAGATAATACTCTGATTAAAATGTCTCAGAGTAAACATTTAAAGAGCTTTAGAAGCCTACTAAGTATAAAAGAACATTTCTGGAAATGCATTTTTAATACTGAAAGTGAGATTTGACTCTTGAATCTCACACACATTCACACACCACTAATAAATAATCATTCTGTTGGACCTTATAAACAATCAAATTTGGTTAATCTGTTCTAACTCCAACTTGGAAACAAGACAAACTCCAGTTTTGAGTAGGGCTTAATCCAGTAAATAGATAGTAAAGAGTATTTCCACTGACTTCACTGAGTTTTGGGTAAGATCACATGTGAGTTCCTGTGTAACTTTTGGTTATACAAGTCTCAGAAGAAGGCTCGAGAGATGTCAGTATGGACAGCTAGTATTCATTTCAATAAGGAGAACATTTATCAAGAAATCAGCACTTTTTCTGTACTATATGCAGGTTTTAAACCAGACTTAAAAGGAGGGGGTGTCCAAGGAAATCTTATGTCCCCAGATAATACCAGAATATCACCTAATAAGGGGCCATTGGAAACAAGATATTTATAATTGAATAATAGAACTAGAAAGAAACTCAAAAGGTTATTAAGATCAGGGCCCTGCACTCAATGACAGAACCAAAAATTATCTAGACCATCCCCAATAGGTGTTTATCTAACATGCTCTTAATCTCCAACAATGGAGATTCTGCAACCTTGCTAGGCAATGTATTCACATGGTTAACCACCCTGACAGTTAGAAAGCTTTTCCTAATGTCCAATTTAAGCCTCCCTTGCTGCAATTTAAACCCATTGCTTGTTGTCCTATCAAGAGGTTAAGGAGAATAATTGTTTCTCCCCTTCTCTTTGTAACATCCTTTTAGGTACTCAAAGTATATCATGTTCCCTCTCAGTCTTCTCTTTTCCAGACTAAACAAACCCGGTTCTTTCAATCTTCCTTCATAGGTCATGTTTTCTTGACCTTTAATCATCAGTAAAATCAGTAAAAGAGATAGGTAGCTCATGAAGCTATCAATTTCTCTTTTGAGAAATGCTGGTTCTTTGTTCTTCTCCAGGGAAGCACTGATGATCTTCTAGAACCCTGCATGGAGATGAAAAGCTATTTTGCAAAGTAATCCTAGTATCTGGACCAAGGTTTACTTCAGAGAATAACAAACAGTGTGTCTGTAAAGCAGGAAAGAAAGTAAGAAGTGAAAAGTCATTTTTCAAGGAAAAACAGTTGAACAATCATCTTAGGACAGGGGTGGACAATAATTTTTGGTGGAGGGCCACTCCAGAATTTTGGAAAGTGGTCAAAGCCCACACTTTTCTGTGGAGGAGGTGTGGAGTATAGGATGAAGGTTGGGTGAAGAAGAGTGAACGGGGTAAAGGACTGTAGTGCATGAGATGGTGTGAGGTTTGAGACAGAGTTTGGGTGAAGGGGGGTTGTGATCTGGGTCAGGGGATTAGGGCTCTGGGTTATGAAGGGCATATGGATGTGAGGGTATGTCTAGACTAAATGGCTCTGTCGACAGAGCCATGTAAACTAGTTTACCTGGCATAGGCAAAGAAGCCTATGCCAGGTAAAATAAACATGGCCACCGCACTGTGCCAACAATCAGCTGATCCGGCACAGCAAGGTAGTCTAGACGCGGATCGGTAGCTGGGGAAATGAGGTTTACAGGGAAGCATTTGCCGACCGATCTGCATCTAGGCTACCGCGCTGTGCCGGATCAGCTGATTGTTGGCATAGCGCGGCGGCCATGTTTATTTTAATGAAGCGGGGATTATTTAAATCTGACCTGAGGGAGGGCTATAGAAGTGCGTACAGGGTCTGGGAGGGAGATGTGACCTGTGGAAGGGGGGTTCAGAGGGTTTGGATGATGACCTGGGGAAGGAAGTTGGGGAGTGCAGGATGGGCAGGGGTGCCAGAGGCAGGCTTTGGCTGGGAGGCGCTTACCTAAGCGTCTCCTTATTAACAGTCCCGCAGCACCTCTAAGATAGGCTGGGATCCCTGCCTTTTGCATCCCCAGATCACTTAAAACTGCAGGCTGTTCCTTCCCTGTGGCTCTTAGCTGCAGGAGGAGGGGAGAGGCTTGCGCTGCCCCCATCCCCAAAGCCAATCTCTCAGCTCCTATTGGCTAGTTGTTTCCAGCCAAGAGGAGCTGAGGACTGGGTTGGGGCAGAGAGATCACATGAAACTTCTCCCTCCTTCCAGTGCAGAGAACCACATGGAGCAGCCCTCCACTTAAAACAGCTGATGCTGCATGCCTGAGGGTCACAGCAGGGTCCGGTGGCTTGGCAGGCTGGATCTGACACATGAGACATATCTTGCCCACTCCTGTCTTAGGAGGAAGCTAAAGTTATAAGGCCAGATCCCCAGCTGCTGTAAATTGGCATAGCTTCTTTGAAATCAATGGTGCTATGCTGATTTACATTAATTGAAAAACCCATCCTCTAAATTTGATCAAGCTTCTCTAAAAGTAGAATGACACTCTTTCACAATGACAAAATATCAAAGTATCGAAGTAGAGATGATAACCTAGATTAACAATACATAAAATAGCTGATTGAGGTTTTGTAGACATTATGGTAGAGAAAAATAAAACTTTCTCCCCCGTCACCACAGACATGACATAAGAATTCACAAATTATTTATATTGTGATCAGCTGGATTCTCAGTGTCATTGCCAGCATTGTAACCTGTATTGGTATAGAGGAGTACAGCTTGTTCAGGAAGGACAGGCAGGGAAGGACATATTGCCTTATATATTAAAAATGCATACTCTTGTACTGAGGTTGAGATGGAAATAGGAGACAGAATTGTTGAAAGACTCTGGGTAGGGATAACTAGGATAAAAAAGAAGGGTGATATCATGGGTCTAGTAGAGACCACCTAATTAGGAAGAAGAGTTGAATGAGGTGTTTAAAAAACAACAACTGCCAAATCATGCAAAACACAGGACTTGGTGGTAATGGAGGACTTCAACTACCCAGACATCTGTTGGGAAAATAACACAGAAGAGCACAGTTTATCCAACAAATTCCCAGAATGTACTGGAGATATTTTTTTATTTCAGAAGGTGGAGAAAGCTGCGAGGGGAAGGCTGTTTTAGATCTGAGGAACTGAGAATTTGAGAAGTGGAAGGCAATTTGGGTAAAAGTGATCATGAAATGTTAGGATATGTCTAGACTACATGGCTCTGGCGACAGAAGCATGTAAATTAGACTACCCGACATAGTCAATGAAGCTGGGATTTAAATATC
>JANRFK010001158.1:31303074-31316613 GCA_030068395.1 Apalone spinifera
AGACTACATGATCAAAATGGTCCCTTCTGACCTTAAAGTCTATGAGTCTATGAGATTGTTAAAGAGAATACATTACTTACATCAATCACAACGTTCTTGATTCAGGCTTTTAGCAGAGATTTAACAAACTGCTAGTTTAAAAGTCTCTGGTGTATCCTATGTGAGGGTGGGTCAACAAATTCTTCCCGGCCCTCTGTCCATAGCAAGGGTGCTTCTGGAATCAGGAGCAGGACTGAAGACAAGACGGAGGTACCCTCTTGGTACTTTTATATTCCTGGTGCCTCCCAAACTGGAGCTGGTCACATGATCAAGTGACCTGTCTCTGTTATTCACACAAGTAGCCATGATGTACTTGGTGGTCTGCAGGTTCTCAGACACATTCCTCAGGTGTTTATTGGCAACCTTGAAAGCCTTTGTCCATTCAGCACTGTTAATTAGCATAGCCATTCATTGGATAACCATTCCTCACAATAGGTGGTCAAGGCCTATTGCTCTCTCCTAGACAAAGAATATTTAAATACAAGTACAGAGCCCATATTCATAACTTTAAATACAAAAATCATACAAGTATATGAGTAGCATAAATAGAATCAGCACAGCATAAGCTTTCATTTGACACCTCACATGGCCCACTATGCACAGAATTTGGGGTTAACACATAACAGTGGGTGCAACAGTGACCTGTCTGCTCACATTAAAATCCAATAACATGACATAGAATACTGCGGGATGTTGGCAGATGTCATTGCAGAACCTTTGGCCATTATCTTTGAAAACTTGTGGAGATTGGGGGGAGTTCCCAAATAATTGGAAAAAAGCAAATGTAGTGCCCATCTTTAAAAAAGGAAAGAAGGACAATCCCGGGTACTACAGACTGGTCAGCCTCACATCAGTCCCTGGAAAAATCATGGAGGGGATCTTCAAGGTATTCATTTTGAAGCACTTGGAAAAAGAGAAAAGTGCTCAGGAATAATCAACATGCATTCACAAGGGGCAAGTCATGCCTGACCAACCTGATTGCCTTCTGTATGAGGTAACTGGCTCTGTGGACCTGGGAAAGTCAGTGGATGTGATATGCCTTGTTTTAGCAAAGCTTTTGATACATTCTCCTACATAATTCTTGCCAACAAGTTAAGGAAGTATGGATTGGATAAGTAGACTATAAGGAGATAGAAAGATGACTAGATTGTCAGTCTCAACAAGTAGTTACCAATGGCTCAATGTCTGGTTGGTGGTCAGTTTCTAGCGGAGTGCTCCAAGGATGAGTTCTATGGCCAGTTTTGTTCAACATCTTTATTAATGACCTGGATAAGGGAATGGATTGTACCCTTAGCAAGTTAGCAGATGACACTAAGCTAGGGGGAGAGGTAGATACGTTGGAGAGTAGGGATACGGTCCAGAGTGACCAAAACAAATTAGAGGATTGGGCCAAAAGAAATCTGATGAGGTTCAACAAGGACAGGTGCAGAATCCTGCACTTGGGATGGAAGAATCCCAAGCACTGTTACAGGCTGGGGACCGACTGGCTAAACAGAAGTTCTGTAGGAAAGGACCTGGGGATTACAGTGGATATGAGTCAAAAGTGTGCCCTTGTAGCCAAGAAGGCTAATGGCATATTAGGTGCATTAGGAGGAGCATTTCCAGCAGATTGAGAGCAGTTATTATGCCCTTTTATTCGGCACTGGTGAGGCCACATCTGGAGTATTGTGTCCAATTCTGGGTCCCACACTACAGAAAGGATGTGGACACATTGGAAAGGATCCAGTGGAGGGCAACCAAAATGATTAGGGGACTGGAGCACATTACCTACGAGGAGAGGCTGAGGGATTTAGACTTGTTTCGTCTGCAGAAGAGAAGAGTGAGGGGGGATTTGATAGCAGCCTTCAACTTCCTGAAGGGAGTATCCAAAGAGGATAAAGAGAGGCTTTTGTCAGTAGTGACGGATGGCAGAACAAGGAGCAATAGTTTCAAGTTGCAGTGGGGGAGGTCTAGATTGGCTATTAGGAAAAACTATTTCACTAGGAGTGTGGTGAAGCACTGGAATGCGTTACCTACGGAGGTAGTGGAATCTCCACCCCAACAGTAAGTCCGGGGTTAACAAAGTCTTAGCTGGGATGATTTAGTTAGAGTTGGTCCTGCTTTGCCCAGGATGTTGGACTCGATGACCTCCTGGAGTCTCTTTCAGCCCTAGGATTCTATGATTCTATGAAAACTAGAAAGGCCAACACAAAAAATGAGATCAAACTAGCTATATACAAAGGGTAATAAAAACATTCTACAAATGCATTAGAAGCAAGGGAAAATCCAAAGACAGGGTAATCCCATTAATCCATGAAGGAGAAAAAGCAACAGAAAATATGAAACTTCTTTATTTTGATTTTCACCCAGAAAGTTGGTGGCATTTGGAGATTTAACACAGTGAATGAGGAGGTAGGATCGGAGGCTAAAATAGGGAACGAACAAGTTAAAAATTACTTAAGACAAATTAAATGTCTTCAAGTCACCATGGGTGCACGTGTTCTGCATCCTTACCTCAAAATAAGTCACGCAATTTGCACAACACAAAGTGCATAGCTTATTTCGAAGTAATTTTGAAATAGATTATTTTGAAATTTGGCTCTGTCTACACAGCACTTATTTCAAAATAAATCGCTATTCTAAAACATCCCTTAACCCTCATGGAATGAGATTTACAGGGACATCAGAATAACATCATGTCAACCTAAGCTTATAGCTCTTTTAATAGAGTAATGTGCCTTGTGAATAGTGGGGAAGCACTGGATGTGGTTTATCTTGACGTTAGTAAGTCTTCTGATACAATCTCACATGACCTTTTAATAAATAAATTAGAGAAATACAACCTAGATGGAGCTACTATCAGGTGAGTGCAAAACTTGTTGGAAAACTGTTCCCAGATTATAGTGATCAACAGCTCATATTCACGCATAACGAGTGAAGTCTCGTAGGGATCAGTTCTGGATCTGGTTCTATTCTATGTCTTCATCAATGATTTTTATAAAAGCATACAGAGTACATTTACAAAGTTTGTGGATGCTACCAAGTTGGGAGGAGTTGCAAGTGCTTTGGAGGATAAAATTCAAATTTAAAATGATCTGGACAAACCAGAGAAATGGTCCAAACTAAACAGGATAAAATTCAATAAGGGCAAATGCAAAGTACTCCACTTAGGAAGGAACAATCAGTTGCATATGTACAAAATGGGAACTGAACACCTAGAAATGTGTACTGTGGACAGGAATTTTGGGGGTCATAGTGGACTACAAGCTAAATATGAGTCAGCAAAAGTCTGAGGGGTAGCCATGTTAGTCTGTAACTTTAAAAATAATAAGCAGTCCTGTGGCACCAGTATAATATATCATGAATTTTTGTGGGTAAAACCACTTTATCAGATTAGAGATGTGAAAATGTAACTATGTATATAGCCTGGGCTCATTGGTTAATGAACATGGTTGCACGCAGGTCTCCCCACCCCCCACTGCTGTCTGTGTATCAGAGGCATTAGTGCAGGCGGTGGGCAGGCAGGAACTGATATGCCCTTAAAAGCCAGCTCCTGACACAGACCAGCTCCTGCGGAGCCACCCCCAACCCCGCTACCCGTTCAGGTATCTGTGTAATCGCTAACATTTTCAGTGGTTACACAATTACCTAATTACATGCTTTTTAACATCCCTACATTGGGGAGACCCGCTCCGCACCACTTTCCGTGGCTCCAATTGGCCGGGAATGGTGATCTGCGATGAGTGGGAGCTACAATTGCTCATGCCAGCAGAGGCACAGGTAAATATGGGGCGGAGGCCTGCCAGGAGGTAACCCTAGTGAACCACTTCCATTTTATTGCCCAATCCTGACCTAAAAAGTCTTTACAAGGAGGAGGGAGAAAAATTCTTCTTCTTGCTCTCTGAGGATAGGACATGAAGCAATGGACTTAAATTGGAGAAAGGGAGATTTAGACTGGACATTAGGAAAAACTTCCTGTCAGGATGGTTAAACACTGGAATAAATTGCCTAGGGAAGTTGTGTAATCTCCATCATTGGAGATTATTAAGAACATGTTAGGCAAACATGTAAAGGATGGTCTAGATAGTATTTATTCCTGTTGTGAGTTATGGGGAACAGATTACAGAACCTCTCGAGGTCCCTTCCAGTCCTATATATTCTATGATCATGATGTTCCTCAAACTATTGTTAGATGATCCATTGACTATATAACATTAACATTGTTTCTCAGAGAGCTCTGAAATCCATCATGATCCAAGTCAAAGCAGATAAGAATCAGGAAGCACGTGACACAATAATAATTACGTTTTCTCAACTGTACAAGCAAGAAAAATGGAATGTTCTGTAAATAGGTGTCATCAGTTCAGACTGGCTTAGCAGAAACTCCACCTACCAAAGATTAAGGAATAATAATAATTTGCAATCATTACACAAAGGGCCTTAACCTGATCGCAGGTATGTGATGCATATATGTTGATGCCTATCTAGTAAACTGATTTCTGTACACCCGCTAATTAGCTGAATTTACAAGATAGTTACACACTACTGGGTTGACATTTAAAAGTGTAAATTTCCCTTCTGCTGTAACTCAAAACAATATTTGTATTGAGCAGACCTTTTTGCCTGTTGCATATGTATCAGAATGTGCTGGTATTTGTATTCCCACAAAAGCTGTTCAGTAAACACAGAACAAAGACCTCTGATTTTACTGCTTGCATAGACCTGTGAAGAGAAGCTTATTATAGAATCATAGAATACTAGGACTGGAAGGGACCTTGAGAGGTCATCGAGTCCAGTCCTCTGCCCTCATAGCAGGACCCAGTACTATCTAGACCATCCCTGTTAGACATTTATCTAACCTACTCTTAAATATCTCCAGAAATGGAAATTCCACAACCTCCCTAGCCAATTTATTCCAGTGTTTATTCACCCTGACAGTTAGGAACGTTTTCCTAATGTCCAACCTAAATCTCCCTTGCTGCAGTTTAAGCCCATTGCTTCTTGTCCTATCCTCAGAGGCCAAGGTGAACAATTTTTCTCCCTCCTCCTTGTGACACCCTTTTAGATACTTGAAAACCACTATCATGTCCCCTCTCAGTCTTCTCCTTTCCAAACTAAACAAGCCCAATTCTTTCAGAGTCTCAGACATGAGATATTCTCAAAAATACTTAACCACACACAAAAAAAAATCCTTTTGTCAGATCATCAAAAGTTTACGACAGGAGTTATGGGTGAGAAGCTAGAGCTCTGAGGGGCATCCTCAAAGTTTACATGGGAAATTAAATAATGAAACAAAAAAATACCATACCTTTTTTAAGTCAACAGTTTTTTTTCTTTTAAAGAAAATGTGGATTATTAATGTAGGTAGCCTCCTTTGAGATGCAAACTCCCGCACATATATCTTTAAGGAGGTGCTGAGATGTGTGGAGGAATACGGGGCTGGATTGTTTAACCAAAGCCACATTGAAACAGAAGCTAGAATGACCTTTGAAACACTGCATGCCCTCTCCCCTCTCCCTGACCAACGTTTCCACAGATAGTCTTTGCTTCTAGAGGCTGCTCAAGTAGAGCTATTCAGTGAACAGATATTTTGGGTTGCTGGTAATTCCAATTAATTTTTTAAAATCTATTTTGTGCCAAAAGCTGAAATTATTTAAAATGTTCAGTTAATCAAAAAGTAAAATAATAATAATAATTTGGGGTCAAATGAACTGTTCAATCCAAAATAAAATGCTTGATTGATTTTGAGACCTTTAATGTGGTTTTGACGGTTTTAAAAATAAATTTTAAGGAAATTTTGAAATAAGCCATTTTAAACTGAAAAATTGAAACAGTTCATTTTAAAAATGTCAAAACAAAAGGTTTCTGTTTCCTTAAATTTTTTAAAGACTGAAATAAGTTGGCAAAATCAGCACTAATTCACACAATGTGTGGCATCACATCTGCCTTTTTTGCTGAAAAAACTATCTGAGTGCCAAAGTTCTTGGGTGTTCTATAGAAGAAATGCAGAGAATGATCCACAGCATGTAATTTCTTAGCTCCTACTTGGGAAATTTGGTACTAGGCAGATTTTGCGTGCTTTCATTTTTTGCTCCCCTTTAACATGCTACATTCAAAGGAAAATATTCAGACAAACCTCCGTTTCAGGAATTTGCTCCATTTTTTTGACTGATCATACAAAAAGCAGCCAAGCCTGTATTTCACATTATGTTCTCCTATCTCCTTCTTCATTATGAGAAAACACAATAATATTTTGTGGGTGCTACTCAGAATTTTCTGAGAAGCCTGAGTTTACCATTACCCTTTTCTAACAGATGCTTTCTTCCTGTGCTCTCCACAGGGCAAGCAGTATCCAATGCATGCCCTTCACAAAAGAACAATAAAGCAAACAAGAGAAGCCACCAACATATAGGTCTCATTTGATTTGGTTCTTCATGTCTCCCAGGCACATATGGATGTGAAATGAAAGGCAGCTCCTTTACTTCCCTAAAGGCATGGGACTTTCTCCATTCTGTGTGAAACAGACTAAAAATAATCTAATATACTATCGCTTTCATTGCTATCTACTCCAATAATGAAGCTCATACTCATGAAGTACTACGGATTAGCTTATTCCTTTGGCCTTCTCTGAAGACGCCCTACATTTAAAAAGAAGATTAAGAAGAGAATGAAATCAGCCCAAATAAGATTTTTTTTGCAATATGCTGGAAGAAAGCATTCATGATGAAAAAATAATGGGAGGAGGAAAAACAGCAGTTTCAGAACCCCTGTTCCATATTCACACACATGCAGGTACAGTAAGGTTTCTTTCTTGCTCTCACACCCCTCCCTTTTATGTGGCTTAGCAGTAATGAAGGAGAAAGGCCTTGCTGCAGCACCTTCATTTTACCATTTCTTAACCAGGAAGTTTAGATATTTTTATGAATATCTAAAATATAACCTGACCCTACACCAAGAAGCAAGAGCAAGATTGTGCTCTGTGAAACTCTAAGTAGTTTATAAAAAATAAAACCCTCAGTTACTAATGCTTGTATTTAATGCTGTGCTAACCATAAGTTTGTCAATCTGATCTAACTGGTTGGAGATATACATTTGCTGAAAGAGGAATTATTTTAAAAGTAAATCTTAATACTATTGTTGTTATAACCCATTGAAGCTATTACCTCCAAAAGTAGTTGAGTCAGTCAAAAATGTACTCATGCAGTAATTCATGCATTTGCATCTTTAATACAATTTCAAAAATATATAGCTCTGCTTATGTTGTTGATGTTACAAAATGAACAACAAAGTATAGAAGTTGTGGACAGGACTGGCAACAGACTTCACCAGGCCCTGGGCAATGTGGGCAGGTGTTTAGCTCCCCCCTGAAAGGTGCAGAGCCTCAGGCAAAAGGGGCAAGGAAAGGGGCAGCCAGCCCTCCATACCACCACGATCACGTGGCACCTCTCCTACACAGCCCTAAGGACCTCCTGGACTCTAGTGGCAATTTTTAAAGGTCCTGGGGCTGTAAGGGTATGTTTAAACTACATCCCTCTTTCGAAGGAGGGATGTAAATTAGACATGTCAAAATTGCAAATAAAGTCAGGATTTGAATTTTCCATGCTTCATTTGCATAATTGCATCATGGCTATTTTGAAAAACGCTATTTCGAAAGTGAAACCACAGTCTAGACTTTCAGGGTTTTGAGGAGTACAGGATCTTTCAAAAAAGGCTTTTATTTTCCGAAAGAACTGCATCTAGACCGCAGTTTCACTTTCAAAATAGCATTTTTAGAAAAAAATGCTGTGATGTGATTATGCAAATGAAGCACAGGAAATTCAAATCCCGGCTTTGTTTGCAATTTTGATATGTCTAATTTACATCCATCTTTCGAAAGAAGGATGTAGTCTAGACATAGCATATCTGCTATGCTAGCAGCAGCAGCAATCCTGAGCTCTGGATCCTTTTAAATTGCTGGGCCAAGAGGTAACTGCCCCCTTTGTCCCTCCTGTCAATGACCCTAGTTAACATTCCTTTACGTTTGCTAAACGCTACCAATTACAGCTTATTCTTTATGTTCTGGGCCTTATGTCTCTTAATTGGATCAATTTTCCATTACACCCTTCTGAAGTTATTTGGCCTTGTAGTGGCTCAATATAGGGACAAAATTTTAGACAATAATAATGTAATTTAAAAAAATATTTTCATTTTGATGTGGTCTGACCACTTCATGTTTTTGATTGCCAATAACTGATTTGAAATTACAATATAAGGGAAAAGTAAATGAACCAAGACAAAAAATAATAGTAAAGATAAACACTTTAACACTGAAATGGAAAAGTATAAAATCTGAAAAATGAGAGAATGACTCAATTGATTGAAAATTGTATCCAATTGAATAATTTCACCAAGATATTTTAATTTAATTTTGTAATTGCACTTTTGTAACCTACTGACACTGGAAGAGTAACCAAGTCAAATAATTACATTTCTCTTCTCATTTTCCATGAAAGAATGTTCAAAAGCAGGTTAACACACTGGAATGGTACTAGATTGCCACAGTTCTGGTGTGTAGTCTTGGGTTTTTTGTATTTATATCTTTTTTATTATTTTTTATTTTTATCTTTTTTTTTAATCTTCTGCAAATATTTTATAGAATGAGGTCTGATCTTAAATCAGGAAGAGGGCACTTTGTTAAGTTGAGCTAAACTTCAATGATAGCACAGCATGGAAGACTAGTTTACACAATAGCCTGAATTTGCTTTGTTGTTATATTCATTTGTAAGTGTTCTTATTATTAACAACATATTAATCAAAATAATTAAGGGGGCACACCAATGTTACACACCTAATATTCAATTTACCTTATTATATGGGAAGTCTTCTGTATTTTGAAAACCAAACAAACCATTTAGGCGACAGGAAGGGTGGTTTCCTCACTATGAACTTGTTTACATTTCTGTCTCATTACCTTTCCTTAGTAATACATAAAATAGTGATCATGAGAAGAATGACATTACTTTACATAGCACCTTTTATCCAAGGACCTCAAAGTGGTTTTTTTTAGAAGCAGCATTTAATTGATTAAGGCTCACTACACCATTCAAAGTTGGCATTATTTTACCACTTTATAGAAAGGTAAACTACATACACTGCAGTTAAGTGACTTGTCCAGTGTCATAAAGCAAATATTATAGTTGCAGATCCATAAATAGAATTTAAGGCTGTACAATTCCAAATCCTGTTCTCTTATCACTAAAACAGTCTAGCTGTTTTACAAACCTGGAGTGGGATGGAGGGAACTACTAGCAACTTACTTTCTTCTACATTATGTTAGGATTTGATTTGTTATTCCAAAACCTATCCTTAATAAATGGGTATCTTAAATATGTACAGTCTCTTTATGGTAGCAGGAGACTTACAAAAGCACAGGGGCTGTAGAATTGCTGCCAACCAGAGGTCAGATATGCAGAAGAAAATGTAGTAAGTGCTATAGTTAGGGATTTGCCATATGGCCAGTGCTTTAATGGGCCAAATGGAGATCCCTTCCCATCTCCATATTTGATCTTAATTACAAAACATCTGACTGATTTTAATCATATGTCTAAATGCTACCGATATTATCAAACTCAAGCAGACACTCTCGCATAAAACTCTCAGGATTTTTAAACCAATGAATAAACTTGGAGTACTTGTTATGAGCCAGGAAGATGCACACACTTAACATTTTTGAGATTTTCTTCACAACTATGAGGGCTAGAAATGTATTTAAAATAGAAAGCCTATAGTCTCATACAATCTCTTGATTCCAGTAGAATACCAATTACCATATAACATTTTAGAGACTAATTAAATTTCACTGAAACACGGGGAAATTAGGAATTAGAGATGGAGAAGAGCCATTTTAGAAATTAGAGATGGACAAGAGATATCACAATATCCCAAAACCTGAAGCAGAGGTTGACATGGGAGACTACTATGGGGAAGTATGAGGAGGGTCTGCCCCACACTGGCCCTTTAAGGATAAAACCCAGCCCTAGGAGAGGGCTGAGAGCAAAGCCCACAGCTGAGGCATATACTGCTCTGGGAGGGAGGTGAGGAGAGAGATACTCTTACTCTAGCTGGGGAGCAGGAAGGACATGGCTTCCAGGAAAGCTGGAGGCTTCCTGAGACAGAGCAGTGTTGGGGAAAGGCAGGCAGAGCTGGGGAAGCTCTGATTTGACATCACTTCTAGGCTGCAGGGTCTGAGGCAAGGCATGAGTGTACTAGGGCTGGAGGGAGACAGTCAGGCTAGAAGAAGGCAGCAGGTCCACACCCACTTGCCGATGATGTCAGCCTGCAGTTTTCCTTTGTGGCAGGGGCTCAAGGATGACTGGCAGTCGGTCACTGAGGCAAGGTGGGTATAGGGGAATTGGGGGTTTCCTGTACCTCAGAGTGCAAAGACACAGAACTTCTGATAAATACCTACCTCCCCCCAGAAGGGGGATGGGAGACAACCGTATGGGAGGGAAGTGTCTTGAAGAGGACACTGTGATCTGGGACAATGCAGGTCCAGCACTGGAGCATGGAGTGAAGACACGGGGAGACACTAGCCAGAGGGAGGCATCCGGTGGGCAGATAAGAGCTAATTCTCAGTGCTAGTGGCAGGATGTGCCGTGGCAGTGAGCCTGCCCTATGGCAGGAGGACAGAGCAAAGAGAGGAGCAAAGCAGAGGACACAGGAAAAAAAGTTTCACATCAGGTGCCTATCAGTCAGGCCCAAGATGGGGGAACAAGGGAAACAGTTGTCCCAGGGCCCAACAATTCAAGGAGGCTCTGTGATCCCAGCCATGGCTGCTGCTGCTGTGGCAGCAGTGGTGGCCAGAGCTCTGGGCCCTTTAAATCCCCACTGGAGGTTTGAGGGGGGGGGGGTCCCAGCACCAGGCTTCAGGCAGTGCTGAGGGCCAGCTTCCCCATCCCTGTCCATTCTGCTGGAAGCTCCGCCCCTTCTTGGGGCACAGAGCAAGTCCCCTCCACACCTTGCTTGGGAGCCCATATAAGCTGTTAGCCCCTCTCACATCACTACTTGCTGCAAACATGTTGAAAGGTATTGCCATGCTGGGGAAATCCTTAGCTGCCTGTTTGAGGAAGTCTTTTGTGTAAAGGGGATTGAGGCAGGGCTAAAAATTTGGCCCTTCATGAATACATTAGCTGCATTTGAGAAGAATGGGCAATTTTTTAGGCCACCCTGGATTGCCTGTGCCTTTGAAAAAGAAGGTCTTAGTTATATTCTGACCAGAATTCTTAAGAAGTTGAAGATAATAACTAGGATATTGATTAAAAGAAAACACCCCTTGAACTTTATTGATGAACATGAAGATATGGTGTAAGCAGCCTTCTGAATTCTGACAGCTATCTCACAGATGAGACAACTCCCCTAGAAGAAGCAATGAGTGCAGTCACAGAGAATTGCTTGAACATTCACCTGAACTGAATTTGGCCCAGAAAACTTACCAGAACAGTCTAAGCAGATAGGAAACATGTTAGTCATTTCCAGGGGCACAAAACACCAATTAGTTCAACAGCTAATAAACACTAACTCCTAATCCTAACATTCATTCTTCCAAAATGGTAGCCTCTTCTCATAGAACTTTTCTCTAATTAGCATCTCCATGGACAAGTGGAATGGTAAAGAGATTATCTAGTGAGACTGGTCTCTTGTCTTTGGGCTACTCAATCAACTAATTATCTCTAACTCCTGCCTCGCCATCTCCAGTACAATTATTTCCTGATTTATTATGTGCATATCATCCACATGACACTCCACTCCATGAGAGAGAACATTTTTGCTGGATGCTATTTCTCACACTTCGCACTGATGCTATATTTGTTAATGAGAACAAACCTGTATTGTTCCTGGAACTGTGCCAATAGAAACCAGTGCAGTAATTTGTTTATGTTATATATAATTATGTGCATGGTGTAACCTGTCCACAACCACTGCAAAAGAAGTTGCAGTATAAAAATGCAAACCAAACCCTCAGTTAATCATTCTGTTTGGCATACCTCCCTATCTTTAGTGGCTAAACCTCTGCAGACAGATCGGATGCATAAAAGCAAACTTTTAAAATTTGGATGCATAAAAAGACAGATAGCTAAGCTTATATGGAGGCCCTGTAGAGAATATCTATGCTGAAAAAAAGATCCATGGCATAGCTGCAGCTGGCCCAGGTCCACTGATACAGGCTGCAAGGCTTTAAAATTGCAGTGTAGGCATTTTGCCTTGGACTAGAGCCTGGGATCCAAGACTCCAGAAGGGAGTTAGAGCTCTGGGCTCCAGCCCAAGCCTGAAATGCTACCTTGTTATTTTTTGCCCTGCATCCTGAATCAATTGACCCAAGCTCTGAGACTTGGTTTTTTATTACAGTGTAGGCAAACCCTAAGTGGCCTGAGATTCAGTTACTGATTACTTCCCATTCAACAGCACATCTCTGGATGCTCAGCACCTCTGAAAGTCAGACCACTTGTAAAATGTTTAACTTCAGGGATGTAAAGTTTGCAAATTTTGACCAAAATGAACATAGGGAACTTGTCTTCAGGATAGCTCTAACTACAGACATTTGAGTGAATCATAGCATTCAATTTATTTATTCTATCAACCCAAAACAAGTAGTACAGTTTAGGTACATTCCAAGACAATTAGATTATTATAGATCAGTGGTCCCCAATGTGGTGCCCACAGGCGCCATGGCGCTCGCCAGGGCATTTATGTGTGCCCGTCGAAACATCTGGGCTGGCCCCACCCCCGGTGCACGGCACATGCGTGGTGCTGGCCCCGGGCGCATGGCACATGGGCGGCCCCTGCCCTGGGCACGTGGCACATGCGCAGTGCCAGCCCTGGACGCAGGGCATGTGGGCGGCCCTTGCCCCAGGCGCGCGGCACATGCGCAGGGCATGTGGGTGGCCCCTTCCCCAGCTGCGTGGCACATGTGCAGTGCCGGCCGAGGGCGCAGGGCGTGTGGGCGGCCCCCACCCCCGGGAGCGCGGCGCATGCGTGGCCTCACCCCTGGAAGCATGGCGCGTGAGCGGCCCCGCCCCATGGCGCCCGGCAGCCATGAAAGGGTGGGGACCACTGTTAGGGTATATCTACACTACAGCACTAATTTGAACTAACTTAATTCGAATTAATTAGCGTTTTGCTAATTCGAACTAGCATGTCCACATTGAGTGGACCCTGAACCGAAGTTAAGGCTGGCCGGAACAGGTGCCGGCAGGGCATCAGGTTAGGACAAAGTGTGGAGCTGCTGCCTCAGGCTAGCCGAGGGCTGTGCTTAAAGGGACCCGACCCCCATCCCGGACAGACAGTTCTCAGGGTTCCCTGCTTGCTTGTCTACCTCGATGAGGGACAGCAAAGCAGTCCTGTCTTGGAGTGCCCTGAGTGCCCACACTCAGCACATCACAGCACTCGGCCTCAGCCTGGCTGCACTTGCCACAGGCTACCATCTGGAGTGGTCATTCGGGGGGCTGTCAGGATCCAGGAGGCCCTGCAGGAGAGCTTCCACCC
>JANRFK010001158.1:31331316-31345358 GCA_030068395.1 Apalone spinifera
CGCAGAAGTCCGGGAGTCCACTTTGTCCGTGAATACAGAGGCAAAGAAAGCATGAGGGACAACACATGCTTTCAGAAGTCATAAGGAGCAATATTCTGATGTGTAAACTACAGAACCACCAAAAAGAAAATCAACCTTCTCCTGGTGGCATCCGATTCAGATGATGAAAACAAATATGCATTGATCCGCAGTGCTTTCGATAGTTATCAAGCCGTACCTATTTGCAGAATGGACGTGTGTCCCCTGGAGTGATGGTTAGAAATAAGGGGCCTCCAGGAAATCCCACATGTGCCCTGCTGGCCACTCTGTTCACACTCATCAAGACTCTATAAAAAACCAACAAATGGTCTGGTAGCACTTTACAGACTAACACCACATGTAGATGGTATAATGAGCTTTCATGGGCACAGTCCACTTCTTCACATGACTGGAGTTTTGACCATTTGTTGTTTTTATCTGTACAGACTAACTCGGCTATCCCCTCAAGACTCTATAGTTCCTCTTCCCCTGCAGCCCTTAAAGCTGCAGCCCCAGGGGAAAGGGCTTGTGGCAGGAAACTAGCCCAGACAGCCTCCAGCCGCCACACTGACTCATCGGGCCAGCATGAGCAAACCTTGAGCCCCCTCAGAGCCCTCCCCCACTCCCAGGGAACAATCTGATGGCTCCGAGGTGCTTGCCAGATCCACAAGAGGTGCACACTGTTCTGGTCTGGGGTGGAGATCCTGGCCCTCATTAGTGTTTGGAGCAAGAAGGAAAACCTCCAGGATCTTGGTGCAATGCCGAAATCTACAGCCAGATGGCCGGCAGCCTGGCCTCAAAGGGCCACATCAGGACCCAGGAGCAGGTCTGGATGAAAGTGAAGGCATTACGCCAGCTATATGCCAGGGTGAGGGAGTGCAGCTCCCGCTCTGGGGCAGAACCCCACTCCTGCCACTATTACCAGGACCTGCACTGCACCCTGGAGGGCAGCACAGTCCCTTTGACTCAGGGGTGGAGACACCCATCGTCGCCCACCCGGAGGAGCAGAGGGGGGGCAGAGCTGATATGGGGAGGAGGCGGAGAAGGAGGAGGACCCCGATGTGGCCAGCACTGACCTAGAGCCAGTACCCCATGGCCTAGATGTGTCCCAGGCATCCTCTGAGGCAGGGAAGGAACATCAAGTGAGTTGGAAGTGGAGGACGGTGAGGGGCTGAGCTGCGCTCCTCGTGTGGCCTTCTCAGCCTGGGGATCGCGCAGTCTGTACACGTGGATGCACGTGCAGCACCAGTCTGTGCCACACAGCCCAGGAGGCTGCACCAGAGCACCCCTGGGCTCTTGATCACCAGGTCTGGGGAGGCCAGCCACACTTCTGACACCCGAGTCCCACCACAAGCCACCACTAGAAGGAAGCTGGGGACATGTCCTCCCCCCCCCACACACACACACTCAGGAGTGCCACACACACATGCCTCTATGCTCGAGGCAGCACTCACTCCCAGAGATTGCACAGCAAGGTGCAGGAGCATCTGCCACTCACACACACACCTGCCCCCTACACCCTGGCCCTCTCTCCTCCAGTGGACAGGGATACAAATCCTCTCCCCTTGGGATGCCACCATTGCTGGACCTAGTATGTACACAGCACCGAGGCAAGCCCAGACTGCCGGAGGCCCCCCTTCTTCCCAGCGTGACCAGCAACTTCCCATGTCTGCCTGTCCCCAGGACATGGGGGTGGCGAGGCTGCTCCCCTTAAGACATCTGGGCCACTGTAGGAAAGGGCCCAGTGACCAGGCCACAGATGACGTTGCTCCCAGTCCATCGCCTTCATCTGACCCGAAAGTTCTCAGTCTCGGCTCACAGATGAGGGCAAGGCTTCAGGGAGAGTGTCTCAAGGGATAACTGACCCCCCTCTTTTCTCCACAGCCGGACCAGCTGTGAGAGGGGGGCAGGCTTCACCAGCCGTGGCAGCCACCCGACACCAGGGGACCCACAGGCACGGAGAATGCAGGAAGAACTGCTGTGGGAGCACATCTCCATGCTCTGGGCCCTGCATGAGAAGCTGGACCAGAGGTTCCAGGAGGAAATGCAGTTGCAGAGAGAGACCTGGAGGGAGTTGCTGCAAAGGGGCCACACCATGTGTGCAGCCATCCAGTCTCTCTTCTCTGGCATGGAGCCAGCTCCTGATCCTGCTGCCACTCCTGCCCCAGCCCCAGCTCCTGGTCCTGCCCCACCTCCTATGCCAGTCCCTGACCCACCTACCATGCCTGACCCTGTTCCAGCTTCACCTCCTGCTTCGCCTCATAGGCTCCCCCCTACCCGTGGTTACCAAGGTCCCCACACATGAGGCGCTGGAACCAACTGCACTAGGTGCCAATCCCAATCCCACTCTCCTCCCCGTCCTAGCTCCCTTGTCCCCTCTTCCAGGTTCTTTCCCCAGTCCTTCCCCAATTACTTTGACCCCAAATTAAAAAAATAGAGAGTTTATGTTTTCCAAAATAAACTGTCTTTTTTATAGTCTCTGCAGGGGAAGGAGAAGGGAAGGGTGAACGAGGAAAGGCAAAGAGGGGCAAGGCACTGGCTCCTTGTGGGGAGGCTCAGGGGAGAGTGTCACTGGGGTCCTTGTGAGAAACTCTATCAGGACTTCCCAGATGCGCATCCCCGCCTGATGGGCCTGCCGGATGGCAGCTGTGCGTGGCTGCTCAAAGGCCCTGCTGACCTGGCCAGCCTCTGCCTCCCCACGCAGGGAGGAACAACTCCCCTTTCTGCTCATAAATATGGAACACATGACATGCGGCCCCCACTTGGGGGATGTTCTCTTCCCCAACATCCAGCTGGGTGAGAAGGGATCTGAACCTCACCTTGAGACACCCAAAGGCACCCTCCACCATCATGTGGGCCCTGCGAAGCCTGGCATTGAAACATTCCTTTGAGTGGCTAAGGTGGCTGGAGTCATGAGCCAGGGCAACAGAGGGTAGGTAGCATCCCCCACAATACAGACTGGCATGTCCACATCCCCAACCCTGATGGTGTGGTTGGGGAAGAAAGTGCTGGCCTCCAGCTTCTGGAAAATGCCCAAGTTGTGGAACACGCGGGCATCATGTGCCTTCCCCGACCAACCGATGAAGATGTCCGTAAACGGCATGTGGTGGTCAACGAGGGCCTGCAGGACCATGGAGAAGTAGCCCATGCGGTTGATATAGACTGATGTCTGTTGGTCAGGAGGCTGGATGGCGATGTGGGTGCTTTCAATAGCCCCCCCGCAGCTGGGGAAGCCCAGGTCGGCAAAGCTGGTGATGATGGTGTCCATGTTGCCAAGGTTGATGACCCTGCACGGCAGGATGGTGTTGATGGCCTGCACCACCTGTAGAAGACAACAAACAAACAGAGAATCACAGGGTGCCAGAGCCCTTGGGGGGTGCCAGAGCCCACTGCCTTCTCCCCCTCCCCCACACCAGGATCAACCCCCTATGGAGTCCATCTCCCAGCAGGGCTGTGTAAGAGAGTGGGACTGAAAAACCAACCGGAGAAGGGGGCTTCCCCCATCCCCACCCCCCTTTCCCTAGGGTGTCCCCATTCCAGCAGTCCACCCCCCTCCTGGGACAGTAGATTTGTACACACTAAAGTTTTACATTGCTTTTTTTTAAATGTACTTCTTTCATGATAATCAGATTGCACTACAGTATTTGTATTAGATGAATTAAAAATACTAGTTCTTTTGTTTTTTACAGGACTTGTAGTGGGGCTGAGTGACCACCTACTGACCCAGAGGGAGAGGAGCCCTTAGCAGAGCTCTGGTGGGCAGGGCCCGGCTTTAGCACCCTACCTGACCAGAAGCCAGGAGGCGGAGCTAGAAATATAAAGGACCAGTCTGAAAGGCCAGTAAGGCCCCAGCTGCCAGAGGAACCAGAGGCCTCACCTGAACTCGCAGCCGAGAAACTCAAGTTGCAGGAAACAGAGGACTGGCCTGGACTGCCAGGCCCCCACAGTTGGACTACGCCTCGGAGGAACTGTTCACTTGGCTGGGGATGCTGAACCGGGAGAGCACAGCAATCTGGATCAGAAGCCAGGTATATGCCAAGGGGGAGATGGAAGCAGCCCAGGGATAGACACTGGTAGTTTGCTTGAGCAAGGGTCAGCATGTTGTGGTGAGGATCCCCACTGACCCAGCAGCATACAGCTCTGCTGCTGTTAGGGCTGGGACACAGTGAAGTGGGTAGGCCTGCATCCCCCCTGCCACCTCACTCCTAGGTGGCAGCCTCTCCCCCTGACTGCTCCTGGATAACAGCTTGCCTTTGCCAGACCCCCACCTGAGCGAAGGGATCCAACTGTAGGTGCTGTAATTAGGACCACTACTGAGAACAGTTTGTTTCTTTGCTGCCCCATCCTGAACCAGGGCCTGGGCCAAGAGGCTGCTACTGCTTGACTGTTTGTTTATTTGCTGTCCCACCCTGAACCTGGGTCGGGCCTGAGAACTGTTGGCTACCGACTGCTATCTGTGACTAAATTAACAGAATGCTAAAGCCAAGCCATTCTCTTGGAGAGAATGAAGACAGAAATTGACAGACAGCTCAGGGAAGAACAGGTCGGCTTCCAAAGCAAAAGATCTTGTACTAACCAAATAGCAGCTCTCAGAGTGATCATAGAACAGTAGCTTGAGTGGAACTCCCCCCTGTACATAACCTTCATAGACTTCGAAAAAGCTTTTGACAGCATTGATAGAAACACTTTGTGGAAACTGCTGCAACACCATCCCATCCAAAATTATTAAACTGATATGTTCAACATACGAACATGCCAAGTTGTTCACAATGGTGTCTTGCCAGAATCCTTCAGCATAATCTCAGGAGTGCAACAAGGGTGCCTATTGTTATCTTTCCTGTTCCTGATCACAATGGACTGGACTATGAGCAGGACAACAGATGGCCATCAATGGGGCTTTCAGTGGATACTTTTCAGACAGCTAAAGGACATTGATTTTGCTGATGATGTTGCCCTCTTTTCACACCAACATGAAAGCATGGAAGAAAAGGTCGCAACACTAGAAAAAACTGCCTCAATGATTGGACTGAGCATTAACAAGGGAAAGATCAAGACAATGAGGATCAACCAGTCCAACAACAAAACCATCACACTTGGAGGGAATGACCTGGAAGGTGTGGAGCAGTTCATCTACTTGGGGAGTATTATGGGCAGAGACGGAGGAACAGACAAGGATATCAATGCTAGGATAAGGAAAGCAACAGCTGCATTCAAGACTCTTCATCCCATATGAAGTTCACAAATAATATCTGCGAAGACGAAACTGCGAATCTTCAACACAAATGTGAAGAGTGTGCTCTTGTATGGATGCAAGACTTGACATACTAAAGTCTTCAAATCACAAGCTACAGACATTGATAAACAGATGCCTGAGGTACATCCTTCACATCAAATGGCAAGACTTTGTCATTAATGAGGAGCTTTGGAACAGAGCAGGACAGAACCACTTGACATTCAAATCAAGAGAAGAAAGTAGGGATGGCTAGGCCACCCTCTCAGAAAACCATCATCCACCATAGTCCACCAAGCTCTCACATGGAACCCGCAAGGAAAATGCAAAAGAGGAAGACCTCGGACAATGTGGAGATGATCTACTGAGATTGAAGGACAACAACTGGGTTACTCCTGGAGTAAGCTTGAAGTTTTGTCTCAAGACAGAGTGAAGTGGAGGAGACTTGTAGATGACTTACGCTCCACTCAGCGTACAAGGGTTTAAGAAGAAGAAAGCCAAGCACTGCTAATTCCCCCAAAAAACTGAGCAAGTGGGCAGTGGGGCAGAGTGGCCGCCCACTAACCCAGAGGGGGAGGAACCCCTAACAGAGCCCTGGTGGGCTACAATCGCAAATATTTGTAATAAAAAACAAATATAAAGTGAGCACTTTGTATTCTGTGTTGTAATGAAATCAGTCCATTTGAAAATATAAAAAACATCCACAATATTTAAATGAATGTTATTTTATTATTGTTTACCAGCGCAAATGTGATTACATTTTAATTACAAATTGTGATTAATTTTTATAACTTGATAGCCCTACTCAATTACCTGCCTTTTCTGGTGTTACAATGACAATGAAAATATTTCACATCAAATAGTACAAATGCGTTCCAGAATTTTAGATATTGCCATTAAATGGTTTACCCTTTCCAAAGGGGAAGATTCTATGGGGGTTTTCAATGCAATTGCAGTTCCTACTCAGGAAAAACTCCCTTTTACTTCAGTATGAGTTTATCTTGCAGTAGGAGGCACAAGTGAGTTTTTAATATTTTATATGTAATTTTATTTTGGAATCCCAATCTCCAAAGCAAAGCTTTGCCCATGAGATGAGACAGAAATAAGTTTCCTAGTCAGCGATCTCTCCATTCTTTCCCTTTTAAAAATTTTGCAAAGCCATGCTACTACACATGCAGTTTTAGCTCGAGAGGTCTGCATCCAAACTCCCTACCATGAACTCCATACTTTCATCAGCTGAAATATCTACAGTCATTCAATTATGCTACTAACTAGTATGTCACAAACAGAAAAGATTTTGGTCAAACTGAAGTATAAACATTAAGGTGGCATTCACTTCCACAAATATAAGCAAGTTGACCAGTTTTCCTGAAATAATTTTAAAAAACTAGTACAAAGACATAGGATTTGCATTGCATATTCAAGGGTGGGAGATGACTCATCTGAAGAAACATATCACAAATAGTTACGTAGGTGGTTCTTATAATTTTCTGCTCAACAGAAAACTTCACCTCTGGATAGCTCCCACTGAAGTCAGGGTATGTCTTGAGAGCGGCCCTATTTTGGGATACTTCCAGTATCCTGAAATAGCATTTTCCACATCTTGAGTGTGGTATTCCAATGTCCCTGTAAATCTCATTCCACAAGGATTAAGGGACGTTTCAGTCAAGCGCTCTATTTCAAAATTTGGCACTGTGTAGACAAATAATAGACATAAGCTATTTCTAAATTAACTCAAAATAAGCTACCCAATTTGCATCGCTCAAATTGTATTGCTTATTTTGAGCTAAGGGAGCAGGGTAGATGCATCCTCGGTGATAAAATTCTCATTGATTTCAACAGGAACACAGGCGCAGTCCTGAGTGCTTTTGAAAATCTCACCTTTAATTCTTTTTTTTTTTTTTAACATTAAAATATCTTGACTTTTTCTACTGCTGCTACAGTTTTCCTGTTTTCTTGGCCAAAGTTGCACAGGGAATGCATGTCCAATAACCTTTGAATTTATTTGTCCATGAGGCAATAGGGAATCTTTTCTAACACCGTTATATTCAATGAGTAGCAGTCTACAAATGCCCTTTTCTGAGTCACTTCAAAGCCAAAATCAATCATTGCTGCACTAATAGCCAAATTCCATCCTCAGAGGCATGCTATTCCCACTGTCCTCAATAAGAGCTGTATATGTGCACCTAGGGGAAGAATTTGGCTCAATTTTTTAAAATATTTTTAATACCTCTTACCTGTGACAATTACCAAGAACACATAGGCCTAGTCTATAGTAGGGATGTGAATAGTTAACCAGAATGGTTAACTGGTGGCCCTGACCAGGCTGGAGCAACCCACCACACTGTGGGTGGGGAATGCTCCAGAGCAGCCCTCACCCACGGTGGGCTTGGCTTGGTTGTCACAACCCCTGCATGTGGCAGTGGCAGGCCTGCCCCACCCATCCACATTTAAGAAGTTAGCCAATTAAATACAACATTTAACCAGTTAACCAATTAAACAGGTTTACACATCCCTAGTCTACACTGACTCCTTTCATGGAGTTACTGAAATCCTTACAAATTCATCATAAATACTTTTTTTTTTTTATAAACATGCCATTTAATTCTATCCATACTGGCCAACTAAACCATGTTAGCTGGAACAAGAGCTTTAAAATAGTGTGGTTTAAGGCCCAATGTATTCAAATGCTCTAGTGAATTCTGTTATTTTCTTTAAAAACTGCCATAATCATAATCAATAACACTGATTAAGTAGGATTTAATAATGTTTTTCATATATTCAGTAACTAGAAAATTGCAAATACAGGTCACTCCTAATAAATGGTTAATCATCACAGCCTTGACACTGAATTAAAATGTAAACAGTCTGATCAGTGTAAGATTATTAAAAACCTCTATAGAAAGGAAATTGGTCTATAAAAACTCCATGAACTTCAACCAAGTTTAGCCAGCAGAGAATTTGCCTCCCCTCTATCAGCCTCCATGTTTTTCTGTACATGTAGACTATATTTTCTTTCTAGCCTTTATTTATTTTACTTCTTTGAACTTTAAGGAGAAGCCAAAAGCCACAAACAGTAAGAATCCAAAAGAGAAGAGGGCAAAATTCTAAAAATTCCAGTATGCATATTCTCCTTTGGCATGTAGCGAGATGTAAAATGAAGAAGAGGGATTGTAGTAGATATTAATAGTATGCATAGTATGAATCATAGATAATTTGTTTACTTAAGACAGGTGCTACAGAACAACAAGACTGCACAATGTATGCAATGCTGCTATAGCCACTTCAAACAGGGGGAGCGGGTAAAATCTTTTACTGGATCAACTTCTGTTGGTGAAAGAGACAAGCTCTGGAACTTACATAGGGCTCATCTTTAGGGGAAGACTGTACAAGAAAGTTAAGCTCCAGCCTTTCCCAGCAGGTGTCAGTATAAGGCAGTATAATGGTATGCTGGTTAACATAGGAATTAACATTAATATTAAAATTAATACACAAACTTCTGAATCACAAAACGATGTTGGCAACACACCATAGCACTATTAAGGATACAAATGAATAGAGGCATTGCCTGTCTGAAGTGAGGAAAAGGAATGTATAGAACTCCAGTAGGAGATTTGCATCTGTAAGTCAAAGATACATTGAATGGGAAGTCATCCAGGTCATCCAAACAATACTGTTCCATGAATGTATTTAAGGCCACATTTTCAGAGGGATTCAACCAGCCTCTACAGTTATGCACAGAATTCTCTAAGGAATTCGATCAGTGGATATTTTATTTATTTTTGAAATAGGGATATGAGACCCTGAACACAAGGAGAAAATTATTAAAACCACACACATTATTGGCATGTCAGCTAAATAGATCTTACTAATCAAAACATCACTCGCTCACAATCAGGCCCTCTTCAGCTTCCTACTTTATTATCAGAAAAAAACAAAGTCAGTTTAACAACTCAATTTATTGAAATTAAAGGAATGTAAGCATTAATCACTACTATTTGTTCTATAATTGTGTTACATGCAAAATATTAAAATAAAGTCAAATTGTAGAATCAAGTGCCCAGGAAATAGGAAAGTTAGGCATTAAGGTTGTATCTAGGAATCATCATTCCATCTTTAATTCCATGATACGTACTATTTTTTCACAGCACCCCGCTTCATTTAATGCACAGTAGTGCTCAGTAAATATTTTAAAATATTCTTCTTTTAACCCTCACCATTCAATGCATAGTCTCATTCTTTATTTTCCGCTAACACATACACCGAACTCAACAGATTTAGTCATTTCCTCATGGTATTTTCTCGGGAGCTCATCACCATATTTTCTAGATGTCTCACAGAAGACAATGAATCTTCTCAAATCTCATAGAAGATAAAATAATATTGTTGTCCCCCTGACATTCCAGAGGTGCTGAGCATCCACTCCTTCTCCCACTGACAGCAGCTGCTGTTACAAGTGGTCAGCACCCCTGAACATTCAGCAGCATACATCTCAAGTCATGAGCTGTGTTTCTTCCTGGGTGATCAGCCTCCAAAGTTTTGGTTTCAGTGACTTGTTCAACTTCATATGTCAGTGGTATGAAGACAAGGCCAGAACTGAGTTTGTCTTATCTTCCTGCAGTTCCCTGCCTCATTCTTTACACTCCTTTTACACCTATTAGAGTAAATAAGGCAGGGGTCCTAAAGACAATAGCCTCACTCACTACACAATCCTGATTAATTTCTTGACATAGTATATCTTGTGTGCTGAATGAAACAAAAGTCCCATGTAAAGTAACATTCATTCACAAATGGTGTTCATTCACAAATGGACAGCTTTAAGGTTGCCTGTGCAATGTAATGCTGATGTTTCCTAATTTTTTAAGCTCAACTATGCAACCTAAATAAGTTTTATTAATACAACAAAATTTACTAGGTGGGTTGAGTTTTTCTATTAAGGAAAAAGATAATGCATGTGTGATGGATAGATAGGAGGAGTGCTGGCCAGAACTCAGTGACTAAAGGGTTAAACTCAGGTAGCTAGCAAGGGTATTGGCAGGGGGCAGAATAACCAATGGGATATAGTGCCGAAATCTGAATTGGATATAGATACCTGGTCTGCTCTTCCTTTATCTGAATTCTAAGGAGGGCTGGACGGAGCAGATGCAGGACTCAGAATAACCATGCCTATAAGAAATATTGGACAGGGGAGTGAACTGGATCATCATGGATTGTGAGTAGAGGGAAAAGGTGTATTGAGTCATGGTCACTGTATTTTTCTGTGTTTTGGTTGCTTAGCTAAACTTCTCTGGGTGAATATATGCTCTCTCTCCCTCATTCCCTTCCTTTCCCCATTCTAAAGGGTGTGTCTACACTGCACCATTATTTTGAGATAACTATGTTATTTCGAAATAACAATGTGAGCATCTACACAGCAATTCCATTATTTCAAAATAAGACGGTTTATTCTGATTTATGTAAACCTTATTCCACAAGGAATAACACTTATTCCAAAATAGCCATTTCAAAATAAGGCATGCGCAGATATTCTACTGTTGCTATTTGAAATAGAATGGCCCTGGTGAGGGGCTAAGTTATTCCTTCCCAGTGCCTCCTGGGGCTCTAAATCGAGATGGCATGTCTACATTAGAGAAGCCTACCTCGGACTAATTTTGAGGCTTCCCTGCAGTATAGATGTGCTATTTCAAAATAAGCTATTTTGGAATAACTATTCCGGAATAGCTTATTTCAAAATAGCTGTACAGTGTAGATGTAGAGCGTACCCAGAGATGTTCTCTGTGTTTTAATTTATTTTACTCAGTTGCTCCGTAACACCTAGCAACCGAGTATGCTTTATAAAGTATATCTTCCTGTTTTGTTAATAAAATCACCTGTTTAAGGCGATGATTTGATTCTTGTGTCCTGGAAAGAAACAGGAGGTCTGCTTTTGTGTGTGCGTGTGCGCCTGCCTCAGACTAAGAGGTCAGCTACCAGAGACTGCAGTTTGTTTTCTGTTTTTAAAGCTATCTTGTGGTAAAGGAGCTTGGGGTTACCCCTCTGGAAGAAGTCCAAGTGCTTTCTTCCTGGTTCAAGAAGAAAGGGTTTTTTTTTTTTTTTAATTTCACTTGGTGGTAGCAGGTATCCCTCCCCCTTCTCTCCCCCCCCCCCCCAAAGAGTCAGTGAATCTATGAATTTGGGTAGTTTTTGTAAGCAGAGCCTATAGAGGTAAGGTATTTAAGGTCTCTTGCGGGCCCCCATCTTCTGCACTTGGACTACGTATAGAATACAGGCTTTTTTCTAAAGAGATCTTTTGAAAAAACTTCTTCCAAAAGAGAGCGTCCACACTGCCAAAGTGCATTGAAAAAGTGATCTGCTTTTTCAAAAGAGATCATCCAGACTGAATGGATGCTCTCTCACATGTAAGCTGTGTTTGCTACGGATAGAGTAGCTACCAGGGCACCTGTGCTTTTTCCTCTTTCCTCTTCTTCCGAAAGAACTCCCTCTTCTCCGTCCACACATGCCTTTTGCGAAGGCTTCTTCCTTGTAGAATGAGGATTACCAATGCTGGAAAAAGCCCTCTGTTCTTTTGATTTTCTTGTGGAAGAATGCAATTGCAATGTGGACATTCCTCAAATTTTGTCAGAAAAACAGCCATTTTTCCAATAAAACTGTGTAGTGTAGACATCCCACTCTGGCACTCCAAGGGTAACAGCCCTGACAGCTTGTATTATCAGCTCTGCAGCACAGGCTTCCAGAACTTTCAGCTACTAGTCACTAGTAGGTAGCAGAAGGTGACTTCAGTGTTTCGGTCCTCTAAGAAACAGCCAGCGGTTTTCAAACTTTTTTTTCTCATGACCCCGCTGAAGAAAATTGTTGATGCCCATTATCCAACATAATTTGACTAGAGTGTGGGCGGGGTAGAGCTAAGAAGGGGAGCTTTGGGCTGTAGGAGGGGGCTCTGGCTTTGAGGGGGATTAAGGGCTGGGGCAGGAGGGGCTTACCTTGAGCGGCTCCCGGGCAGTGGTGCAGCAGGGATGCTAAGGCAGCTTCCTGCCTATTCTGGCACTGAAGACTATGCTGCACTCTAGACACAACCAACAGCAGTTTCCCAGCCAATAGGAGTGCTGAACTAGGGCTCAGGCCAAGTGCAGTGCACAGAGCCCTTTGCACTGTCACTCCCCTCCCCCGCCCACCTAGGAGCCACTCCTGCGGTCAGCTGCTTTTGGGGTGCAGCGCAGTCTGTGATAGGCAGGTATCTGCCTTTGCCCCCGCACTGATCACCTAATCCCCTGCAGCAACAAGACCAAGTGCCTGACATTCCACCACCGCACTAGGGGATACATAGCATAAATAGCGAGTCACCCTGTTTTATCGTATAGCCAAGGTAAAAGCCATCGACAAGTTCTATCTAAAAGGCAGTGGGACTGAAGGATGCAATTTGACTCTGCTTCCCTACTCACAGAGACCTGTTGAAGTGAAAGGACTGGGCAGGGATGATCGAATTGAGGACGTAAATGCGTGGTTGCTCAGGTGGTGTCGCAGAGAGGGCTTTAGTTTCTTCGACCATGGGACTCTGTTCCAGACACGAGGATTGTTAGGAAGAGATGGGATCCACCTAACCAAGAGAGGAAGGAGCATCTTTGCGGGCAGCCTTGCAAACCTAGTGAGGAGGGCTTTAAACTAGGTTTGTTGGGGGACGGTGACCAAAATCTGAGGGGAGTGGGAAAGTCGGATACCAGGAAGAAATGCAAAGAGGAACGAGCAAGAAAGGAGGACCCATTTCAAATGGAGAAGATAGAGCGATCAACTGGTTCCTGAGGTCTTTGTACACTAATGCGAGAAGCCTGGGCAACAAACAGGAAGAACTGGAGGCTCTGGCCCAGTCTGAGAAATATTATTTAATTGGGATAACAGAAACTTGGTGGGATGACTTGCATGACTGGAATGCTGTCATGGAAGGGTATAGACTGTTCAGGAAGAACAGGCATGGGAGAAAAGGAGGAGGAGTTGCACTATATGTAAGGGAGCACTATGATTGCTCTGAACTCCAGTATAAAGAGAGAGAAAAACCTGTTGAGAGTCTATGGGTTAAGTTTAGAGGTGCAAACCACAGCAGTGATGTTGTGGTTGGTGTCTGCTACAGGCCACCGAATCAGGTGGATGAGGTAGACAAGGCTTTCTTCAGACAACTGAGAGAAGCTTTCAGATCGCAGGCCCTGGTTCTTGTGGGGGACTTTAATTACCCTGACATCTGTTGGGAGACCAGTATAGCAGTACACAGACAATCCAGGAAGTTTTTGGAGAATTTTGGGGATAATTTCTTGGTACAAGTGCTGAAGGAACCGACAAGGGACCGTGCGCAGCTTGACCTTCTGCTCACAAACAGGGAGGAACTAATAGGGGAAGTGGAGGTGGGTGACAACCTGGGAAACAGTGATCATGAGATGGTAGATTTCAGGATCCTGATCAAAGGAAGAAAAGAGAATAGTAAAATATACACCTTGGGCTTCAAAAAAGCAGATTTTGACACTCTCAGAGATCTGATGAGCAGAATCCCCTGGGATGCTAACATGAAGGGGAAAGGAGTCCAGGACAGCTGGCAGTATTTTAAAGAAACCTTATTGAAGGCACAGGAAGAAACCATTGCGACGCATAGAAAGAGAGGCAAACATAGTAGGAGACCGGATTGGCTTACGGGGGAAATCCTTGGTGAACTTAAGCACAAAAAGGAAGCTGACAAAAAGTGGAAACTTGGACTAACGACCAGGGAGGGGTTTAAATGTATAGCTCAAGAATGCTGGGGGGTTATCAGGAA
>JANRFK010001158.1:31348151-31363795 GCA_030068395.1 Apalone spinifera
CCCTGGCTGGGTTGATTTAGTTGGGATTGGTCCTGCCTAGAGCTGGGGGCTGGATTTGATGACCTTCTGAAGTCTCTTCCAGCTCTATGGTTCTATGACCTAGGTTCTATTCCCAATTTAAGAAAATGAGAGGAGGCATTGCTTAATAATAATCAATAATATAGTATCAATTAGTAAAAGGAATCCAGAAATTTATGCTTTGCTGTTTCCATGGTATCATCAGTTGCTTCTACTCCATGCACTCATTTTGCCCCTGAGAGATGTAGAGACTCAGTTCCATATGATGCCCTCCCAGCACAGGGAGATTGGTCACTAGGGGCATGTACTGGGTCTGGTTCTCATCAGGGTTGGCTGCCAGTTTTCTCTTTTCTCCCTTCTCCAACTGCTATAGTTGCTCACTCAACAGCTGGGCTGGCTCTGCTCTTGCTTCACAATGCAGTATATTCATTTTAATTCATTCTATATTTACTTTTAATTTAGTAACTTACTATGATCTGTTTTCACTTGCAACCACCTGTGTCAATCTGTTTTTCCTGAACAGCTCCCAAATGATTACTGCCCCAGCCAGACTTTTAGTTCCTGTCAGTACTACGTGTCACTCCAGCTTTTCAAAACCTGTTCAGAAGGTTTTGTTGCAAGTCAAACCAGATCTTCAAATCATCAATGTGAATAGTTCTTCTATTATCTCATTGCAAACTTAGCTGTGTGCTGAGAGGTGTCTTAAGCCTCTCCTGCTTTGGCATCTTGCTTGTTTCTTACTGCCCTCCTAAAACCAACATATTCATACAGTGAACAGCCTAATAATCAGGTCACATACAATATTCATAAGTTATTACAGAGCAGCTTCACTTCTGTCAAACCTAGTATGGAATTATTTGGCCTGAGATGACATAAGCATCGTTTTCTATTGGTCTACTTATATCAGATAGTCAGTAATAGCAATGTAACACAGCCCACTGCTTTTCACTGAACTTTTACGAATAAAAGGCTTTTAAAAAAATCTATTTCAAGTTTACATTAAATTTTCACAACTTCTTGACAATATAATTTTATTAGTTCATGTAAATTCTCCTGCCTTAAGATCTTATTGTGTTTCATGTTATGGTGATCAGGAATCTGACTAAAGGTAAATGTATTAGAAAAAGACTTGAAACAATTTATAAGCATAGTTTTTAAAGGGTAAATGTGTGAATTATTTTTAAGGAAGCTATAGTGTGTGATTTACATTTGGGAAGAAAATTTTGACTGCTGATTTTAGGCATTTTTGTGATATATACCTTTTGTATTTCTCTAGTGTAAATGCACATTTAATACATTGCACTTGTAATATACAATTGTGGTGATGATATTCTGATCCTTATCTTCATGGAAGTATTGATCATTTTTGCAGAAATCTGTAGTTTTCTTCCCTCTGAAATATGCAGCATATATAAATGAACAAGATAATGTACATTTGTGCTCCTCTTTTTTCCACTGAAAAACATTAATTACTTAAGATGCAGGGTAAATTAAGTTTTACTATGTCCTTTTAAATGTGCAGAATCTGGGCTAATATTATCCCCTACTTGCCAGAGGAAGAACAAGACAGAGTGAATTTAATTAAATGCTAAGTTTTACTTAATTTTTGTGTGCGCGCGCAACGATTTTTGGCATTATACTTCAAAAAAATCCCTAGATTTACAGTGTACACTAGACTTTCAAAGCAATTAGGCATGCAATTACATGTACAAAAGACATGCACAATTGTGCAGTTAATTTGTGCGTGAAATTACTGTGATTGCATATACTAATTGAGTAAATGTGCGTGCAAATGCCAGTAGTCATTTGTGTTAACAATTATCCAGTTTGCATACACAGTCATGGCTCTTGCAAAAATAAATTAGGCACAGTTTTGCACACCAAAGGATCTTGTTTTTTAATCAATAATCCTTTTTTCATTAAGTCACTTAGCCACAAATTTGGGAGGAGTGGGGGAAGGGGGAATGTCTTTACTTTTTATGCTTGTCGGTCAAAACAACGTAGTGTTCTACATAAAAGAAGTAGGTCCTTTGATTTCTTAACAATAAAGCACAGAACAAAGAAGGAGAGAACCCTTTTCTGTTATATACAGCAGTATGCTTCTCCTGTGGTAATCTGCAAAAAGTTTGCATATTCTTTCATGGTAGAAAATGCCTAGCCTTAATATGTCTCTTCTATAAAGCATGAGGGAAACTTCCTCAGACAAACTGAGAATGACACACATCTGAATATTAATTACAGATAATGTATAAGGAGTGAATTTTAAAAGTGATCAAGGACTAAAAATTATGCTTATTGCATATCTATTTATATGAAGACCAAATCATATGAAAGCACTTACATCATAGTTCTCAGTATATTCTGCTCAAGCCTTTTCTACTTAAGGAAAACAGGTTCTGGTTAATATTGGCAGCAATGCTGACTATGTCTAAATCCCAAGAAGGGGGGAAATCCTTAATAGGTGGGAAAAAAGAGCCCCTTCAAAAATCCAGTTATTGTAGAATGGGAATAAAGTCCTCTATCCTTGAACTGGAGGATGGAAGGCAGATGCTGCTAGTTGAATTTGAACAGAACTATCTGAGAGATCTGAAAGCTTTAGTGATAACAGGTAATCCAAGATGGTAGGAATATATGCATCCACAGTGTGAAAATTATAGCAAAAAGCTCATATTCAAAACAGCTTCCTGGCTTAGAATGAGATTGTTGTGTACCTCAGCAGAACATCATCTCTCTTCCAGGGTCATACAGCTTGCATCCAAGCTATGACATATACACAGGCAGTGGATCTGAGTGTAGAATTAGACTCTGTCCCACCATATAACATCTGGAGTTATTGACAACTTGATCTGTGGCTTTAGTGACAGGTGCACCATCTCTGAGTATCAAAACTGTTGACCCTCTGTAGAGCTCTTAAGAGGACTGGAGCTTTCTCATTTTAATTTCCTGAGGAATCCAGGGTAGATGGATCAAGGGAAATGTGCTAAGATTCCTATTCTATCAAATCAGAAATGCATTTGAGGGGGAACCTAGAATTCCTCCCAGGAAGAAAAGCATGAGACAATTGTGGTTTTTAAGAGTGGTTGCAAACAAGCATTGCCGAGGAGAGGGAAGAAGCACTTTTCAAAAGCTCGCCAATTAACTGAGTCCATGAGGGATTATTAGTGAAGAGAAAAATATTTTCTGATTAGTCAAGCTGCTAAATCATTCTGAATCACAGGTAAGTACAGGGCTGATTGATATGCTGCTGTAAATGCCAAAATGTCTTCTTGCTCCTCCCTATCTGCTGACATAATACATTTCTGTAATGCCACATTGTGGTGTCCTGAGTTACACATGGAAACACTTGGAAGCTATGCAAATGATCTTCAGTTCTAGTATGTTTACATATAGTTGTTAATCTGTCAGGAACCATAAACCTTGTGTCTGAAACTGAGTCAGATGTACTCCCCAGCCTTGTCTGGAGGCATCTGTAATCCCAGCATTTGAGTCAGGTTGAGATAAATGTTACCCTGGCAGATATTCTGAGGATCTTTCCCCCCAGAGTAGTGAAGAAAGCACGTTCCAAGGAATAAGTACAGGCCAATTCATGCTGGATATGGCTGGTTGGCAGAGTAACTTCAATCAAGCATGGAGAAGATGAAGGCACAATCTGATATGTCGGACCAATCCTACTCAATTTATTTATAAATGATCGAGAGAAAGGGGTAAACAGTGAGGTGGCAAAATTTGCAGATGATACTAAACTAGTTAAGACCAAAGCAGACTATGAAGAGCTTCAAAAAGATTGGGCAACAAAATGGCAAATGAAATTTAATGTTGATAAATGTAAAATAATGCACATTGGAAAAATAATCCCAACTAACATATAATATGATGGGGGACTAATTTAGATACAACTACAAGAGAGAGATCTTGGAGCCATTGTGGATAGTTCTCTGAAAACATCCACTCAATGTGCAGCGGCAGTCAGAAAAGCAAATAGAATGTTAGGAATCATTTTAAAAAGGGATAGAGAATAAGACAGAAAATATCTTATTGCCTTTATATAAAAACATGGTACATCCACATCTTGAATACTGCATACAGATGTGGTCGCCTCATCTCAAAAAAGATATTGGCATTGGAAAAGGTTCAGAAAAGGGCAACAAAAATGATTAGGAGTTTGGAACGGATCACATATGAGAGATTAAAAAGACTTGGACTTTCAGATTTAGAAATGAGGAGACTAGTATCTAGACTACACCCGTCGGTCGCAGACGGATGTAAATTAGACACTTTGAAAGTGAAAATGAAGCGGGGATTTAAATGTTTACAGGATCTTTTGAAAAAGCCTTCCGTTTTCAAAAGAACCACATCTAGACCATGATTTTACTTTCAAAAGAGTGCCATTACACGATTATGCAAAGGAAGCACGGAATATTTAAATCCCCGCTTCATTTGCACTTTCAAAGTGTCTAATTCATATCCCTCTGCTGACTGAGGGATGTAGTCTAGAGACAGTGTAAGGGGGGATATGATAGAGGTCTATAAAATCATGACTGGTGTGGAAAAAGTGACTAAGGAAAAGTTATTTACTTATTTCCACCATAAAGAACTAGGAGTCCCCAAATGAAATTAATAGACAGCAGGTTTAAAACAAACAAAAGGAAGATTTTTCTTCATTTAGCGCACAGTCTGGAACTCCTTGCCAGAGGATGTGGTGAAGGCTACGACTTTAACAGGATTCAAAAAAGAGCTAGAGAGATTCATGGAGGTTAGGTCCATCAATGGCTAATAGCCAGGATGGATAGGAATGGTGTCCCTAGCCTCTGTTTGTCTGGAAATGGGTGACAGGAGAGGGATCACATGAGAATTACCTGTTGTGTTCCCCCCTCTGGGGCATCTGGTATTGGTTACTGTCAGCAGACAGGATACTGGGCTAGATGGACCATTGGTTAGACCCAATATGGCCATTAGTATGTTCTTAACCACTGTCCTAGTGTCCTTCCCTTTGCACCTCCTCACTTTCAAAAATACTTTATATATGATCATAGATTCCTGATAAATATTTAAGAAATATTTCTAGTATTTCATCTAATTTTCAGAAAGAAAGAAGTTAAAAGGTATCAAGTTAGATGAACCAATTGCAAAGTTCTTGGAGCGGGCTTTTAGCAGAGGTCGAATAATCTGCACGTTTAAATCAAGTCTCTGGAATATATTTGCTGTTAGGATGGGTCACCAGTCCTTTCTTCAAGCTTTAGTTCATAGCAAAGATCCAGCAAAGGTGAGAAGCAGAATTGAAAGCAAAATGGAGGAACCTCTAGGGTTTTTTTAATATCCTCAGCCATGTGCAGAAACTCCCATTGTTCTACTGCATAAAAGTATATCCCCAAATGGAGTTTTTCACTTGAGCAAGTCACCCATCCATGCATGATTAGGCTCTTTGCAAGTGGACACCATGCTCCCATACTGGTCTGAATGTTTCAGAGGAAATCTCACCTGATGTGGATTCATCAAATGTGGATTGGCACCACTCAGGGCCCATTGCCAGTAAAGTACCTTTATTCACTTCACTAGTGGTCTTTTTACGGTAGGCTGGCCAAGTCTCCTATTGATGTTTCCCAGAAACAAGTATTTGAAATACAAGTACATAGCCAATACATATAATTTCAAATACAAAAATGATACTTGCATATCAATACTATAAAACAGGACCAGCAAATTATAAGCTTTCCATAGATACCTCACTTAGCCCACTTTTCATAAGATTGGTTGCAAGCATGTAATAGTGGTTGCAACAATGATCTGTATGAGCATGTCTACACAGCAGGGCTAAAGCCGAAATAAGCTACGCAACGTCAGCTACATCAATTACCTAGCTTTAGTCAAAATAGCTTATTTTGGCTTTTGGAGCTGTCTACACAACAGGAAGTCAGAGGTATAGCACTTATTTTTTCAGGAAGAATGGCTCTTGCGCAAGAAGGAGATTTTGCACAAAAAAGAGCCATCTACACAGTTCCTTTTTGCGCAAAAGCCTCTTGTGCAAAAGAGGCTGCTAATTAACTATGCAAATGAAGTGCAGTGATATTCCACGCCGTGCTTCATTTGCATAAGCTTTTCTGCAAGAAGACTACAGTATAGCCGTAGCCTTTGACTTACTAATCACAGCCTCTTGGCTGATTTCTGAACATAATAGCAGACACTACTTTTCAGGCAAGCTCACTCCAAAAAAACCATTTCATCAGTCTGAGCTAAATCACACTTGTTACACATTTTTTTAGAAGACAGTATATTTACCTCTAAGGGCATGTCTACACTGCCATCTTAGTTCTAACTAGGGTGGCTAATGTAGGCATTCGAACTTGCAAATGAAGCCCAGGATTTAAATATGTTCTTTAATGATAAAGTAGTTTGAACTATGAGGCATTTAAAAATGGCGGCACCCGGGAACATGCAAATAAAGCCCGGGATATTTAAATCCCGGGCTTCATTTGCAAGTTCGAATGCATACATTAGACACCCTAGTTTGAACTAGGGTGGCAGTGTAGACATAACTCAGAGCACCACTCTTTTATCTCTTAGTGTTATATATATAAATATATACATCTGTTTTGCAGAATGAGGATATGATGGGACACAATAATGTACCTAATACTTTATCATTAAAGAACATAGCTACGTGACTATCACTAAAGCAGTAAAGCTGCAAGTGTAAGGTATGATCACTCTTCCTTAAGATACTGGAATATTATTTATTTGGATAGGTTTTGGTTATCCACAGAAGAACCCAAAATGAAATTATTTGTTTTGTAAAGTCTATAAAGGAAAAAAAAAAAAGAGACTCTACTAATGTCGTAGAGTGAGATAAAACCCTAGAAAGGAAGGATGATACAGTGGTTAGCCTGGAAATCAGGAGACCTATGTTCAGTTCCCTGCTCTGCCATAATTTTTCTGTCCCCATATGCCTTAACCCATGTGGACCACAGTACTCCCTACCTCACTGCATAGTCATGTGGATATACTAAGGAAAGCAAGGCACAGATCCAATCAGGATGGGACCCATGTAAGTGCCTAAAACAGATAGCAACATCTACACTCAGTTTTAGCCAAAAAGGTTCAATTATTTTCCCGGCCCTCACACCCAAGGTATAAATTCCTGATTTTGTAGCGAAGGCCGGGGCAGGTATGTGGATTGAGCAGTGCTCTGAGAATCAGGAGATTCTGAGTGCTGAGGCAGATTTCTTCTGTGGCCTTGGCCAGATCACAATCTCCTTGCCCAGTTCTGTAAAAGAAGGCTATTGACTTATGTATAGGTTTCGTGTGTGTAAATTCCATCACAGATGTGGACTAGCAATAGTGTTATAAAATACCCTTGGACAATTTAAGGCCATGTTTTGCAAATAAGCTCATTAATGGAGTGGAGGGGATTTTGATTTTCTATGATAGACTACATATCATATATAAGGATGGAGGGACTATAGCTGTGGTACTTGTTGATATGCATGGAACATGAATCTCCTGTTATTTCATTACCTTGCATCGATCACGGCTATTCTCTTCCAGGACAGAGAAAAATGATTCAGCAGAAATTGAACTCTCTCATTCCTATGCTGCAAGAGCTCATACTCATTTTCAAGGCTGTTCACTGCTTCAGAAAGATAGTTATTGTTAGCTTGGACTGTTCTTGAATCCTGACATGACATGGTGAGGGCACTCTATCAACAAAATCACAGTTACACTGATCTTGTGTAAGTGATGCTCTGCTGTCCTCATAGCCTGTTAGGCTGCCCCAGGAAAATGTGTGGAGTGTCACTTATGCCTCCACACTCTGAATTTTTATTTGTCTGCTGTCTTATTAAGAAGTCATCCCTCCATTTTGGAGATGGCAGTGTTGTCTATGAATAACAATAAAAGAAGCATCCTACAATATTCATTATTGATTACATCTCTATTTTAAGAGATAGGTATTACTATAAATGTCCCTTAAGGGTCTTGTCTCTTTGCTGGCCTTTGTCTTTTTGTTTGAATCTTTAAAGAAACATGACATTTGTCTCCTGTTGCAACAGAAATAGCTGATGATGAGAAAGGAGACGCTTGCTCATTTTACAAGTGGTGTGTTGGTGCTCTGCACTTTGAGTACCTGTACTCAAATTCCTTTCACTGAAATAATGAGAAACAGCTACAGCTAAAGTAAAAGGGCTCTATTCTAGTGATCATTTACAGCTATCATTTTAGGACTAACTCTTAGGCTCAATCAAAATATTTTGATTTGGAGTTCAATGCATAGCTTCAATCAGAGCATAGAGAGGTTCCTGCTATAAACCAATACCATGGGAACCTGTCACACTTAAAGGGTTAATTACACCTCTGTCCCCTTTGAGGTCTTCATGTGGAATTTCACAGTTCTCCCAGTCAGAGACCAGAGCCTGGAATACAAAACCCCATATATTAACCATTATTGTCCAGAGCTCCAACTGAGTTTGGAGACCTATAGGTCTTCTCCCTGGAGCAGTAGCATAAAATGATAAAACAGCCCTCTTAAACCAAAGTACTGTTTATTTAGCAATAGAAACAAAGCTTTTAGAGAAAGGGGATTTTAAAACACTCTGTGTGTCTGTTTTACCATCTCAAGGAGATAACCTAGGTAGGTCTAACTTCTACCCCCAGTGGGATCCTGATTGTCAGTGTGGTCTTCTCCCTTCTTCCCCAATAACTACCGCCTTTCTTGTACAGGGAGATCCTTTTAATTCTGCCAGAGCTCTTGTGTTCAGTGGCTTTTTCCAGTCCAAGCCAAAGCAACTTTTGCAGGTTGGCTGGAAAGGAGGTCAAAATCATCAAAGCTGATAGTTCTGATATTGTCCTTTAACAACTGCTAAGTGTTTGCTGAACCATTCCTTTCCTTCTTGCCCAATTTTAAGACAACACGCTATTGAATGAAACCAATATACTCAAAGAGAATATATCTCAACCCCAAGTATTCATAAATCATCACAGGACAGCTCCAAATCGCGCATCAATGAATAAAATAGTGCACTTGTGTCTGAGGATTCTGCAGTGTTTTCCTATCTTTTCCTAGGAATCAGAATACCTATGAAATGTCTGCTGAAAAATGCTGTTAGCCAAACCCCACCAAGATGCCAATAAGCATCCACACATTTTTGTCATTCCCTTTGATGAACACCATGCAGAAAGCACAGCCATCTGGCCAGGGAGAGAAAAATTGTGTAAAAATGAGATATGCGTGTGTAAATAAAATATTGATGGATGAAGTCCTGGAAACTGAGATGAGAGTGAAGCTGAACAGACAAGTAAATCATTCTGATACTTATGTTCGTGCAGAAATTATGTTCCTCTACTCTGTTTTTTTCTGCTGACAACAGGTGACAGTACTTTCAATTTTGCTGCTTGACACGTGTTGGGGATTTGCAAACAGATCTGCTGCTGAGGAAGCAAGCTTCCCTCAGGATAAAATAGAAGATTTATTATCTCTTTTTTAGTTACCTGGGAGGATCTCAAATGTTAGGGTAATGATGACCCTACGAAGAGCTTCAACCTCAGTTTCATTTACAGAGAAATTTTAGATGTTTTGAGTTTGAATCAAGTGCAGTTAAAGAAAGAAATAAACCAAATTTTCCTCCATAATTCAAATGGACATGATGTTTTTGAGGTTCAAAAATGTTTAAGCTAACACTCTCCCTTCCCTTCCCTTCCAAATGCCTATACTTCCTGGTCACAGACACGAGGAGACAACAACATAAAGAATCTCATATTTCCGGCTAAATAAAATAAAAAATTGGAATACCCTCAAGAAAGCTTTATCATGCAAGATTCCTATCACTTTTTGTATACTGTAGTGGGTTCAACTCACTTTCACAGCTTCTTTCCTCAGGGTGGCTTTTGGGGAAGTAACCAGCTGCTCTGACGCCGACGTGCCCCGTTGAGGTGTTCTCTTCAGGGCACTGCCCTCTGGAAGTGACCACTCCGATCATGGTCTGCGCCCCCTTCCGGGGGGGGGGGTCATTATTCTTGCTCCGTTCCTACTCCAGGGTCCTCCCTACTCCCCAGGACCCCCCAGTTCTTCTTCCACTCTGCCTGCCCAATTGCCTCCTGCAACCCTGCCTTGGCTCAAACTCCCCCAGCCTACCGCAGCTGCCTCCTTGCAGTCCAGCCTTTTAGGACTGCCTCCATGACTGCCTCCTTGCAGCCCTGGGCCTCAGGCCAGATAGATTGGGTTTGTAGGCCAAAGCCTCGCTCATTGCAGGAAGGTAGGCAGGTCCTGTCTGGTCTCTCTCCTCCTCCCAGGAGCTGCTCTTATAGTCTCCAGCTGGGCCCTCCTTATTTGCCTCAGCTGGGCTTTCCCCTGACTCCAGGTCTCAGCCCCTTAAAGGGCCAGTGCAGGGCAATGCCCTGCCACAATACTAAGAACTTTTGGATAAAGCTCTGGACAAACATCTGAAATTTTGGACATACAGCACAGCTTAACTTCCAAATCTTTTATAGCTTGATCATTACTAGAATTCTGATATGCTGTTTTAATGTCATTGGCTATGTTGCTCTCTACAGTACTGCTTTTTTAGAGGCAGTAGAAAAAACCTTTGAAATCCTTCTAGTCTCTTTTTTATTCCTTCAAATGTTGGTTTGTCTTTTCAGCCAATTAAGACAGATTACAGCTTCTGTCTGAATTCCATTTTCATTCTGATGCGTACATTTATACTTCTAGTAACAAATTTACTGCTGTTGTTTCTGTACAATGGTATAAATTCAAAGATAAAGCCTGCCTCAGACTAATTGTGAAGCTTCCCTGCAGTGCAGATGTGCTATTTTGAAATAAGATATTTTGGAATAACTATTCCAGAATACTTTATTTCGAAATAGCTGTGCTGCGTAGATGTAACCTAACAGGCCAACCACATGAACCTTGCACATGAAAAGCTTCTCAGAGCACTTTGATGTGAAACAGGAGTTTAATGATACATTCAAAATATACGTCAGATAGCCTCAACATAGTTTCAGAAAGTTAAAGGGAGAAGTGGAGAAAACTAGGATTATTAGGATAGTCCACAACAACCTTTGGGTACATATTTCTATTTTAAATCAACAAACTTTTGAGAAAATTCATTTATAGGTTCTTAATATTTTTGAGGAGGGTTTTAAACACCAAATTCTCTCAAGATAATTGGTCTCTAAAAGAGAGATAGAGTCAAGCCCAATCCAACCTCCCGTGATTTAAAAAAAGATGGATTGGACCTTAGAAAAAACTGTCATTTTTAACATGTGGGAATCTCTTCCATTTATATTAAACTTGCCCTTCCCAATTTTTTTCTGTGATTAGATTTATCAATTAAGACAGTTCTAAACTGGGACCATGAATGTTAGGTAGCTAAGGCTATTTCTACATACAGAGTTTTTCCAGGATACCGGTATCCCAGAAAAACTCTGCCATGTCCAGGAAATATGTCTGCTCTTCCAAATTTTTTTTTCGGAAGAGCAGACACACTTTTCTGGCATCCTTGTGTGACGGCGTGTTGGGTTTTTCCTGTCTCCTGCACCTCCGTAATGACATGGACAGACTCCACCAGCCAGTAGAATAGAGGGAGTTTATTGCTTCTCCAGGATACAGCACAGCACAGCTGTCATCTGGTTACAGGACAGGCCTAGAGTGCCTCAGTCCCCCCTTGAGATGGGGGAGACTGGGACCCTAAATCCCATCCCCTGGCTCAGCTGCTTCCTCCATGGTACACAGACAGAAACTAAACTAATTCACTTCCAGCCCTGCCCCCCAGCCAGGGGTTGGGCTCTGCCTTCTCTTTGTCCCACTCCATGGGCAGCAACAGGTCAAACAGGTTTGGGGGTTGTTTGCATACTCAGCAGCTGTCCTGCTGGGCCGTGCTGCAGACAGCAGACAGTGGAGGTCACTCACAGCCCGCTGCCCAGCACAGCAACCAGCAAGGCACCCATGCTACGTCACACCTTGTAAACCTTGTTTTACAAGGAAGAAGGGATGTTCCAAAAAAAGGGGTTTTTTTCCGACATTTGGCCCAGTGTAGATGGACCAAATGTCAGAAAAGCCTCTTCCGAAAAAAGAAGTGGAAAAAGCTACTCAAATTGCAAACTGCAATTCTTTTCAGAAGAACAGTGTGGTGTAGACATAGCCTAAGGAACAGGGTTGATAGGTAGCAACAAAACATCTCCCTTCACATTTTACACAAGTGATGTTTGTTATTACATAACATTTCTTCGTTGGATCTATAACACCAGTATATAGAGAAAAATGCCAAATACTCATCTCACTTCTGAAACATTTAGTGTAGGTTTGTCTCTACTTTTTCCTTTGTGTATTTGGGTATCATATGAATTTCTATCTTAATGTTGAAAAAATAACTAATAACTAAATTGGCTTAAATGAAAAATAATACCATCAGATTGAAGATCTGTTAACACATGTTATAGTAGCCTAATTTTAAAAATTCAGTAACTTTTATGCAGCACTCCTTTTACAGTTCAACAATTTCAGTCTTATTTTTGGGTTTATTGAATGTCTCAATACATTAAGTTAGAGTTCAGTATAAACTGCCAACACATCCAATGTCAGCTTATGTACAATGCTAAACCTTTTGTGAACTGTGCTTTCATACATCGCATGGATTTCCCTATGAATTAGGGAGACAAAAAGTAAAATCATTTGAATGGGAAAGTATGTAATAAATCTGACACCACATAGGATTGGACAGTCATTCTGCACACCAACGCCCTCAAAACTTCATAACAGTAGAATTCAGATCGTCCTACTCAGAAATCAGAGGCTTTCACCATAGAGCTAAAGGAGACTTTCTGCTAGTTGTTAGCAGCAAAGCATATGTGGTATAGATAAACAGTTCTGACTCTAGTCCCGTGGTGTCCAACAAACTAGACACTAACCACATGTGTCTATTTGGCCAGTTAAGTGTGTAGATGACTCAGTAGATGACTTTGGGACACATTATACAGATTAATCCATTACACTGTCAATTTAGGAGGAGATTTTCAATGGGACTAATAGGAATTAGCTGCTAACCCCCATTTCAATAGGAGTGGAACACTAAACCTTTTGGGCTTTTGAAAAAAATCTTTCCTGAAGTGTGTATGCATTAAATGATCCATTCACCTACTAGATTATGAAACTACATTCTCACTGACTTCAATCATGAAGTCACAAACCTGTTCCAAAGAGCAAAGCTAAAAGGTAGAACTGAGAAAAAAGTCCACTTGAGAAAGACCACATACCAACCAAGAAGAGACTCAGGGTGTGTAGACTATAGGGTTTTTTCGAAAAAAGTGTCCTTTTTTCGAAATAACTTCCCTTGTGTCTAGACTGCTGCCACATTCTTTCGAAAGCAAATAGAAAGAACATGGCAGTTTTTTCAACTGCGGAAAACCTCATTTTATGAGCAATAACGCCTTTTTTCGAAAGTGCTCTTTCAAAAAAATAGCGCTATGTAATGCAAACTGCTTTTTCGAAAGAGAGCATCCAGACTGCCTGGTTACTCTTTTAAAAAAGCGGCTTGCTTTTTCGAAAGTACTGGTTGTAGTCTGGATGCTCTTTTTCAAAAGAGGCTTTTCTGAAAGTATCTTTCGAAAAAGCCTCTTTCAAAAGAGGCTTGCAGTCTAGATGTAGCCTCAGTGTCTCTTGTGCTAAAGAGGAGACAGTACACTGTTGTGAACACAGAGGATTCCTTAAAGAGGAATCTGAAGACAGCATAGTTACCACTAGATAACATCACTGACTGAACACAGCTGTCACCAAACAAGATGACCACATTATTAGGAAAGGGATAGTTGAATACGTACTTAGGATAAATATTTAGCAGTTGAAGAATTACACCAGATTTATTTGTAAGATAAATCTATGTATTAAAATATTAATGTATTAGCTACATAATATCAATGTATGTTCACATCTCATGTAAAGTGAAAAAAATAATTGTCAAAAGAATTCTAGGTGAAGAGAGATAATTTGGCATGTTTCATGGCAGGTGTTTAAAACAAATTATGGAGATAGGTATAAGCTATGAGATATTTTGACAGAGTGTGAAGCAACCATGCAGTAATAGCAGACAGTCTGTACAGAAGCACGGCCCATTTTGTGACTCCTAAACTTACCAATATACTTGTTGTAGGTGAAGATCAGTGTTCTCTGAATGCTGAGTACCTGGGCAGCCATCCAGGAGAAATTCAAATGCTGCCCAACTGTTTAGCAGAGTACCCACAGCACCCACACCTAGGAGCATGTGTCAAGTTTGTATGCAGTTGCAAAACTTCCCCAGAGATTGAAGGTGCTTTGAGTCAAGAATTTGATTCATGCCCATTTTTAGTAAGAAGTCCATCCATGTTCCAAGAATAATTTAAGATTTTTTGGCAAGAATGGGATACAGACTAAACCACTATAAGTCAGACATGCAAAGTCTCAGCTCAAAAGATAATAAAACACCAAAAGCCCACCTGAAAGCACTGAATGATTTAGATATTTAGATATCACTGTATCACAGGCCTAGTCAATATATGGCCCACAGGCTGCATCCAGCCTGCCAAGCCATTGGATCTAGCCCACAGATGCAGCAGGGAGTCCCAGGCAGGCTCCCTGCTTGTCTTGCCCCACCCACAGGTTGTTCAGAAAAGTGGCTGTCAGGCCATTTCTCTTTTAAAACTGTGAGCCCAAAGAGGAGGGAGAGGAGGCTTCATAAGCCCCCACCCCTAGCACAATCCCATTGGCTGGTTTTTGGCCAGAAACTGACCAATGGGTGCTGCCTGTTTGAATAACAAGCTGCCACAAAGCATCACACCCTATCCCCTCAGTCACACACACACATGGCCCTGCAGTCTGGGTGGGGGTGGGGCAGGCAGGCAGGCAGTCTGGCTGAGAAATGTGCTGGGCTGCTGGCTGGGAGTCACCCAGGTAAGTCTCCTGGCCAGAGCCCCTCCCCTACTCCTTCGCTTCCCCAACCCTCTGCCCCCCACTCCACATACCCAAACCCTCTGCCCCCCTCCTGTACCCATATCCCCTCTCAGATCCGGCACCACAATCCCCTCATGCCCTAGGTCACAATGCAAACCCCTGCACCCCAATCCAGTGCCCCAGGTCACAACTGCCTCCTTCACCCAAACTCCATCCCAGACCCTACACACCCTGTTCCTCACAAGGAGGAATGAGCAACAAGGAAGGACCCCTGATTCTGATGGAGAAGGAAGGAAGATCAACTGGTTATTATCTAAGGTGTTTGTACACCAATGCGAGAAGCCTGGGAAACAAACAGGAAGAATTAGAAGCCCTGGCCCAGTCGAAGAACTATGATTTGATTGGAATAACAGAGACTTGGTGGGATGACTCGCATGACTGGAGCACTGTCATGGAAGGGTATAGACTGTTCAGGAAGAACAGGCGGGGAAGAAATGGAGGAGGAGTTGCACTGTATGTAAGAGAGCAGTATGATTGCTCGGAGCTCCAGTACTTAGAGGGTGAAAAGACTGTTGAGAGTCTATAGGTAAAATGTAGAGGTGGAAGCAACAGGGGTGATGTTGTGGTAGGTGTCTGCTATAGACCGCCAGATCAGGTGAACGAGGTAGACAAGGCTTTCTTCAGACAACTGAGAGAAGCTTTCAGATCGCAGGCC
>JANRFK010001158.1:31363895-31382809 GCA_030068395.1 Apalone spinifera
GAGGAACAGCTAGCCAAAAACTCAAAAAACAATAGCAAAATGTTTTTTAAGTACTTTAGAAGCAGGAAGCCTGCTAAAAAAACAGTGGGTCCCCTAGACGTTCGAGATATAAAAGGAGCAATCAGTGACGATAATGCCATTGTGGAGAAGCTAAATGATTTCTTGGCATCAATCTTCATGGCTGAGGATGTTGGGGAGATTCCCAAACCTGCACCGTCCTTTGTGGGAGATGAATCTGAGGAACTGTCCTGGATTGAAGTGTCATTTGAGGAGGTTTTGGAACAAATAGAAAAACCTAACGTTAACCAATCACCACGACGGATGGCAGTCACCCAAGGTTTCTAAAAGAACTGAAATGGAAAATTGCAGAACTGTTAACTGTGGTTTGTAATCTATCCTTTAAATCGGCTTCCGTACCTACTGACTGGAAGATAGCTAATGTGACACCAATATTTTAAAAGGGCTCTAGAAGTGATCCTGGCAATTACAGACCGGTAAGTCTAACGTCGGTACCAGGGAAATTAGTCGAAACAATAGTTAAGAATAAAATTGTTAGGCACGTAGAAGAACATAATTTGTTGGGCAAAATTCAACATAGTTTTTGTAAAGAGAAATCATATCTTATTAATCTATTAGAGTTCTTTGAAGGGGTTAACGAACATGCGGACAAGGGGGATCCAGTAGATATAGTATACTTAGATTTTCAGAAAGCCTTTGACAAAGTCCCTCACCAAAGGCTATTGTGTAAATTATATTGTCATGGGATAAGAGAGAAGGTCCTTTCATGAATTGAGAACTGGTTAAAAGACAGGAAACAAAGGGTAGGAATAAATGGTAAATTTTCAGAATGGAGAGGGGTAACTAGTGGTGTCCCCCAAGGGTCAGTCCTAGGACCAATCCTATTCAACTTATTCATAAATGATCTAGAGAAAGGGGCAAGCAGTGAGGTAGTAAAGTTTGTGGATGATACTAAACTGTTCAAGATAGTCAATACAGAAGCAGACTGTGAAGGACTTAAAAAGATCTCACAAAACTAAGTGACTGGGCAACAAAATGGCAAATGAAATTTAATGTGTATAAGTGTAAAGTAATGCACATTGGAAAAAATAACCCCAACTATACATATAGTATGATGGGGGCTAATTTGGCTATGACAAATCAGGAAAGAGATCTTGGAGTTATCGTGGACAGTTCTCTGAAAACTTCCACACACTGTGCAGCGGCAGTCAAAAAGGCAAATAGAATGTTAGGAATTATTAAGAAACGGATAGAAAATAGGACAGAGAATATCTTACTGCACCTGTATAAAGCTATGGTACACCCAGATCCTTAGTACTGTGTACAGATGTGGTCTCTTTACCTCAAAAAAGATATTTTGGCCTTGGAAAGGGTTCAGAAAAGGGCAACTAAAACGATTAAGGGTTTAGAACTGGTCCTATATGAAGAGAGGCTAAAGTGACTCGGACTTTTCAGTTTTGAAAAGAAACTGAAGGGGGATATGATAGAGTTATATAAAATCATGAGTGGTGTGGAGAGGGTGAATAAAGAAAAGTTATTCATTAGTTCCCATTATATAAGAACTAGGGGCCAGCAAATGAAATTGATGGGCAGCAGGTTTAGAACAAATAAAAGGAAGTTCTTCTTCACACAGCACATAGTGAACCTGTGGAACACCTTGCCACAGGAGGCTGTGAAGGCTAGAAGTATAACAGAGTTTAAAGAGAAACTAGATAAATTCATGGAGGTTAGGTCCATAAAAGTCTATTAGCGGGGTAGGAATGGTGTCCGTGGCCTCTGTTTGTCAGAGGTTGGAGATGGATGGCACGAGATAAATCGCTTGATCATTGTCTTCTGTCCACCCCCTCCAGGACACTTGGAGCTGGCCACTGTTGGCAGACAGGCTACTGGGATAGATGGACCTTTGGTCTGACCCAGTACAGCCATTCTTATGTTCTTATGAGAGCTGGCAGTATTTTAAAGAAGCCTTATTAAAGGCACAGGAAGAAACCATTCCGATGCGCAACAAGAAAAGCAAATATGGTAGGCGACCAGATTCGCTTACCAGGGACATCCATGGTGAGCTTAAACACAAAAAAGAAGCTTACAAGAGGTGGAAAATTGGACAGATGACAAGGGAGGAGTATAAATATATTGTTGGAGAATGCAGGGGAGTTATCAGGAAAGTGAAAGCGCAATTGGAATTGCAGCTGGCAAGGGATGTGAAGGGTAACAAGAAAGGTTTTTACAGGCATGTGAGCAATAAGAGGATGATCAGAGAGGATGTGAGGCCCTTACTGGATGAGGGAGGTAACCTAGTGACAGATGATGTGGGAAAAGCTAGAGTACTCAATGCTTTCTTTGTCTCTGTCTTCACAGACAAGGTCAGCTCCCAGACAAATGCACTAAGCAATGCTGTATCAGAAGGAAGTGGACAGCCCTTGGTGGGGAAAGAACAAGTTAGGAATTATTTAGAAAAGCTAAACATACATAAATCCAAGGGCCCAGATTTAATGCATCCCAGGGTACTGAGGGAGTGGGCAAGTGTCATTGTGGTGCCTTTGGCCATTATCTTTGAAAACTCATGGAGATCGGGAGAGATCCTGGATGATTGGAAAAAGGCAAATGTAGTGCCCATCTTTAAAAAAGGGAAGAAGGACAATCCAGGGAACTACAGACCAGTAGTTACCTCAGGCCCTGGAAAAATCATGGAGGGGAATCCTCAAGGAATCCATTTTGAAGCACTTGGAAGAGGGGCAAGTGATCAGGAATAGTCAGCATGGATTCACGAAGGGCAAGTCGTGCCTGACCAATCTGATTAGCTTCTATGATGATTAGCTTCTATCATAATGGCTCCGTGGATATGGGAAAGTCAGTGGATGTGATATACCTTGACTTTAGCAAAGCTTTTGCTATGGTCTCCCACAATATTCTTGCCAGCAAGTTAAGGGAGTATGGATTGGATAAATGGACTGTAAAATGGATAGAAAGCTGGCTAGATGTCAAGTTGGGAGTCGGTTTCTAGAGGAGTGCCCCAAGGACCTGTTTTTGGACCGGTTTTTATTTTAATTAATGACCTGGATGAGGGGATAGATTGCACGTCTGTAAGTTTGCAGATGACTCTAAGCTACGGGGAGAGGTAGATACGCTGGAGGGCAGGGATAGGGTCCAGAGTGACCTAGACAGATTAGAGGATTGGGCCAAAAGAAATCTGATGAGGCTGAACAAGAACAAGTGCAGAGTCCTGCACTTGGGATGGAAGAATCCCAAGCATTGTTACAGGCTGGCGACCGAATGGCTAAGTAGCAGTTCTGCAGAAAAGGACCTGGGGATTACAATGGATGAGAAGCTGGATAAGTGTGCCCTTGTAGCCAAGAAGGCTAATGGCCTATTAGGGTGCATTAGGAGGAACATTGCCAGCAGATCCAGAGAAGTGATTATTCCCCTTTATTCAGCTCTGGTAAGGCCACATCTAGAATATTGTGTCCAGTTCTGGGCCCCCCACTATAGAAAGGATGTGGATGCATTGGAGAGGGCCCAGCGGAGGCTGACAAAAATTATTAGGGGGCTGGCCTATGAGGAGAGACTGAGGGATTTGGGTTTGTTTAGTCTGCAGAAGAGAAGAGTGAGGGGGGATCTGATAGCAGCCTTCAACTTCCTGAAGGGAGGTTCCAAAGAGGATGGAGAAAGGCTGTTCATAGTAGTGATGGATGGCAGAACAAGGAGCAATGGTCTCAAATTACAGTGGAAAAGGTCTAGGTTGGATATTTGGAAAAACTATTTCACCAGGAGGATGGTGAAGCACTGGAATGGGTTATGTAGGGAGGTGGTGGAATCTCCATCCCTAGAGGTTTTTAAGTCTCAGTTTGACAAAGCCCTGGCTGGGTTGATTTAGATGGAATTGGTCCTGCTTTGGGCAGGGGGCTGGACTTGATGACCTCCTGAGGTCTCTTCCAGCTCTATGATTCCATGATTCTTCCATTAATATTATACAAGAATGCAGCCCTCCACCACTTTCCAAAATCTTGGAGTGGTCCACCCCTCAAAAATTATTACCCATTCCTGTTGTGTCACCTAAATTGGGGGAACTGTTTAACTTAAATATTGAACCACTAATAAGATTATTTATAATAATTTGGAAAACAGATGTTTTAGGTTGAATTTGTGTATTTAAAATGACTATCCTGCCAAAGTCTTTGTATCTTGCTTCTTTGATTCCCTTTACATCTCCCAGAACTTCTTCAATAATTAAAAAAAAAAATCAGAAATTCTTATGGTCAAATCAGACACCAACTATCATAACAGAATGGCTGAAATATGCAGTGGAGTTGGGACGCCTGGAGGTACCTGACTTCAAGAGTTACTGTAGGGCAGCACAAATTAGAGTGCTACTGGAAAGGATTGCTAACAGAGAGAATCAGTCAATGATACTGATAAAATGGAAATCGGCAAACCTAAAATTTAAATCAGCTCAACTCATATCAGAATTCTGGCACCCATGAAATATCACCTGTTACATTTACTAATTGGGCATCCACAAGGCACGTGACAAAAAGAGCAGATCCTGGCAATATGAAAAACATAAAATAATAATACTTTCAAACCTGGGCTGAATAAGGTAATCTTTACATGTTGGGATAAATATTACTATCAGAAGAAGAATTTTCTTAGGGATGGATAATCATTAAAACAAACAGATGTAGTTGACATATTGGGAGGAAAAGTATAAAGGTATGCTCAATACGAGTTTATACAGAATGCTTAATTTATTTAAAAACTCTGTCAGAGAAGAAAGAAATAAACAAGACTACCAATAGTAGAAAATTGTATACATGGGTTTGAAGTTTCAGCAATCAATATTCCATCTAGAATGTATAGTCTCATGTCTATGTTCTTAAAGGACAAACTGCTATTAAATTCTGGAGACTGTAAATAATAGCCAGAAAAGGAAGATGGGTAATGCAGACAATAATTGTCGGTTCTAAGCTTAACTAAATAGTTCAATATTTAGTTCACAGAGGTGTCTCCATCTCTACATAACAAAATAAATATCTGATATCTGTATGAAATTTAAAACATCCATGACATCCTTTATGCATATAGTATGTATATGGTAACACACACAAAAAATTGAAAATGTATACTATTTATAAGTCAATTTATAAAATGGATAAATGCAACCTAAGATCAATGAACCTGTATTTTATTCACTTCAATTTACCAAATCCTGAATTCTACATGTAGGTTAGCAAGGTTCAGAGAATCTAACAGCATTTAGGTATAGGTATGATGATTATTGGGAAAATAAATTAAAACAGGCTGCTAAACAAACCTAACTCCCAAGCCAACACTTTTTTATATAGCTACTTAAATTATAAACATTTAAATTTTAGGATTCAAGCTGTAAATTCTTCCACTATTGTAGCTTCTTTTATTTGGATGCTCATTAGACATCAATGTGTTATATTTAAGGAATATAATACAAATACTATAAATTATTTCATATTATAGAGTAGTGGACAGAATTAGTAATTTTCAAGACCTTGAAATTTATAATACTGGTATATTTGTTAATAATAAGCAACATTAATGTTATCATGAATACACTATTGCAGCAAAAATGGTGGATTCATACCAAGACTACCTGGAGGATCACATGATTTTGTCATAAAACCATGACAAAATAGTTTAAGTATTTTTTGTGTGTAAAAATTGGACACAAAATCAAAAAGTAAGATTGTATGTAAAAAAAGGAATAAGTAAGCATATTTTCAGCACAGCATTTCCAGTTGCAGCCATTATAAAGGATGTGTATTATATTACACACTTCTAGTGCATGTCTACACTAGGAAATTATTTTGAAATAGTTATTTTGGGAGTTATTATTTCATTTCAAAATAAGCTTATTCCCTGAGGAAAGCAGGAGCACTGATTTTGAAATAATCATCCCTTATTTCAAAATAATGGGCTTGGTAGTATGGACATTCTGCTTGTTATTTCGAAATAAGGGGAATTATTTCAAAATAACTCCCTTGTGTATACCAGTGCCTAGTGACAAGGCCTACACTTCAGGAGTTGGATATAGCATTTCAGTCAATCCCTAACTCTTGCTATTTTTGTAGTAAATGGTATTCCAAATAAAATTAAATTTGATAACCTGTAGGATAGCTAGTGTTCTGCATTACACAGCAATGGTTTTTTTCCCGTTGATCTCTGCAGAAGCTGAGAACAGAGTTAAGTGTTTAGAATACATAACTATAGAGTCCACTGTGTGCACACAAGCTAAATGAAATAACGTTTCCTTACTGTGACATTCACCTAATGCAAAGGATCCATGTAAAATCCAGTGTAACATCTTAAAGGGTGCATACAGCCTTATTCAGGGACCTCACCACTGGAATTTAATTCTGGCTTTCCACAGAGTTACAGCAACTCTTAATTATGAGCAGTTCCTTAGTTAACAAAATGACAATGTACAGCAATTTTGCAGAATACTTTTATTCTGGAGAACAGTAAATCAAAGCCATCACATCATACAGTCTACTGATACATACAGCAGATAATTGTGGATGACATCAATAAAAACACTTCACCAATGTACAAAATACCAGATCCACAAAAGACAAATTAATTGAGCAGATGCCTGTTCATTATTTTCTCTGCTCATTTGTGTATTTTTCTTTGGATATTTATTCACAGTACTACATTACAGTAAGCAGGAAGAAGTTACTCACTTTGTGCAGTAATGGTGGTTCTTTGAGATATGCATCCCTGTAGCTGCTTCACTCTAGGTGTCGGTGTATCCCAGTACCAGAGATCAAAGATGTTCACAGCAGTGCTCAATTGGGTCACGCATGCACAGTAGCCAATCTTGAGGTGCTAGCACCTAACATATAGCACATGAAGCCTGACCCCCACCCTTACCTAGAGTCAAGAATCTGGATTCCAAAGTAGAGAGGGGGAGGGCAAGTAATGGAGCCCCCACAGGGATAGAACCATCATTAGTGTACAAGGTATCAACTTCTTTGAGTGGTGTCCCTGTGGATGTGGTGTCCCACAGGGAAGGTGGGATTCAGCATCATGTACTGAGAGGGGAAGAGAGCACAGCTAGGCCAACTGCTGTGTTGGGAATAGGATTGGAAATGATAGTGTAATGTTTTGCAAAGTGTGCTCTGAGGCCCTGGCAGCAGCCCTGCAGATTTCTACTAAATGGACATTGCACCAAAAGGCCACTGAAGCCGCAATGGCTCAGGTAAAGTGAGTTTTTATATTAGCAGGACGTGTTTTGTTGTGGATGGTTTAGCAGGTGTGTATGTACGTGGAGATCCACTTGGAGAGATGCTGAATTGAGATCATGGCACCCTTTGAGCATTCAGCTACAGAAATGAATAGTCAAGGAGCTTTGTGGAATGTTTTATTCTATATAGAAAGCAACAGTTTATCTGTTGACCACACTGTGCAGGGTGGCTTCATAGCAGTCCTTGTGTGGTTTGGCATACAATGCTGGCAAGTTTATAGGTTGATTGATATGAAAGGCTGTGGTCACTTTTGGTAAAATGGCTGGATGTGGTCACATTGTGATTTTGTCTTTGGTGAAAATCTTGTAAGGAGGTTCAGCCATGAATGCTCCAATCTCACTGGCTCATCTTGCTGATGTTATAGCTACTGAAAAGGTGATCTTCATTAATATGTGTGGCAGTGAGCATGTAGTTTATTGCTCAAAGGGTGGTCAAGTAAGGGGTTTGAAGACATGATTTAATTCCCATGATGGGGTAGGCAGTTGGACGGGAGGGTAGAGGTTTTGGTTGAGGGGGTTTGCAAAAATGTAAGATACCTCAATTTTTCATGAAAGACCATAAAGACAGCAAGATGGGTCCTTAGTGAACTGAGTGCTAAGCCTGACTGTCTAAGTTCAAGGATATAGTCCAATATGATCAGAGTTGTGTTTTGGTTTGGAAGTGAGGTGTCATTTGCGCTGGCACCAGAGGTGGAATCTCTTCCACTTCTGAAGGAAAGTATTTCAAGTAGTAGATCAACAGGTATTTAACAGGATGTGTTTTACTCCCTCTGAACAGGATGCTTCATCACATAGGAACCACGGAAGAGCCAACCTTTGTGCTGCAGCATCTGTGAATCTGGATGTAGTGTACAGCTGTTGTTCTGAAATAGGAGGCCCAATCTCAGTAGATGGGGTTGCAAAGCACATACTGTGAGATGTCAGGGGTAAGGGAACTAGGTTTGTCTGTGCCATGTTGGGATAATGAAGATGATCTTGTGAATGACTCAAGGAATTAATGCTATCGGTGGGAAGGCATAGAGCAGTGTCATGTTCCAGGAGATGAGAAAGCATCCCTAGTGAACTGGATGCAAGACCTGTTCTGGAGTGAGAGTGGGCATTTATATTTCTTCTGTGATGCAAATAGGCTTATGCGCAGGCCTGCCAACAGGAAGGAGCAGATGGGGCAGTTGCCCCAGGCCTTTTAAATCACTTCCGGAGCATCACACTGTGTGGCTCTGAAAGCAGGAGGGGCATCATTTTCAATCTGGTAAATGAGAATGGGAGAGAGCACTTCCAAACACTGCAAAACAGAAATAAAGAGCATAATTTCCTTAGAAAACTGAAGTGACAATATGAGTCCTCAACTGACTTGTGATTAGCTGTATGAAGCACCTAGCAAAAACATACATTATTATTTATCACAGTATCCAAAACTTGCTGGGCACTACCAAAACAGAAAAGGATATGAACCCTTCCTTGAAGAGCTTACAAGCTATTACCAGACATGATGGAAGAAGGATTTAATGAGACAGAAGGTAGGGGAGGAATGACAGGACAATATCCATAAAACAACAAAGCTACTTAGTGAAGATTGGAACGCAGCACTGAGGAGTAAAGAAGTAATTTTTTCTGTTTGGAGATGGAATAAAAATTGTTTCCATTGGCTGTTTTCTTGGGTCTGGAATAGAAAAAAGTGTAGCAGCCTTGCAAGGCAGCTAGGGAAGAGTCAGAAGGAAGAAAGCTAGAATGGTTGAGTAGACAGAGTAGCAGGCTGATGTCATTAGCAGAGAGGCAAGAATATATTTTAAAAAAAACACCAGAAAAAAGTTTTGTAGGATCTATCAGTGAAGTACGGGTAGCTTGAACTTCCTGCAGAGATGAAGAGGAGCCTGTGGAGGGATTGAAAGAGGGTATTGATATCAGGTCAAGGAATAGGATCGGTTTTGCTTGAAATGCATGGAGTGACCAGGGCACTGGGGAAATCAGAGAGGGGGAAAAGATTAAGTGATCAATCTGACTAAGGATCAGAGCCCTGATAATGTTTTTTGCTATTTGGATAGAAAGAACAGTCAGCTCTAAAATGTGAAGGAGGATGTGGCTATTCTTAGCATATCCTGAATGTAAAGGGCAAGAGAAGAGTTTGTTCACATAGTATTTGAGGTCTCAGTGTGGTAGGTATGGAACAAGCATACTGAATATCATATGGTCACAATGCAAACATATGATTTGTATGGCTAACAAGTTTATGAGCCTGAATAATACCGAAGGGAGTGCATGTAAAGGATTTTTGAAGAAAGACAAGGGTTCAGTTTGGGTCATATTAAGTTTGAGCTGATGGAAGACATCCAGGGGAAAAAACTGGAGAGATAAGCTTATATGTAAGACTGGTTAGAGGACAACAACAAAAATGTAAATGGAAACTTAGCCTTCTCATCATGTGATATCACTTCTTCTTATAAAATTATGAATACTGAGAAATATTGAAAAATGGAACCACGGTTATTAGAATGATAGGAATAAGACCTCCTTCTCAAAGCACATGCTATGTATATGTTGTAAAAGTAACTAGTGTAGTGATTGTGATGTAGATTTATGGCATGGAAAAGGAAGGAAAGCATAGTTTGAACAGATAAAATGCAAACAGAATATTATTATGGGAAAAAGCATGTAGGTTATCATGGCAATAAAATAGTTTTAATGTAATCCGTAAATTTGATCTTCTTTGCTTACTATCTTTTCCCTCCAAACCACAATTAGCACAATGTGCAAATCTTAGATGCCATAGAACTTCTCAAACGACATTTTCCCCCTCTTTACCATTCTATTAACTTGTGGGCAGTCATGAAAATCTGAAAGAATATTTGTATGAATCAGGCCTTTCATTTCTTTAGCATGTGAAAAACATAGTTACCTTTGAGGCAAAAGAGAAATGAATTCAGTCTGGTGGACCACTGAAGATCAAATAAGGAAATGAAATAACTTTCACTTCACTGGACCAAAATAAAAACTATAAACAATTAGTCTGACACCACACATTGCATTGTCAGACAAATGTTTTGATGACTTCAGGAAATTGTTCTAAAAGTAAAATGCACCGTTGTAAAGGGTGATTGTAGAAATGTAACATTTTACAATGAAAAATTTTATGGATTTATTTAATCTAAAAAATGGAGAAGTTTGGCCTCTGCTTCCTTTCTTCCCTTTTCTTTCTTCATAGTTATTACTGCCTCATTATACAGGCATTTGTACATTGTTTTGGCAGACATTTGCTATTGCATAAATTAAAGTCACCGAATCTAGTTTTGCCTACAGGTCTTTATGAAAATACCAGCAGCATTTTTATTTGAATGTCAAAGTTTGCCAACCATTAAACAGATTGATTTTTCATTATACAATTCAATAGAAAAGCAATCTCCAGTCTGTATGCAACATTACTCTGGGGGAAAAAAACTGCTCTTCTTTGTAAAATCCTTCCTGCTTATACTTAAAAAATTATACTCTCTTCGCAGAAGAGATACATGTTTTTCAGATATCTTTACACATGAATTGTTCTTTTAATATGCCTGGGGAAAGAACAATCCTGTAATTCAATGAAAATGAATGAATTCATATGGTATAACCCCCAAATTCACTGGCTCTTTACAAGACTTAAGCAGCTTTATAGGTAACATGTCTACTGATTTCAATAGGTACAGCACCAAGCCTTTAAACTGAATATACCATAGTAGTCATAAAATGAACCTGACTAACAGCTCCAGAGAATTAATTTTTCTTTCTTCCACAGAAACAGCATGGACAGCAATAAAGTTTTCCCACAGTTATAGTTTGTCTCAAAATCCTGATCTGGACCTACCAATTTAAGAAGATAATTTAAAAATCCATATTTATTTGTTCTCAGCATCTTCTGGTACTGCCAATAAGGAAGACTGTCATGGTGCTGTTTTATTATATTGATAAAAGTCCTCTAAAATCAGACTAAAATCAAACAAATTTATTATCTTATAGTAAACGTCCATCTGATGCCAACAAGTTACCTTTAACTGACTTTGGCTAGACGACTTTTAAATGCGGTCTTGAACGAGGCCTGGCAGCAACCATGAATTTCTGGGAATAAGTCCCACATTTCCAGTTTAACAAATGTAAGCATTTGCAAACCCACAGGAACACCTCTGACGAGTGACATCTGTCTGTTCTTGAAATACAGCATGTATCTTTGTGACTTAAAAAAAAGTTATTTAGACTACTACTGCTACTTTCCTACAACATTTTATGCTGCCACAAGCAGATCTTCCACTAGTGTCCCAAGCTCACTCTCTGGAATAAAAGCATTGCCTCATAATGAGTCCATACCTCAGATTAGGGTCACTGCCTTGCCAATATTTGACCAGCTAGTCCAGGGGCTTTTATTAATTTGTCAGTTGAGGTATTTAATATTAAAAGTTTCTGTGTCCAGATAAAGATACTTCAGTGTTCCCACTTCTATAGTTTAAGCAACAACAGATCAAAACTTTTGAAAATACAGAAACTGTCTGCCCACCAACTGACAAGCCCATGTAAATGAAGAGGCTTTGAATAACACATATTCTCATTTGTGCAGTGATATCAATCTTGTCTATATGTGTTCTCTCTCTTGATACTGGAAGTGGTTGAAGGTGGGAGGTTGCAGATTGCCTTCTTGTTCAGGTTGTGGTGGGGGAGTGCCAGGTTTTTGCATTTCACAGGTGGCAAACCTACTCTCAGAAATTGAAGCATATCAAGTTAAAACCTATAAATAATGTGAGAAGCTCAAATATTTTTAAAAGTATTTCTATAGAAGTAAAATAAAGACTCATCTCTTCTGAAAAATGGGTTTCCACACATCATTGTGGTTGGAAAACTAAATAGTTAAACAAAGAAGCACTTTAAAAATACTAGTGATTATCTTTTACCAGCACTTGATAGCATTCTGTAGTTTCTAAAGCTACTGAAAACTGTTTTTCAATTAAACTAAAGTATACTGCATCAAAAGCTTCTGTCATTTGCAATGGTCATATAACAAAGAATGTTCATGGGATTTATAAATGGAAAGAACTCATTTCAGCAAGTCTTCTACAGAGTAGGAACACATTTATTCAGATCACCTGGATCAATCGGTCTTCAGCTATTGTTAAGACTGCGCCAATCACAACACGTCCACCATTCTTCTCGCACTCTTGCCTTTCTTCTTCACGTTCGTCCAAAACATTTAACAATGTCATCTTTCCATCTTCTTGTAGGCCGACCGGGTGGTCTTTTCTGTTCTTGCGAGTACCACTCAGCAATAATTGTGGTCCACCTATTGTCCGTGAGCCGTGCTGTGTGGCCTGCCCATAGCATTTTGTTATGTCTGCTTTCCACGATAATATTTTTCACACCACTGTGTTCTCTGACCATTTCATTTGGAATATCATCCAGAAGGGAAATTCCCAACACAGTTTGCTCCATTGCCCTTTCAGCTACCAATAGTTGCTACTCTTCTCTCTTCGTCAGTGCCCATGTTTCGCTGCCATACAACATGGCTGGCAGCACTGTTGAATTGAAGATATTTGTAAGTGTGGTCTTATTGAGTTTTCCTTTGAGGATGTCCTTGATGGAATTGAATGCACACCATCCTGCCCGAATCCTTCGCGAGAGTTCTCAGTTCAGGTCTTGGTGCATATTAACTTCTTGGCCCAAATATATGTACTATTACACTGCTTCGATTTCTTCTCCTGTTATTGTTATTCGGGCTTTTTGTAAGACGTCTGATCACATGTATTTCATTTTGCAGCGGTTCATTTTCAGACCAACCTAACTGCTTTTCTTGTCAAGTCTTCGTAGCATGCTCTGCAATTGGTTGGTGCTTTTGGCAATTAATACAATGTCGTTCACAAATTTGAGATGGGATAATCGTTCTCTGTTTATGTTGACACCACTGCTCCAATTGATCTTGTTCAGAACCATTTCGAGGCATGCAGTGAATAGTTTCGGTGAAATCGTATCTCTTTGCTTCACGCCTTTCTCGATTGGGATACGGAGGGGAGTTTCGAGGAGAGTAATATCTGTTGTACATCCAGTATTCGCTTCCTTCAACAAATTGATATATTGCGTGTTGATACCCTGCTCTGTGAGCCCCTTTAATATTGTGTTGAACTCGACGCTATCAAAGGCCTTTTCATAGTCGACGAAAGCAATGCACAGCTGAAGTTTGTATTCCCTCGCTCTTTCTAGGAGCTGGCTAAGGGTAAATATATGCTCGATCGTGCTTAAATTTCTTCGAAACCCTGCCTGCTCTCTCGGCTGTTGTTCATCCAGGCTCTGCAAATGTCAGTTCATTACCACCTTTGTAAAGCACTTGTAAATATGAGAGAGTAGGCATATAGGGCAGTAATTCTTAAGATTATCTCGATCACCCTTCTTGTGCAGCAAGATGGTATTTGACTCCTTCCAGCTTGATGATATTTTTCCTTCTTCAAGATATTGACTAAATCTTAAAGCAAAGGCCTTCCAAAGGTTTTCGCCTCCTGCAGAAATAATTTCTGACGTTATTCCATCTTTGCCTGGAGCTTTTCCTTTCTTCATCTGGTATAGTGCGCTTCGGATTTTGGTGACGATTACTGGGGGGACACGTTCTTCTGAATCCTGGAGCATTGGAAGAGGGATGTTGATTTATTCAGAAGCAATAGTATTTTAATCTTTATTGATGTGCTCTGATTAGGAGGTTCATAAAAAATAAAGAGAAACTGTAAAAGAGAAAAACTGTGTTTAATATATTTCCAGTATAGAAAAGAGCAGACAACACACATAAAGACTTGCCAGTCTGATGTAGGGACTTGAACAAATCTAGTCCAACCCAACCAGGGATAGCTCAGTGGTTTGAGCATTGACCTGTTAAACCCAGGATTGTGAGCTCAGTCCTTGAGGAGGCCATTTAGGGATCTAGGGCAAATCTGTCAGGGATGGTACTTGGTCCTACCATGAAGGCAGGGGACTGGACTCAATGGCCTCTCAAGGTCCCTTCCAGGTCTATGAGATAGGTGTAGCTCCATATAAAAAAACGGCCTGTGGTTAATATAGTAACGAGATTGCATAGTGCAGTGAAGGGTTGATGTGGGAGATAGGGTCTGGCCATTAATGAGTCGAAGTGGGCCACAATTAACTCTATGCCCTGTGCGGGCTCCGGAGTTGATTTGTTTGTTTTTATCAGAAGGCCCAGACGACTGCACAAAGGTCTGGTTCTTGAGACCATGTTGGCAGTTTCTGCATGGGACTGGCCTTTTATAAGGCAGTCGTCTAAGTATAAAAAGATCATGACTCCCTGCTGCTGGAAATAAGCTGTGATGCCAGCAAGAACCTTTGAAAAGACACGGGAGCTGGAGGACAATCTGAAAGCTAGGACACTACTGGAAGTGGTTATCACCCACCGTGAATCGGAAGTACAGTATGTGTGATGGGTGTATGGTGATGTGAAAATATGCGTCCTGTAGGTCACAGGCTATGAACCAGTCCACTTTGCGCAGTGCCAGTATAACTGAAGCCAGTGTTACCTTCTTGAAACATTTCTGAAGGAATTTATTTAGCTTGTGGAGATCTAATATAGGTCTCCAGCCTCCTGTGCTTCTTTTGGGTTCATTGGCTGGGACGATTATAGTCGCATGGCTTTTATTGTGCACGGTTGTAAAAGCTGTGTCTATTTCTGTTCTATGGGGTATAACACTTCCTGCGGTACGGAGGTGTGTACATGCCGAGTGTTTGAAGCATAGTGTGAGAGTCCTTGCTGTTATGCAGGACCTGGTCTGTATTCACCCCAAAGAGCTTACATTTATCAAATGGAAGGTCCTCCACTTTCAATTGGAGTTTCTTAGGCACTCCGGCTGACAGAAGCAATGAAGCCTTTCTTATTACCACTGCTGTGACCGTTACCCTGGCTGCTGCATCAGCTACATCTATTGAGGAGATAAGGGCTGTACGTGCAATGGTATGCCACACACAGAACTAATCAATTTGCTTTGTGAACAGGAGCAGCAAACAGGGAGTTTTGGGAGGGAGTTCTCAAGGTAAAGGAGGAGCAAATACAGGTAAGTGGCTGTCTGTAGTGTGTGTTTCAGGGTTACTTGCTGTGTGCTGAGCTTGTGTTTGTCTGTTTGTTTTGTTTGTTTGAAGGAGCATGTGCTGTGGCCGGCAGTTGGAAGCTGTGAGCTTCTAAAGGTTTGAAATCTAGAAGCCTCTATTAATTGGCTGAGCCTTAGTCAGGGGCAGGGCTATCAGGAAGGTCAGGGCTTTATAAAGCATTGAGTCAGCAACCAGGGAGCTTTGCAAAGAGGGGCAGCAAACAGGGAGCTTTGAGAGGGAATTACGAAGGGGAGTGGGAAGGGGCCAAGGTACACTTGCCATTCTTTATAGTTTAGTTTAAAGGCTTTAATCAAAACTTCCTGATTTAACTAGAAACCCTATCAATAACCTAGATAAGCTGTAGGAGAGAATGCAGGCAGAAGCCCAGCAGCAGAGTGGTGGCGATCCTGTTTATTGCACTCAGTGTAGTATGTATGGATTATCTGCCCTATGGGTGGGTGGCATGTGTGTGCATTTGGTGCAAGTAGCTCCTGGCCCTCAGAGACCGCGTACGGGCTTTGGAGGCCAGGGTGGCTGAACTGAAGGAGCTCAGGGAGGCAGAGAGGTATGTAGATGAGGTTTTCCTGGACACTGGAGAATTGTCCCACCTGCGGTCAGACAGCCCCTGTGCTCTTAAGGAGGATGAAAGGCTCAGGGAAAGAGAGCAGTCAAAGGGAGCAAAGGGAAACCTTCCCATAGTTGGGACCCTCCTTCCAGATGTTGGGGTATCCTCTTGCACTGAGGTTAACTCTCAGGGGGAGGGAACTCCAGTCAGTAGGAAAAGGCAGTTGTTAGTAATGGGAGATTCAATCATTAGAAATGTGGATAGCTGGGTTTGCGATAACCGGGAGAACCATATGTGACTTGCCTACCTGGTGCGAAGGTTGCGGATCTCTTGAGGCATCAAGATAGACTTATGTGTAATGCTGGGGAGGAGCCGGTGGTCGTGGTACATGTAGGTACCAATGACATAGGGAAGGATAGCAGAGATGTCCTGGAGGCCAAATTTAGGTTGCTAGGAAAGAGACTGAAATCCAGGACCTCTATGATAGCATTCTCGGAAATGCTTCCTGTTCCACATGGAGGGCCAGGCAGACAGGCAGAGCTTCAGAGTCTCAATGTGTGGATGAGATGATGGTGTAGGGAGGAGGGGTTTAGCTTTATTAGGAACTGGGGAAACTTTTGGGAGAGGGGGAGCCTATACAGGAAGGATGGGCTCCACCTAAACCAGGGTGAAACCAGACTGCTGGCACTGAACATTAAAAAGGCCCTTAAATTGTGGATTTTAAACTAGGAGATGGGGGAAAGCCGATTGGTGCGGAGAAGCACGTAAATCGGATGGAGACTTCTCTTAGAGGAGAATCCATTGATAGAGATTCTCTAGGCTGAAGTCAGAAAGAGAGGAGGGGAGAGGACAAACAAGGGGCCAGAGCTGCTAGAAAAGAGACTGAAATCTCAGAAATTCTTCCGGTTCCACGCGCAGGGCCAGATAGGCAGGCAGAGCTTCACAGCCTCAATGTGTGGATGAGACGATGGTGTAGGGAGGAGGGGTTTAGCTTTATAAGGAACTGAGGAAACTTTTGGGAGAGGGGGAGTCTATACAGGAAGGATGGGCTCCACCTAAACCAAAGTGGATCCAGACTGCTGGCACTTAACATTAAAAAGGTCACTGAGCAGTTTTTAAACTGAGAGATGGGGGAAAGACGATTGGTGCAGAGGAGCATGTGGATCGGACAGAGACGTCTCTTAGAGGAGAATCTATTGATAGAGATTCTCTAGGTTTTAGTCAGGAGGAGAAGATGGAAGAGGATAAAGTATGGGCCAGATCAGACGAAAAACATTCACATAAAGAATCTGACACATCGGAAAAGGGCAGACAAATAAACAGTGACAAGTTTTTAAAGTGCTTGTACACAAATGCTAGTCTAAAAAATAAGATAGGTGAACTAGAGTGCCTCCTGTTAAAGGAGGATACTGATATAATAAGCATTACAGAAACCTGGTGAAGTGAGGACAATCAATGGGACACAATCATTCTGGGGTACAAAATATATTGGAAGGACAGAACAGGTCATGCGGTTGGGGGAGTGGCACTATATGTGAAGGAAAATTTAGAATCAAATGAAGTAAAAATCTTAAACGAATCAACATGTTCCATAGAATCGCTATGGATAGTAACTCCCTGCTCTAAAAAGAATATAACAGTAGGGATTCATTATTGACCACCTGACGAGGACAGTAATAGTGACTATGAAATGCTAAGGGAGATTAGAGAGGCTATCAAAATAAAGAACTCAATAATAGTGGGGGATTTCAACTATCCCCACTGTCGTGATTGAGGGTTAGCCAGCATCTGGGGGACTAAGGGGTTAACTGCCCAGGTGGACTGGCCAATAGGAATGTAGGTAGGACTTTCAAACTGGAACAAAGGAATTTGGTTTTTTCCCTCCTTTGTCTCTGAGAGTTCCCCTGCAGCTACAGAAAGAGGCAGACAGACATGCCTCTCTCTCCAAAAAACAATTCTTCACTTTCTGTAAGTAGGGTAAAGTTTAGATAAATCTAAACTGTTTTAAGGTTTGGGTATGGGATCTGATGTCTGGGCACTGTTTAAAAGATGTTTTGGCTTTTCTTTGTAACTAAGTTCTTAGGCCCATGGAGTTTCTCCATGTGTATATTTTGTTACCTTTCCATTTAGTCATTATGCTTGCAACAGGAATTGTGTGGTGATGATAAAAGTTTTCTCTTTCCTCTTATTAACCTGGTATTGGTTAATGGTGGTGTCCTGCTTTTTACTTTAGGGGTGAGATTTTCCCAAATGGTCTTTCTCCTGGTTTCTTTATTAATTTGGGGAGTGGCAGAGGAAGTTTTATTCCCAAAATCTAGGGTTTTAAGATTTTGGGGGAAGTTTTATGCCAAAGCCTGGTACATAAGGCTGACCCCCACTCCTGCATTTATCATGCCAGAGCAGGGAAGGAGCCATGACACCCACATTGACTGGGTACATATCACTTCAGGACGAGCTACAGAGACAAAATTTCTTGAAATCTAACTCAGGAACCAATCCATGAAACAAACCTTGGTGCCAACTCTGCCCACATATCTACACCAGTGACACCATCACAGAACCTAACCAGATCAGCCATACTGTCACTGGTTCATTCACCTACACATCTACCAATATAATATATGCTTTCATGTGCCAGCAACGCCCCACTGCTATATACATCGGCCAAATTGGACAGTCCCTACGTAAAAGAATAAATGGACACAAATCAGATATCAGGAATGGCCAGGGCTCGACAAATTATGGAAAACCCTACTTGCCAGACAAAAAAGGGACTCACCACCCTCCCCCGCAAAATAGTGTTTTTTTAATGGCATAAATTCCTAATAAGAATAAGAACAGTAATTACTAATACATTCTTAATAAATATCATCCAAGTTATTAATAAATATCTTATAAACTTCTACCTTCTCCCTCTGCTGCCATGTCTCCTTCCCTTGCTCCATCAGCTCCCCTGATGCCTGC
>JANRFK010001158.1:31406028-31432216 GCA_030068395.1 Apalone spinifera
TGCATCCCTTTTCCGGAAAAGGGTGCCTGTGTAGACGTAGCCTAAGAGTGTGGTAAAGCACTGGAATTGATTACCGAGGGAGGTGGTAGAATCTCCATCCTTAGATGTTTTAAAGTCCCGGCTTGACAAAGCGTGGCTGGGATGATTTAGTTGAGATTAGTCCTGCTTTTAGCAGGGGGTTGGACTCAGTGACCTCCTGAGGTCTCTTCCAACCTTGATTATATGAAATTACATTGCCTATTACAAGACAGGTGTGTTAAAACAGTCTCTTTTACTTTACATAGAATCACAGGGCTGGAAGAGACCTCAGGGGGTGATCGAATTCAACCCCGTACCCAAAGAAAGACCAAGCCCATCTAAACCATCCCAGCCAGGACTTTTTCAAGCCAAGACTAAAAACCTTCTAGGGATGGAGATTCTTACACCACCATAGATAATCCATTCTAGTGCTTCACCACCCTCTGAGTAAAACAGTTTTTCTAATATCCAACCTAGAGCTCCTCCACTGCAACTTATATCCATCTCTTAGTTGCTTTTTCTGTTTCACTTCCCTTCCAATCCCTTCAGTATGTATGGAAGTTACACTTATTTTGTATATCAACCAAATGCCAAAGAAATGCATGTAAGTCAATCTAGTACAGTGGTTCCCAACCTGTTTTATACCATGGACTGGCAAACACATTCACAAACCTATGGTGAACTGGTAATATTTAATTTGCATATTCATTATTGTAATTAATTTTAAGAGGTCATGTGTTATTTTACATCACATCTGTACGCACACAATACATGTTGAATGTTTGCAGATATCTACAACACTAAAAATAATTCTGTTAAAAGACTCCTTTCCTTTCTTATCTTGAGCCATTAACACCTATGTAAACTTTGTTCATGGTCATGACCTAGGCCTTTTGTTCTGTGGCTGGATAACTCCCAAAACCCCAGCTCTGGAGTGTGCAGCTTGTGTACTTTCTGCTTGTGGAAAGTATAAGGAGCCTGCCTGTGTCTCTGGAGAGCTGCTGCCCTGCACACTGTGAGCTGCCAGCCCCTCACTGGGGTGCCAGTGGTTAATGAGTCTCCATTAATGCTCCCTAGCATCTCTGGGTCTTGTTGACCTTGGTGCTGGCACATCACAGGAGAAGGTGTGTGGAAACAACTCCTCGCTGGCCTCTGCTCACTATGTGCAAGGAGGCTGCACTGTGCCAGGAAAAGCCCCTCTCTCAGCTCACTCTCAGCCGGGGGCGGTTCCTAACTACTGTGAACTGCTGGCTGCCAGGCCGTAGCACACTGCCAGGAGGTTGGGAACCACTGATCTAATACTACCATGCAACAGGACTGACATAAAATGTTGTTTCACAACATATATTTTATTTTGTCAATTCCCACTTAACAATGACGAAGAGTTTGCAAAACCTTCAAAACCAACGAATAGTCTAGCAGCACCTTACAGACTAACAAAATATGTAGATAGTATCATGAGCTTTCATGGGTACAACCCACTTCTTCAGATGAATGTTCTTCAATTTGCAGTTATACAGCACTTTTTGGAGGATAACTGTGCCTGACAAACTCTAAAGGTTGGGATTTTAAAAGGGGATCTACAGAAATAAGGTGCCTACCTCCCAATTCAAACAGGAGTACTTATGAAAGAATTGGCAACAAATAGAGAAAATAAAACTACAAATTACACTGATAACTGAACAAAATAAATAATAAATTTATCCAATGCAGGTAGTATAGTCATTCTATTTGTCTTTTTTGTTGTTTCATTGTTAAATGGAAATCAAAATATTTTTCTGCTTATCTGAGGGTGCATCTAGACAGTGGCACTATTTTGGGATACTTCTGGTATCCTGCAATAGCATTTTTCGTATCTTGACAGTGCATCCATGATTTCAAAATATCTTTTGAAATCATCGGTGCACTATTCCTACATCCCTGTGAACCTCATTGCATGAGGATTAAGGAACATTTTGGAATAGTGTTCTATTTAAAAGTTTGGCACTGTGCAGACATCGCCAGATTTCAAAATAAGTTATTTTGAAATTAATTCGAAATTGAGTAGCTTATTTAGAACTAAGGGTGTAGTGTAGATGCATCCAAAGAGTGCACATTGATCTTAATGCTTGAGAAACTAGCATAAACTCTTCCTCATTTACTATCTATATTCTCTTCTTGTTACTCAATGTATTATGTATCAGCATATACAAAACCAGCAACACCTCTTAGATGACTACTGATACTGAGAATTTTAGATGTATTTTATGTGGAAAATTCTCTGTCCCTTTTTGGTATTGTATATCCTCTATACCAACTGCTGTCATAGTATTATCCTGCATAAGAGTTTACTCAGATTTATTTATTTTCAAAGAACTATCATGCGAGATAATGCTTACATTCAGAAAACCGCAAGCAACATTGTACTGTAAATAAAACAGCAAGTACATAAGGCTAAATCTATATAATTCTATCAGCATCTATTTTTATGACAATTAAACAATTTATTTAAAAAAATAGGTGTTAACCCTATAGAATAATCTGAAAACAAATTAAATCCACCTATGAAAGCATAAGCCTTAATACAGAACAAGATGCACATTAATATATTAAAAAGTTCATACTGCTCATAAAAGTTACTTCTTCCTTATTTAGTCAGGAAAATGAATGGAGTCCTCTTTTCCAGGTGACTTTCCCTCTTTGACCTGCCATGGCCCAGTGCTCCCTTTATCTAGTGATTCATTTTCAATAACTCCAACAGTATTTGTTCTGACATTTTAATTAAAATACGACCACTACCTCATCCTGATGATAAAAAGGCTCATGTGCCAGTGAAAACTAGCTTTTCAGTGCCTCAGTGCACCTGAAGACCCCTTCTTATCAGAGTTCTTATAGAATTTCAGACAGGTTCTAAGTAACACATCATTTTAAAACTGGATCGCTTTAAACATTAAGATTAATGTACCTCCCCCCACCCTAAATGGAACAGAAGATACTGAATAGCAGGCTAATCATTTATTTACCTTTTTGATACGCTAAGAGACAGACATACAACACTGCTTTTTAAAATGCAAAATGCAGGTTATATGTTTAAGCTTACATCTCTAGCATACAGCTTTAACCGAATGAGCACATTAGTAATGAAATATCTGAATGAAAGAAATAACAGTCGTAATTCCCTATTTTACAAACTTGTATTTACAACTCCCAATTTTTGGTCCAAAATCTGTCTTCCAAAGTCCAATAGATGAGTGAATGCATTTTTCTCAAACATTATAAAAAAACTGATTTTTCAACTTTTGCTGTTCCCCTTTTGTAAAAATGAGATTTGTCTGCACTGTAAGCTGAAAAGGATCAAACAAATATTTTTGAAAATATATGTGCTGGTCAAACCAAATCAGACCTTCTGATGAAGGCAATAATAGATTTTCCTTTTTTTTTATTATCAAAAAAGGACTTGAGCCTTGCAGCTACAAAAGAGAGTTAAGAAAAGGTCAAAAGAGGAGAAACAGGAAAAGAGTGAAAAATTAAATCAGCTTTTCTAAAACATGGTTAATAAGGCTGTGATTCCTTAGCCCTTGGAAAAAAAGTGATCGTAACAATCCATGGTGAAATGCATTCTGGGAAGTATGTGTAGCTTAATTAACTGCAGTATGCAGATGAAAGTGATGGAACAGAAAATAAGGAAGAGACTGTGGATCCCTATGTGGGAAAACTAAGAAAATCAGAAAGGGAGGTGGGGTGGGGGGAGGAGAAAAGTGCCACATTTAGCCTTTTGCAAGTTAGTATGTTATCAATGATTATTAGAATTATCTACACTAACTAGTTTCTGTGTTTGGTGACAAAGTAATACTCCAGCTGACTAAAAAAATTTCAATGTTTTGCCATTAGAAGGTAACTCCCTATAGTTGAGTAGGAGTACTCTAACATTAAAAATAGTTTAATTTGTTCAGAATGGAGTAGTCACCAAGATTATGTTACCTGTTGCTCCACACAAAATACAAGGTTAAATTTAAAATTCTGGTATTGATTTTTGAGGACCTCCAATGAACTGAGACCAATCTTCTCTTTGCAACGACCACATTCTTCAATACATACATTCCCCAACCACTATGAAGCTGTCGGTGTCAAGGGCAAAGTTCATGAAAACATCTGACCTGGCTTTCTCAGAAACAGGGTTAGAGCTTTGGGACTCATACTGTCAAAAAGACTGACTAGAAAATCTCAAGGTACATCTAGACTGCTTTCCTCTTCCGAAAGAAGAAATGCAAATGAAGCACCGATTAGCATATTCTCATGCTTCATTTGCATATCTTCTTCTAACCCTTTTTGCGGAAGAGGTTTTTTTTTGCCAAAAAACGCAATCTAGACTCAGCTTTTCCATGAAAAAAAAAAACCCTTTTTCAAAAGAACCTGTAAACCTAATTTTTTGAGGAATATGGGTTCTTTCGAAAAAAGTTTTTTTTTCACGAAAAAGCCACTTCTAGACTGGAATGGACCTTGAGAGTTCATCGAGTGCAGTCCCCTGTCCCCATGGCAGGACCAAATACTGTCTAGACCATCCCTGATAGACATTTATCTAACCTACTCTTAAATATCTCCACAGATGGAGATTCCACAACCTCCCTGGGCAATTTATTAGGAAAAAGTTCCTGACAGTTAGGAACTTTTTCCTAATGTCCAGCCTAAACCTCCCTTGCTGCAGTTTAAGCCCATTGCTTCTTGTTCTATCCTCAGAGGCCAAGATGAACAAGTTTTCTCCCTCCTCCTTCTGACACCCTTTTAGATATCTTCCCCAAAAAGGGTTAGAAGGGATATGCAAATGAAGCATGAGAATATGCTAATCAGTGCTTCATGTGCATTTCCTCTTTCGGAAGAGGAAATCAGTCTAGATGTACCATCATTAGCTTCAAGATTAAAAATACAATTCACTTCAATGGAAAGTTTGGAAAAAAGAAAGTTACTCACCTTGTGCAGTAACGACTGTTCATCAAGATGTGTGTCCCCGTGGGTGCTTCACTGTTGGTGTTGGGTCATTGCAGGGCTGCAGATCAGAGCTTTTCCAGAGCAGTTGTCAGGTGGGCTGTGCATGTGCGAGAGGCGCCTCGCGCTGTTTGCGCTTTGGCATCTCACGCGTGTGTGGCCCCAACCCTCCTCTCAGTTCCTTGCGTATGCCCGAGTAAAGTAACTCCGAGCAGTGGGGAGCAAGTGAGGGGTGGGGAGCACCCATGGGGACATACAACTTGAAGAACAGTCTTTACTGTACAGGGTGAGTAACTTCCTTTTCTTCGTTGAGTGATGTCCCTGTGGATGCTCCACTGTTGGTGACTACAAAGCAGTACTCCACCAGGATGGTGAGGCTCGGAGTCACTGTTTGGCAGCTGTAGACAATACTGATGCAGCTACTACTGTAGCTTCCGTAAGCTGCAGCATACTGGCATAGTGTCTAGTGAAAGTATGGTCGGACAATCGGATGTTTTTAAGGGGCACATTCTTTAGAAAGGCAAGTGAAGTTGCTGTAGCACAAGTAGAATGTGCTTTTGGTAGATCTGGTAAAGGCTTATTGCGGATAGAGTGATAGTGGATTATGCCATCTAGAGATGCGGTGGGTTGAGATTGGTGTGCCTCCCGACCATTCTGCGATTGACACGAAAAGGCGTAAAGTTTTACGGAAAGTCTGTTTATATAGAAGGCAAACGCACATCTAATGTTGAGGGTATGCAGCATAGCACCTCTAGAAAATGTATGGGGTTTAGGAAAGAACGTGGGTAATACTATTGGTTCACTGATATGGAAGACTTTGGGTAGGAAGGAAGGGTGTCAGTGTAGGATTACTTTGTCCTTCACGAAGATGGTATAGGGTGGTCCCACCATCAATGCCGCAATCTTGCTAATTCTCCTTGCAAAGGTGATGGCAATTAGAAATAACTTTATTAGTAAGAATGGAAGAGTACAGCCTATGGCTGAAAAGGGTTTCTCATGAAGCAGTCTAAGACCAGGTCCAGGCTCCATAGGGAGGAGGGGGGGCATGTACTCTATGTGGGAGGTACACATTCCTGAGTCCTTTTAGGAATAGCGTGGTGATGGGGTGAGCAAAAACTGATGATCCATCAATTCGCATGTGAAAGGCCGTTATTTCAGCAAGCTGTACCTTCACTGATTAGACAAGTGAGAAAATTTCTCTTACACAGTAGAAGACCATCAACCAGAGCCACTTTATCTGCAAAAATGAAGGCGATTCTCTTCATGGTGCCAACAAAACCACACTGATCCCTAAACTTCACCGATACAAACATACTGCACTTGAAAGATGGGTGCCTGTCCATCTCATCATCATTCGCTACATCATTGTCATGGACAGGGCTCGACAAATAATGTAATCTACTCGCCTGGGGCGAGACGATTACAACCTGGAAGAGCCGGTGCAGAGCAATCTGCGCATGCGCAGAACGGTGCGAAACCGTGCAGCTGGCGAGTGGGGCTCGCCGCCGCTTGGCGAGCCCTGGTCATGAAACCAGACAGGAGCCAGGCATGAAGGTGCAGGGTGTGGGGCTGGGGTTGCAACAGATTGCCTCCATTTTGAAAAAGAAGGTTGTGGTGATGAGGAAGCAGAAATGGCAGTTCAATGGACAGACTGTGGAGGCAAGGAAACCAAGTATGCCTCGACCATGAAGGTGCTATTAGAGTGAGCCGAGCTGAATTGGACTGAACCTTGCAAAGGACCCTCGGGATCAACGGAATTGATGGGAAGACATAATACAGAGGTTCTGTCTAGGAGATTAAGAAGGCATTGCCTAGTGATTCCTTGCCCAGCCCTGCTCGAGAGCAGAAGCGGGAGCACTTGGTGTTGTGGTGAGTTGCAAACAGGTCTATTGATAGGTAACCCCACCTGTGAAAGACAGAGGTGAGGACCACTGGGTGTATCCTCATTCATGGTCGGTCGAGAAATTACGGCTCAAAACATCCGCCATGGTGTTGTTCACTCTGGGTAAGTAAGATGTCCTCAAGGTGACTTTGTGGCAAATGCACTAGTTCCACAGATGCACTGCCTCTGCACAAAGAGATTGGAATCAGGTGCCCCTCGCCTGTTTATATAAAACATGTTGGTTGTGTTGTCCATGAGTATGTGCATTACTGAGTTTGTAACGATCGTAGCGAAGTGTTTGCAGGCATTCCTGACGGCCCTGAGCTTGAGGAGAGTGATATGTATTATTGTTTCGTGGGGGAACTGCCTGCTCTGAGCAGTGTGATGGTGTAGGTGAGTGCCCCAGCTTAACAGGGAGTGATCTGCATGGTGATCTGCATTGTTGGTTCGGGCTGATGAAAGGGACTCTAGCTAGGAGACTGTCGGATGATGTCCACCATTTGACAAATGCAACATGCTTTTGGGAACGATAACTACTTTGTTAAGTGGATGGCGTGATGCGTTGTATATATTGTTAGCCAATTTGTAAGGTGTGGAAGTGGGCTGTACAATGTTGGTAGTGGCAGCCAGATGGTCCATAAGCTTGAGACAAGTAAATGTGGTAGTAAAGGGGCTCATGGAAAGAATCGTCACCAGGTCCTGCAGCAATTGAAACTCTGATGTGGAAGATAAGCTCAAGCTGACAAGGAATCGAGGTGGGCCCCAATAAACTCTTATGTCCTGCACAGGCTCTAAAGTGGACTCTGGCTATTTATGAGTAGACCTTGACGATAGAAGAGGCGTTTGATCCTGGAGACCATACTGGTGGTGTCCACATGAGATTGCCCTTTTATAAGGCAGTTGTCCAGGTACAGGAAAATGACCATACCCTGGTGTCTGAGGTAAGCCGCTACTACCGCCAGGAACTTTGAAAAGACCCGAGAAGCAGAAAAATTCTGAAGGGGAGAACTCTGTATTGGAAATGGTCCTTGCCCATGGTGAATCTGAGGAAGCATCTGTGGGAGGGATGTATTGCCAGGTGAAAATATACGTCCTGTAGGTTGAGGGTTGCGAACTAGTCCCCCTCGTCCTTTGCTGGGATAATAGAAACCAATGAATCCATTTGAAATATTGTTTTCTCAGAAACTTGTTTAACTTGTGGAGATCCAGAATCGGTCTCCAACCCTGTGTGTATTTCTCAGTCAGGAAGTATTTGGAGTAGAAGCGGGACCTTCTCTATTGCTCCTAGATAGAGGAGGCGATTGATTTCTTGCCTGAGAGTAGTTTCGTGAAAGGGGTTCCCAAAGAGGGATGAGGTAAGAGGAAGGCTAGGGGGTAGTGAAATGAAGGGAATGGTGTATCCTCTCCAGATGATATCTAACACCCAGTTGTCCGATGATATAGAGTCCCAGTAGTGGAGGAAGGGATATAGTCTGTGGGTGAAAAGATGGTATTGGCTTGTTGGCACTGACCGAATGGAGAGGTCTGGCAGACCCTCAACCAATGGTTCAAATCTGCTGTTTGGCAGCCTGGGAACCAGAGGAGCAAGACTGGGGAGGACACTTCATCTGGGGATGCAGTCTGGTTCGGTTAAAGTCATAGGGCTTCTGCTGTGGACGGTTATAATAGCTATCCTTGTTCTACTGTAAGGTGCATAGCACTTCTGACGAGATGGTGGGGTGTATATACCCAGAGTCCTGAGAGTAGTTCTGGAATCTTTGCTGCTATGTAGGACATCATCCATCTTGGCTTCAAAAAGTTTCTGCTTGTAAAAGGGGATATTCTCCACTTTGGATTGCAGTTCTCTGGGCACTCCTGCTGCCTGGAGCCATGAAGCCCATCACATAATGACTGCTGTAGCAGTTGCCTTAGCAGCCATGTCTGCCACGTCGAGTGAGGACTGAAGAGCTGTGTGGGTGATGGTGTGGACCTCATGAATACTTATTTTAAATATGCGCCTTTTGGAGTCTGGGAGGTGCACCATTAGCTCAATTAGCTTAGAGTAATTATCAATATTGTGGTTTGCTGGGAGCACCAAATAGTTCGCAATTCTAAGCTGTAGGTCTAACTTTTTGTGTTCTTTATGTGTGGATCTGAATTGCGGAATCTTGGATCAGTTATTAGCAGCGTCCATTATTAGTGAGTTGGGCAGTGGATGAGAGAAAAGGAAATCATGATCCTTAGGAGGAACAAAGTACTTTCTATCGGCTCTTTCAGAGGTCAGTTGGATGGAGGCTGGAGTCTGCCACATCTCATCTGATGCCTCCATAACAGCCTCATCGATCGGTAGTGCGACTTTCCCTTGAAAGGTGAGCTGAATATTTTTAAGGAGGTGGTGTTGTTTTTCCTTAACCTCCTGTAGTTGGACCTCTTGGGAAGTGGCCACTTTTGAAAAGTTCTTGGAATTGTTTGAGGTTGCGTGAGGGGTATGTACCTTCTGGTATAACAGCCTCATCAGGTAGCGATGATGAGTTGTTATTAGCTTGTGTGCCAGTCTGCTCATCTGGGATCTAGCCCTCCTCTCCTGAGTCGATCGGGGTCAGGAGGGTACAGTGGGGCAAGAATGGTGGAAACCTCCTCACTGGGATGGAAGGAGCCGAGAAGTGGCACCTGCAGGATCCCCAATGTCCCCATGGTGGCCAGTAGGGTGGATAGTATGGAGGAGGATATGGCCAGTTCAAGTACCACGAGGAGTGATGTTTGTCACAGTGATAGTAATAATACCTGGAAGCTGTACGAGAGGATTGTCAGGAGGAGAAAACACTCCTACGATCATCTTCCCCGAATCCCATCAGCTCTGACAGCACAGGAGAGTTCACAAGCCTTGGTGAAGCATATGGGGAGAATTGTGCTGGAGATCACTCCCTAGATGGAGGGAGGGAAGCATGTTGTTCTCTGTGTCTGTCCTGTGCAGGTGGGGGATAAAGGGAATCTGGTGGTGCTGATCGGTACTATTGCGGCATGTTTTCCGCCCGTGCTGGGACTTCCAAGGGAAGGAGCATTGTGTCTGGCATTGGCTCTGTGGAAGCTGACACTGGAGGTTTATGCCCAGCATTGTGTTTCTGACGGTGACTTTCTATGTGGCAGTTTGGCTTCCTGCCTTGTATTATACTCTTTCTGTCTTCCTTTGTCATGTTTGTTGCTTCTGTTTGTTTGATTTGGTTGTTGTTATTATTATTATTAATAATTTTTTTTGCAGAACGTAATAGGATGGGGGGCCAGTTTGCCTGGCCCGTGAGTCCCTCAAATGAAGACACTTTTTTGTTTAAACAGAATAATGTATGTAATAAGGAACAACACTAAAAACTAATAAAACTCAAAGTAAACCATCCGAGGAAAACAAATGCCCAAGGCGAGAAAGGAGCTCCGTCCATGACTGAGGGCATGTTTTGGGTGTCAAATTGCAAACAGCGCAAAGCGCCCCTCACACATGCATGGCCCACCTGACACCTGCTCTGGAAAAGTTCCAATCTACAGCTCCAGGACAACCTGTCATCAACAGCAGAGCATCCATGGGGACATCACTTGAAGAGGAACCACAGTCACAAACAGTAAACAAGAGAAATGGAGGAAAATGATGAAGACAAAGACAAGAAGCAATATAAGAGAAGGGATAAGAAAAAGGAAATGAGCACCGTAAAAAAATTGCACACAGCACAGATTGCTCTAGGGAATCAGAATGGAAAAGTAAATCACAAGCCTATTGAGATTTTATTTTACCTTGGGAATGGGAACAGTAAAATAATGGTTGTCCTCATAAGAAATAAGGAAGGATAAGAGAAAAATGGGATACAAGTAGTGCATTAGTAGTTGCCCTGATATTTCAGTACTGGTGTCTAAGTGCATACTTTTGTTGGTCTTTTAAACAAACCTTTCCCATGCAAGGAAATATTTGTTAGAAATGTAAATATTGAATATAAATATGCAGAAAAGAAGAAAGCATGGGGGAAGTGAGAAGGAGCATTTTCCCAAAGTCTTGCTCTGCTCATTCTGACCTACTGGACCTAAACAATGTCTGATGCTCTATCCAAGACTATTACATCATAGTCAAGGTAAGAGATAGATAAATGTCATTTAAAAATATATATTGAATCCATTCCTTTAACTTTACAACATGGATACCCAAACAAGTGGAGATCACTGTATGTGTTTTCATCTTGATGGTACATTCAGATGTTCAGTAGAAGATGTGTTAAAATTCAAAAGACAAACCTATTTGTAAATTTTTTCCATAATACATCTATTTTCCTTACCTCTCTCAGTTTCAGAATTTAGGGAGAATAGCTTCTGTACAATAGGCTCTAAATCTTCTTTAGCAGTTTTAGTTGATGAGCAGGTAAAATGGACCAAGTCTGTTGGAACGGGTAACACAGACTGATTATCATTATTACCAAGACCCTTACATACAAATATTGATTATAACTTTAAAAAAAACCCACCAGGGCCAAGACTTCACAGATGTCACTTCTCTTAGTTAGGAGAAGAGCTGCATTTTTGGAGCAGAGAAGTTTAGTTTAGGAAGGGTAATGAAAAAAATTCTGAGGCCTTGTTTATACTTACTGGAGGATTGTCGCTCCGGCAATTGATCTTCCAGGGTTCGATTTAGCAGGTCTAGTAAAGACTTGCTAAAATGAACACTGTGGGTGTCCCTATTGACTGCAGTATTCCTCACAGCTGTGAGGAGTGAGCGAAGTTGATGGAAGAGAGTTTCTCTTGTCAACCTCCTGTTATGGAGCCATACCAGAAAAATTGATGGAAGGTATGTTGACTTCAGCTACACAATTGTCATAGCTGGAATTGAGTATCTTACATTGATTTGCTCCCCTGGTGTAGATATGACCTGAGTAAGATCCCCAAATATAAAGTGTAACTTTTGCAGAGTAGGCTATCATTTCATAAACATTACTGGAACCAATAACCAGCTACATCTGATCCTTAGCTAAATTTTTGCACGGTTTCTCCAATTCTTATGGAGCAAGTCAATTAAACATTTAATATCTGCTTTTTAAACTTAAGTACAATATACAAATTTACCTTAAAATCCACAACAGTATATTTCCTTTTCTAGATCTTTATGAATATTTTCAATCTCGCCATTCAGACACATCCATATTTGTACCTGACAGCCTCTAACTTTCAATTCCTTTCCTAAACTGAACTAAATAGCCTATGAATGAAGTGCCTGAAAAATCTCAAATGGCATCCAAAAATTAATGTGATTTCAAGCAATTTATCCTAAAGACTAAAGTGATGTTTCCATTTAGCACAAATATCAGATAATTTTCTTAAAGCAATACTGAGATATGTGTAGCTTAATGACATGTTGATCAAAGAGGTCTGTCTACAATCATTAGTACAGCATTGCCTGTAATAGGTCTAACTTACTTATCAAGAAACAGTCCTATTAACATGAGTAGAAGTTGCAGACAAACAACTGTTTCAATATAGTTCTGATATAAGTTTAATATAAAGAATTTTCTTAAGAATTTTGTCTGTAGCAATCTGCAGGGAATGGAAGGATGACTCCAGGCTTCAGGAGGGAAGAGCTCAGAAGAGGCATCCAATAAATCAGTCAGAATATTTATTTATTTAAATATTTTTGCCCTGCCTCTCTATTTAAAATATTCGAGGTGGCTTACAAAATTTTATAACACAATACAAATATATATAAAAATTTAAAATACGAGACCCCCAAAGGGACATAAAACCTGCTAAAAAATAATCGAGAAGAGGAACATACACATACAAACTCAAACACCAATAAAAGCATGAGTAAAAAGGATGGCTTTAGCCTGACGCCGAAATAATGTTAGCGTTGGTGCCATGTGACTATCACAAGGAAGAGAATTCCACAGCCTGGGAGCAAAAGCTGAGAAGGCCCTGTTCCGTGTTGATGTTAATCTTATCTCCATAAGTGGGGGAACACTGAGCAGAGCCTCCCCAACTGACCTCAATCCCCCAGGCAGGTTCACATGGGAGAAAACAGTCCTTCAGATACCCCAAAGCTAACCCATTTCGGGCTTTATAGGTCATAACCAACACCTTAAATTGTGCCCAGAAACATACAAAAATGCACAGAGCACTGGCATAATGTGGTATTATAACGGGTATTAGTCAAATGTGGTATTATAACGGGTCAATGTGGTATTATAATGGGTATTAGTCAAAATTCAAGCAGCCACATTCTGGACCAGTTGAAGTTTTTGAAGGCTGTTTAGAGGCAGCCTCACAAAGTGCATTACAGTAATCCAGTAGGGATGTAACAAGAGCATGAATCACTGTGGCTAAGTCATGCTTGTTCAGGAAGGGTCGCAGCTGGCAGATGAAGTTGCCCAAAAGCACTCCTGGCCACCAAAGAAATCTGGTTCTCAAATGTTAAAAAAGGGTCCAGGAATCCCCCCAAGCTGCGTACCTGTTCTTTCAGGGGGACAGTAACCCTGCCTAGAACAGGTACCACGCCACATTCCCAAACAGACGACCTCCTGATCCACATGACCACAGTCTTATCTGGATTCAACTTCAGCTTGTTTGACTTCATCCAAACCATCACCGCCTCCAGACACTGGTTTAGATCAGTCACCGCCACACCTGGTTCTGATGTCACAGGGAAATACAGTTGGATGTCATCTGTATATTGATGGCACCGTCCTCCAAAACTCGTTATGACCTCTCCTAGCAGCTTCATGTAGATGTTAAACAGCACAGGGGACTAGATAGACAATTCTAACACTTTGTTAGACCAAGGCCCTAGCCAGTGAGATGATAGCTTGATAGACAATCACCACTCCATCTCCCCGAACATTGAGCCGCGGCTGGTGCTATACTGAGAACCCAGCCAGGCACAACTGGGGAAAGGTCAACGCTTCCCTCTACTCCCAGCCAGGTCTCAGTGATACAAGCCAGGTTGGCCCGTTCATCCAGAATTAAATCATGGATGACAGCTGTCTTGTGGGATACCGACCTGGTATTCAGCAGCAGCACCCTCAGAGCTGATGGCCAGGTATTAAAGTTCCCAGAGTTACTGGGGCTGGGAACAGGACATAACTGTCTAAACTTCATTCCCCATGGCTAGACAGTCCGGATCTCTCACCAGCACACACACAAATTATACTATAGCACACAAAACCACTACGGCCACAACACACACCCTCGCCCTCAGTCTGCCCCCCGAAGGGCTCCCACAAAGGGAAGCCCCCTTGGCTCGCCCCTTCGGGGTGGCCAGCCAGCAGCGGCCCGCCACCAGGCGCAGCCTCCTGGCTTTAAGCCTACAACTGGTAATGGCTGCAGGCAACACCTGCAGCTGAAAGTTCTTCGTCCTAATGGGGCAGGCCTCTTACTCAGGAGACAGGCAGCAACAGCAGGGCTAGATCTTTCCTTCAAGGGGATAGAAGGCTAAAACACTACCGGAAGTTGCAGCACTTCTTTAAAAAGACCACTTTGTTTTACGAGCTTGGAATCCTATCAAGTTATTACCTAGCACAGTGGTCTCCAAAGTGGGCTGCGCAAGACGATCTGAGGGGGTGCACAAGACGATCCAAGGGAGCACATGTGCAGTGTACTCAGTGCAGGGAGCTGCAGGTGGTGCAGGGAGGGGTAGGAGGATGGGCACGGCACGCCGCCTGCTGCTTCCGCCCCGGCTCTGGCTGTCAGGGCTATGGGGAGGGAGCCGTGGCGGCAGCCACTCCACTTTCTCCTCCTCCTCCTTGCCGCTGCTGTGTCCTGTCAGCACTGTTGCTAAGTGTGGTGGGGAGGATGGGGCACTGCTTGCCCGCGGCAGCCTTGCTGCTCTGAAGGCACCTCTCTGGGGAGGAAGGTGTCGGGGAGACTGGTGGCTGGGTGGGCATCAAGGGCCCCACTGCCGCTGGAGGTGGAGGTTAAGCGGCAGCGGCTGCAGGGGCGAGGTCTTCGTGCGCCTGGTGCCATGCCCGGGTGAGACTCCGGCAGCTGGGGGAGGAGGAACCCCCCGGTGCAGGGTGGCTGGGCGGGTGGGGATTCTGCTGCTGCCGCTGCTGCCATTTGCTGCTGAGCCAAGGCCGGGCCTTGGAGCAGCTCACGCCGGGGTTCTGCGAATGGTGCTGGGCCTGTCTGGTCATCACCTGTGGGGTCGCTCGCTCACTTCGCCCCTCCCCCGCCCTGCACCGTGTTGCTCAGACAAGCACTTTAAAAAAGTCCCCTGCCCTGGATGCCACGCTCCCGAATTCGCTGTGAAGATTCACCCTGCGCTCGCTCCGAAGGGAGTGGGGGCAGGGATTATGCAGCAGGGGGTGGGGTGATGACTTGTCACTCTGTTGCCTTCGGGAGGCTGCCCCTAGCTTTGCATCTCCACATAGCAAGTTTGCAGTAATGGGCAGGTATACAGGGCCAGACCAAGCTACGGTCTGCCCGGGGCACAAGAATGGCTCCGGCTGGCCCTGCCCAGAAGCAGCTGGAGCCAGGGGTGCAGGGACTTCTGGGGCCCGATAGCAGATTCCAGCCCCGCAAACTGGAAGGCAGAAGGTAGGGGAGAGAGGAAGGGGGAAAAATACGAGGAAGGGGTGGGAGAGGAAGGGGCTTGTGCTGAGGTGAGGGGGGACACGGTGATGCTGGGAAAGGAGAGGGTAAGGGCATTGGGGCCTAGAGGGGGAGGTGCTGGGAGAAGGCTTGAAAGAAGGGGTGGGCATGAGGAAGGTGGGGGTGGAGCAAGTAATGTGTGAGGGCACAGAGGCATGAGGGGGATGGGAGCAAGAGTGGTGAGGGGGTGGGCATCAGGGAAAAAGAGGGCAAAGTAAAAAAGAGTAGGGTCAGTGAGGGAAGGGGGAGGCACCAGCAGGGTGCAGGGGTAAGGGAAGGTGCAGGTATCAGGGGATTCTGGGGGTGAAGTAGAAGGGCAGACACCTGCAGGGGAGGGACCAGCACTAGAGGAGAGAGGCAGGGCAGGTTTGTAGAGTGGGAACAAAAAGGTTTTCTGTACCCTTAATAAATAAAATAAAAAATTTTTTAAAAATAGTTTATTTCATCTTTATCACATCCTTTTTTAATTTCTATTTTTGTATGTTTTATAATGTACATAATATATTAGTAAAGTAGTACATGTATATAATTTATAAATAAATATACATATATTGGGGGTGCGTGCTCAAAATTTTTTTACTGATAGGGGTGCGTGATCAAAAAAGTTTGGAGACCACTGACCTAGCACATGTGTAACTGCCTGTTGCATAAGAATCTAATATACATTTAGAGCCAATTTCCCCGTTAGATTATGTGACATATTTATGAACTGTAATGTGACCTCTTTACATTTGTAGTGCTCATGTTCAAGTTGTCTGTGTATGTTGGGAAAGCAAATATTGTGTAAGATCCATGGGATAATTACAGAGAAGAGATTTTACACTTACAGAAAAGACTTCTAATATCAGGACACGATAAGTAGTAACAAGAAGAAGAAGTGACACATATACTTAGACAAAATTTCAGCCATGTCACAGATACTTGTAAAAGTGAAAAATGGATCAAAACATGTATAACTACTGAGATTTACAGTAAATAGAGCCATGTCAGAGTTTAGAATTTCCATTTTAGAATAATTGCTATCAACAGAAATATATTCACGGGTCCCTAATTTTGAACCAGATTTTCAGAAGAGCTTAGCTCCCAACAGGTTCAATTTAGGTATCTAAATAAAGTCCTGTCTAAACTATTACATTACATCAAATTATATTTGAAAACACTTGGTAGCCAACATTTTTAACGAGAACTATTTCCCCTTACCCATGGCTTCAATGGATGCTTTGTTCCTATGCTTTCCAACAGAATATTTGGGAAGAATGTCATCAGATATTAGCTTGCAAATCTGATTTCCACCAATGGAGCTGCAGTTCCTCCACAATTGAACTACAAATCTTAGTTAGAGGAGATATCACTTCTGAAAAATGCTGATAAAGAATATTTATTTTCAAGTAAATTTATGTAGATTTTTGTTTGATTTTGTACTCCTAATGGCCCACCAGCTGAGAACAGCCACACGGAAGACAGTACAGCCAATATTCTCAGAGCTGAGGTGACTATCCTAGCTTTGTCACAGTGAAGATCCCATTCTCTTGTCTGTGAGCTCACCACTTTCTTCATTTTTTCTTTAAAATTAGATCTTCTCCATCTTCTTTGATTCCTCGCTGTCAGCTCAAGGGCAACAATGGTGCTGAATAACTTCTTTCCAGCACTTTCTTTATTGAACCAGCTTTATTCATCTTTAAATCTCTTTGCTCAATGCCATTATTCGCTGTGTCTATCAAACACATTCTTAGTATTCTTTTTATAGTTTCTTGCACAGTGCTATATGTTGCTGTATATGGTATCCTTTCTTGACACATCTCCAAACAGTCACAGAGGTCTTTCTTTAATTTTCTATAACTGTCTTAATTCTTATTCCAGACTTTTTCTTAGCTCTTCCTTTTTTTTCCTGAAGTCTTGAAACTCTCAGTATTCCCTTGATCAGTTCATTTTTCCAGTTAAAACCTTTTGTTCGTTGGCTGCCTTCATAACATTCCAACCTAAAGAACAGTAGCAGCATGAAAGCTCTCTCTTGTTTTTATGAAATATCTATAAGCCTTCCAGATGTTGCAGATTTTCTGAATGCAGCAACAACTTCTGATTCTTCTTTTTATGTTATCTTCACAATTCTCATTCTTCGATACAGTCCTCAATGTGCACATTTTTTTTCCCCTCACTGATTCTAATTCTTTGTGATTGTGTCTACATTGGTGCGATCTTGTGCAAAAGCAAACGCTTTTGCGCCAAAACTTGCTGCCTGTCTACGCTGGCCATGAGTTCTTGCGCAAGTACACTGACATTCTAATGTATGAAATCAGGGCTTCTTGTGCAAGAACTCTGATGCTCCCGCTCAGGAATAAGCCCTCTTGCGCAACTGTTCTTGCGCAAGAGGCCAGTGTAGACAGGCAACATGAATTTATTGCGCAAGAAAGCCCTATGGTTAAAATGGCCATCAGAGCTTTCTTGCACAAGAGAGTGTCTACACTGGCATGGATGCTCTTGCGCAAAAGAACATCTCTTGTGCAAACGCACATGCCAATGTAGACGCTCTCTTCTGGAAGAGTTCTTGTGCAAGATCATGCCAGTGTAGACGTAGCCTGTCTGTTTGGTTTTACCTTTTTCTCTTCTTCCAATTGTCATAATTTTTGTCTTCTTAATGCTTATCTTCAATCCAATTTTTCTGCTTTCCCAATCTACTTTGTCATTTACTATGTGCCTGGGCCTGCCTTGTTCCACAGTGGGCAGGGAGCTGCTCCAGCTCCCACTGGTTAATTGGAACCAGTAAGCATTACCTATTAAGGATGATACTTACTAGTTATCTGGTTAATCTTTCACATCCCTAAAAAGAACTGGCTTTTGATTCAAGTTACATGAACTAAATACATACACAATATCAAATAAGACTACACTGCAAAAATTTATTTGTCCACTTTCTTATATATGAGAGTAAAAAATAATTTGCCATCAATCATCATGATAAATTGTGGGTGGGGGAACAAACAGATCTTGCTTGTGGTCTACTAAATATTCATGAAAATTCATCTGGGGATAGCATGATTCAAGTATCTAAAAAAAGACTATAAAGTTCTGAATAATACAGTGTAGAAAGCTATCTAACACTGAGTAGGAAATGGTCTCCAGTTGGGGGGGGGGGGGGGGGGGGGGGGGGGGGGGGAGGTCTAGGTTGGATACAGGAGAATTAGTTTTTCCTAAGAGGGTGGTGAAGCACTAGGGTTACGTAGGGAGGTGGTGGAATCTCCATCCCTAGAGGTTTTTAATTTCTGGTTTGACAAAGTGCTGGCTAGACTGATTTGGTTTGGACTGGTCCTGTTTTTAGCAGGGGATTGGACTCTATGACCTTCTGAGGTGTCTTCCAACCCTATGATTCTATGAAAGATTTGATTGTTAGAGATCTTTTCCATATGTAAAGTATGTATTTATGGTCCTGTATATCTAGTCAACCCCCCAATGGATTGCTACCTTGTCACAGTTGCAAGGCTTGTGTGTCTCAGTGACCCCTAGAGCTATGTTAGCTATGTTAGTGGGAGCCTAGTGCTCCTGGTAGGATCATCCATGCCAGACAGGTCAAAAAGACCAGACTAAGTGTGAGCCACTGGTCCTCCAGGTTGGGTGTTTGGCTCAGGGCTAACAACTCTGAAATAGAAAAAAAAATTGTTATGGAAACAGCAATGAAGAATTCTCCTACAACTTTGTGCGATGGCCTTCCAAAGTCCTCTCTGGAGACCTGTATGACTGAAAGTAGTGAAAGCCATGAGGAAGCTACTGCCATAATGATGGACAGCAAGACAAAGACCAGAATTGGATTCTGGACTATATATGAACCATGTACGATATTGGCAAGTTAGCACAAATAGTGGCCGAAATGAGACAAAACAATCTACATGTCCTTGGTGTTAGTGAGAGTAGATGGACAGGATCGGGGAGACTGAAGACTTCTTCAGGAGAAACAGTGCTTTACTCCAGAAGAGACGATGACCAGCATCAAGAGCAAGTGGCCATCATTCTTAAGAAGGGGATTGAGAAATGTTTGCTAGAGTGGAAACCTGTCAACAGCAGATTGATGAGGGTCAGACTGAAAGGAAAACAAGTGAACATCACCTTGATCCAGATTTATGCTCCAACTAATGACAGTGGTAAAGAAATTAAAGACATCTTCTAGGAGCAGCTTCAGGCAGAAGTGGAGTCTACACCACACCATGATCTTACCATCATCATGGGAGATCTGAATGCCAAAGTGGGAAATGACAACACACACTATGACAGGGCCATGGGCAGACATGGGTGTGGCACCATGAATGATATTGGTGAGAGACTTGTAGGGTTTTGTTCTGTCAACAATCTGGTCATTGGACGGATTCTCTTCCCACACTGCAACATTCACAATCTGACTTGGTTTTCACCAAATGGCAGAGACAAGAACCAGATCGACCATCTCATGATGGTCATGGAGACGCTGCTTACAAGATGTGAAAGTGAGGAGAGGAGCGGACATTGGTAGTGATCACTATTTAGTGATGGCACTTGTGAAACTTAAGCTGTGAAGAACAGGTATTAAGACAGCCATACAAAGACACTTCAATGTTGAAAAGCTACGAGATGTCACCACAAAGACTGCCTTCACCATTCAACTAAGGAACAGATTCCAAGCTTTGCAAGATTTAAGGGATGATGTATCTACCAGTATCACAGATAAAATTAACATGGCATGGGAACAGATTGTGCTCAGTCTATGCAAAAAGCAGTGACGCCTGTCTGGGTTTCAAGAATAGGAAGAAGAGGAAGGAGTAGATTAAGTCTGATACTTGGAAAGCCATTGAAGAGAGATCGGACATCAAAAAGAGAGTGGTAGATGCCAAATCAGCCAGAACTCAAGAAAGATACAAGCAGAATTACGGAGAGGCAAATAAAAAAGTAAAGAAGTTAGTGAGGGCAGACAAACAAGCTTTCATGGAGGACCTTGCAACAAAAGCTGAACATGAAGCTAATCAAGGTTGGACTAAGAGTTAGCCAGAAGAAAACAGAGATTATGATTCTCAATATAGATTCACCAGCACCAATCAAGATAGATGATGCAGACTTAACCAGCACAGACAACTTTACGTACTTAGGCAGCAGCATCCGCCATGATGGAGATCTACACAGTACAGTGTCCACATCAAGCTTAAGCTGCACCAGAGCTGTGTCATAAAAACACTACTATATGGCTCAGAATGCCAGCGGATGACAGAGTGCGACTGTGCCAAGCTCTCATCCTTTCACACCACCAGCCTTCATAAGATACTTCGCATCTTTTGGCCGAAAACAATCTCCAACCACGACCTGCTCCTGCGATGCCACCAGGAGGACATTACCGCTATCATTATGAGAAGATGCTGGAGAAGGGAGGCAGATGCCATTGTAAAGATAGCACTTTACTGGACGCCTGAAGGACAATGGAAACATGGGAGGCCCAAGACAACATGGCGGCATACTGTTGAGGCAGATATGAAGAGAATGAACTACAACTGGGACACACTGGAAAAAACGGCCAAAGACAAACAAAAATGGAGAACTTTCATTGCTGCCCTACACACCAGCAGGCATAATAGGCATTTACTATTAACTATAGCTAATCAAAAGAAAAAATGCTACATAGTGTATGGGCAAGTCCATCTTGCTACTAAATATAAAACTATATACTTTCTGCATATGATCAAATTTGAAACATTTTATGAATATGGGTTTTACATTTAATTTTCTTGGTTGCTGGATTTTTTTTATGAAAAAAGTCTGGAACTTTCTACTGCTATCCCATGGGGCACCTATGTAGTCTCTTTCTCTGTTCCAGAGGGTCCTGTCTGTGGATGGAGCCAGCTACTGTAGTATACTGTCACTATTAGACTTCATAGATCTTTGTTCAGTGTTAAAGATCTTGAAGCAAGCATTAGCTCTTGCTGGACCCCCTCCACTGGTATGCAGCTGCAGGGGAACTCATGGCTCTCAATTCATGAAGGAGCAGTCCTGTGACTGAAAGCCTTTTAGAAGTATGGGACTTGCACAGCAATGGAGAGGCTAAACACTCTGTTTACTATCTCCAATTCTTCCTATGCAAGTGGTGAGTTATCTCGATCAACACATAGTATTTGCTAGCTCCCATTTTCATCAGTGGATAAGACAATCTGTCTCAAGAGAAGGCAGTGGAAAGGAAAAAAACTAGTAGCAGCATTGTGGCAATGTGTAACCATGATGTGAGCATCTCCGCAGATTTTCAACTCCAACTCTGAACAGGTTTTTATCTTTCCATTCTTATGGCACTATACATCACATATAATTTTAATCAATCCCACAGTATGAAAGTCAATTATTTAAAATTTAATAAAAATGTTACTACACAGACACAAACCTTATTTTAAGAAAACTGTGCACAGCTTTGTAATAAAAAATGTTTTTTTAAAAAAATCATGATACTTTTTTTGTAAACTGCAGACTAGGATAGTGTTAAAGTTATTTCGTTTACGAATGTATCAAAAACATTTTTGATGAACTGGTACCAGCAAAGTGAGAGCATCTTTTGTCTTCGGTAACAAAGATGAAAATAATCAGAAAACATATTCTTGATTATTAAAAAATCATCCTTGAGCTCAACCATGAATGGAAGCTTTCAGCCCAAAAACAAAGTATATCTCAAAGATAAGTAAATTTTAGAACATGTGATGATAGCAAAAGCCATCTTGCAACCTTAACTAAAATGCTCACTACCGCAAATGTTTTCTCAAAATTTTCTCAAAAACACAAAATAAAACAAAAAACCTATAAATCACTGAAGTTCACATCATTTACTTTCTATAAAAAGATTTTTATTACCTTTGAGGTTATGATTATAAGTCACAAAGTCTCATCAGTATATATTTTGATTATGTTTGATTTACTCAGGAATAACTGCATTAGATACAGTGGTTGCCAACATTTGTCTTGCAGTAATTCTTCTAGCAAGAAGAATGATGAGTTTAGTTCATGATTTCATCATTACAGCCTCAATTTTTAGGGCAAGTGAAGGAGTTTGGTTCCACTCAGCTGGCAATACCGATTATATGCCTGTCATTTATGCATTATGATCAAAGACTAGATGTATTTGTATACTTATCTTAAGTAATTGTTTGAAGGAGAAATCAGTCAGGTTAAAACCCATTTACAGATAATGATGTAAAAATAAAATAAGAGATTTATGAAATATGCTCTGCTACTAGAATTTAGCTCTACCGAAATGCCACTATATATTTCCAATACTCTAGCAAAAAAAAATAAAAAAAAATCATTAGTTCATCACTAATTGAGTATAAGAACAAAATCAGAAAAGTATCAAAGGGTATGTCTATGCTACAGGATAAGGTCAAACTAAGATTGCATAGCTGAAGTCAAAGTATCTTAACTAGACTGGAGGAAGTCAAAGGGAGAACTTTTTCACTTTGACTTCCCTTACTCCTCATGGAAGCAGGACCAACCACAATGCCCTTCTCAGTTCAAATTAGCATGTCTTCACTAGATCCACTAATTTGAACCCTGAAAGATTGATAGTGGCAGCTTCAATCTTCTCTGTAGTATAGACATATCCAAATTGTGCAATTTAAATCCCTCAGAAGAAGTACATTCTGAGGAAGGGCTACAAAAAGTGGAAGTAATGTGGAGGAATACAATGGAGTAAATGGTTTAAGACTCTTGTGCTAGATTTTAGCCTCAATTTTGACTATTACTAACTGTGACGTAGTGGGGGTGCTGTCTGTCTTGTAACCCAGTGTTAACATCCCAGCTGTGTTGTTTGATTCCCAATGATTCACCCCACGTGTATATGTGTATTGGCCCAGACACCTAGTCCCAGCCTGAGCAGATAAGAAGGCTGTTCCCAGAGAGAGACAAAGGAAGATAGGCGGAGCCAGCCACCTAGCTAGGGGGTAGGGCCGGGGAGTTGAGTTAGGCTCAGCTGGGCTAGGGGGAGTGAGGATGTTCTGGACCAAGGAAGGGGAATAAGGCCGTCTGCTCATGTGTTAACATCAAACCTATGCTACACTGTATCTCTGAGAAGCAATAAAAACCTTCTACTCTACTGACTGACTGTGAGTCACATCTGGCTGTGGATGGGGGTGCAGGGTCAGGGGCTCCCCGACACGTTGTCACACTAGCATGTAAGCTTATATCCATTCTGAACATTATATGTTTCTGGGTTTCACCATCTTGCATCTTAAGCTGGAGAATACTGGTCGAGCTGGCCAGAAGAAGAGAGCAATTCTTGATAGGTTGGGGGAGAAAGGAAAGCAATTCCTGATGGCTTGGGGGTGGGCGGGGTGTGTGAAGTACAATTGTTGGAAAGGAGGCCAGCATGGTGGCCGACTCATTAGGAAGGAGAGCTTTTAAAAGGTTAGCCTGTGCTTAGACCCTTCCCTCTTATTTATGGAGCAGGACTGGCAGTACCCCTCCTCCCTCTCTATTCTGATGGTAAATATACCAGGTTATTGACTATATCTGCTGTGGACATTACACTGGCCACCCCATTGAGTAGGGCTGAAAATAAATTTTTCACTTTCCACCATATTGGTCAGGTGCAATTGGGATATTTTTTTTCACTTTCCTCAGTCAGTTCAGGTGGGCTGTTCATGCAGAATGTGAAGGGTGGTAGGCCATATGTTGTAACAAATTTAAATGTGTAGTGGATGATCAGTATAAGTACTCTATACAAGAAAGTATATAGTAACAGATAAATGGCTTGTGGGAAGGACTTAACGAGAGGTACCTGGTAACTGAGCAAGCTGGAAGTAACTGGGGACTCCTATGATTGATACAGCATGGAGCCAGCCCCCTATCATTATAGTCCACCTTACAACTCTTGAGAGGGAGATGGTTGGTAAGGTCTCAACAGCAAAGATTGTGCTGGAGGGATCTGGATGGAAATGGGGAGAGTTGGTTTAAGCCTCTTGGAAAAGGATCTGCTGGAGGGATGGGAGTGGAAACACAGGGGAGCCAGAAAAGAGACACTCCTTCCACCAGTTAATTCTGGGAGAAAAAAAGAAAGGTTTACCTGCATGTTATCTGCCTGGTAGTCCCAGATATCTAATAATAAAATTGCAGTCTGATTAAACCCTTATCAAATGTCTTCTATCCTTTCGGCATAGCCAGATGCAGCTATTTCCTGGTCTGTGCTTCATAAATCGACTGAAGAACAATAACAAATTTGCCATTTAAATAAATGAATATTTTCAGTATAACTGACCTAAAGTATTTGCTTGTATTCATACATAACAGAATGCTTTTTAAACTGATTTTTATTTATTCTATACTATAAACAATTTTAATAGATTAGGTGTCTTAGTAAATAAGTTCAGCATGCTTTCACTTCTGAAAACCTGAATTGAGATATAGGTTACGGGACATAAATTAGTTATTAAAGTTATTACTTGTTAAACTGTTGAACAATCAATGCGATCTCATTCTACTTCATCTCCTTGAAGTAACTCGGATAAACTCTTTTTACAGAATTCAGAAAAGACCAACAGCTATCTCTGAGATTCAATAGGAACGTATTTTTAATTGTTTTCAAACCACATCAAATGTTAATAGGTCAGAAATAAAACCTTGAAAATAGGAAATTTTAATGAAAACACTGGATGGTTCCTTCTAATCATTTAATTCATATTTTTATATTCATTTAAAGTGTACATCTGTCCATGTGTCTATCTGTTCAAGAACATAAAATTTGGTATGCAGCTTCCTCTTATCCTGAATTAAAGCAAAGTAAGGGTTTGGTTGTTCCAGGACAATGGGATGTCGTTGCAATTTGATTGTTTCTCATAAAATACGAAGGGAGAAGTCTGGTAGGAGGGACAGTTATACTGTAGAACAGGGCTACTCAACTTTGGAAGCACCGGGGCCAAAATGATACTCTCATCATATACTAAGGGCTGCAATTTAAGTATAGTTGCATATATATGCAAATAGCTTCTTTCACACTGATTAGAAAGATTAAGGCAAGACTACACAACATGCAGGCCCCATTTAAGTCAGTTCAGCTGATATTAATAAAATGCAATATTTATCCAATTTCCACCCACATGATAGCATTTTTAATGAGCAGTGACAATGCAGGAATTTAACTACTAAAACATGTATCAACAGAAGACCATTATATTGATATGACATTATGAAGTGTGTTCCCAGTGGACGCCATGTTCAAAGAATACCACCTGCAGACCGCATGTCGAGCCCTGCATAAATCCAAACTGCACTCTGGACCGCAAACAAATGGGGGACATGTTAGAATCACAGAACCATAGAGCTGGAAGAGACCTCAGAAGGTCATCAAGTCCAGCCCCCTGCTCTAGGCAGGACCAATCCCAACTAAATCAACCCAGCCAGGGCTTGGTCAAGCTACGACTTAAATACCTCTAGGGATGGAGACTCCACTACTTCCCTAGGTAACCCATTCCAGTGATTCACTACCCTCCTAGTGAAATAATTTCTCCTAATATCCAACCTGGACCTCTCACAACTTGAGACCATTGCTCCTTGTTCTGCCATCTGTCACTACTAAGAACAGCCTCTCTCCATCCTCTTTGGAACCTCCCTTCAGGAAGTTGAAGGCTGCTATCAACTCCCCCCTCACTCTTCGCTTCTGCAGACTAAACAGACCCAACTCCCTCAGCCTTTCCTTATACATCATATACTCCAGCCCCCTAATCATTTTGGTCGCCCTCCGCTGGACCCTCTCCA
>JANRFK010001158.1:31434023-31464427 GCA_030068395.1 Apalone spinifera
ACAGACAGCAGAGAAGTCAGCTGGCCCCAATTAGCCTGAGCCAGCTCCCTCCCATCTGCATCCAGTTGGGCTGCAGTTCTCTGCTTCTCTCACAGGGTTTTTCCCTTTTGGGCTGCCTTTTCCCCTTTCTGCAGCAGCTCCCTGGCCTGACCCTGTCACATTAAGTTTTTCCTTTTACAGACTACCCCTCTGAAGTATTTCAGGGTGTTTGTTTGTGTTGTTTGTCTCCCAGACAGGGGATATGCACCCCTTTCCTGGCTGTGCCTGCCAGAGCTGAAGCAGCCATGGAGAGGCCCCAAGCTGCTGTGCTGAGAGGGGGCTGGGGTTGTCCTCTGTCCTTGGGGTAACCTGTATATTGAACCTCTCATCCCCAGCCCCAACCAAGCCCAGAACGATTTAAATGAAGAAAAACAAAACTTGTTTGAGTTAAGGCAGAAATATTTACTATAGCAATACAATTCTGATAAAATGTCATTTCCTTTCTAATGTTATTATGATGAAAAAATCCCATTATCTAATATTGGTACTACATGCTATAGATACAAAGAGAAAAACTGTTAATATGTGATAGTGTTTTTGCCACAACAATTTGTCTTTTAAAGAACAAACTCTAAAGAGATGTCAGATGAAATTCAGATGGTTAGTGCTTTATTTATTGACAAGAGGGATGTTAGATACTGTGTAACTGAATAGTCATGTAACCGCATCAAATTTTAGTGGTTACATGACTATTTGATAGTTCCTGGAGGTGAAGCCAGCACCCTGTGCATTCCTGGCCCTACTCTCAAGGACCCCCCACCAGCCAACGCTGCTGCCTCTCTACCAGAGGCAGCAGAGGGGAGTGGCAAGTGGGAGCTGGTATGTTAGGGAAGCCAGTTTAAAAATCGGCTTCCCGCACAGACTGGCTCCCAGCTGCCATCTGATACAGAGGCAGCAGCACAGTGTGGCAAGCAGTCCCTGTCCATGGAAGGATTATTCTACGAGTGGGTGGGTGAGATTCTGTGGCCTGCATTGTGCAGGGGGTCAGACTAGATGATCAAAATGGTCCCTTCTGACCTTAAAGTCTATGAGTCTATGAGAAGCAGCCCCTGTCCGTGGGGAGCTTGGACCCCACCCCATAGAGGGGCTGCTGCCGCAGAGCAGCCACTGTCCGCGATGGGCCCAAGCTTGCCACACACAGAGGCTGCTCGGAGGGTTGCTGGAGTAGCCTCTGTCTGCAGGGAGCTCGGATGCCCCACGGACAGGGGCTGCTGCCGCGGATCTTCCATGGGCCCACCATGGATGGGGGCAGTTTTGCAGCAGCCTCCCCTGTTCCCCACATGCTGCTGCCTCTCATAAGCTGGCTTCCCCCAGCACTAGCTCTTGCCTGCCCGCCCCCAATTGCCTCTGTAGGAAGCAGCAAAGGGGGGGGGGGGGATTCCATGGAGCTGGCATGGGTGGAGAACAGATTTAAAAGCCAACTCTCTGTGTGTATTGGCCCTCACCTGTCCACCTCACCCTCTGCACTGCTGACTCTGTATCAGAGGCAGCAGCACAGGGATGAGGGGGCAGGTGGATCCAGTGCTTGTGGGGAGCCAGCTTTTCCAGCTCTGTATCCCCTCCTTGCTGCCTCTCTATTAGAGAGGCAGCAAGGGTTGGGGGGAATGCATGTAGTCAAAAGGATTAACTGATAAGCCCAGGTTTATCTGTTAACCGTATGGTCATCTACACAATGACATCCCTAATTGACAGGAGGAAGTTTATAATGTTGGATTAATTGTATATATGAAAATACAATCAAATAGAATAACATAAATTGCAGAGTATGCACAGAAACACAATATAACCAGAAACAAAGGAAAAAGATGAAGAACCACAGGACTCTAAAACAAAGACTGTTTCCAAAATATTATGTGAAAAAAATTCCCTCTTCCTAAGTATATTTGCTACTTATGTCGAAAGGCTATGCTATGAAGTGAACTATCAGTAACTCTGCATACCGCACATCATATGGGATGGGGTTCATGTTGTTAGGCTTAAAGGTATTCTAAACGATTTTTTAAAAAAAGACACACTTGTGCCATTCTTTGCATGTTTATAATGCATGAAGAAGTACTGAATTTCATATCTGGTCTTCCTATTTTTCTGGAGCATAGCTTAGATGAGTCAAAAGAGGTGATTGGAAGCTATTTCAGATCTAAACTTCAGGAGGGTTAATTCTCAAAAAAATTCTCTCAAGATTTTTAGTGAAGTAACTATAAAAGCCATCCCCACTGCTCTCCCTCCAAGAAATAAAACAAAGAAAGTAAAAATCACTTCTCTCAATAACTCAGATATCACTTTTTTTTATTAACAGTGATATTATAATCCTACTAAATCTTCAGGTTATCGTGTTTATCTTGCAGCATAAACAATCCCTGAATTTCCAATGTAAAAAATAAGGTGGAAAATAGCATTTTGTTTTGTTTTTTAAAGCGCACACACAAAGAAACCCATCAACCTTGCAGGCCTTCCCTTGTAATTCTGAAAAACACAATAGAGGACATAAGCTCACTTCCCTACCCACACTTTGCCATCTTTTCATAAATAATCACACCACCTAACTAATCTAATCTTGGTTCTCTCATGTGAACAGATGAGAGAACTTCAAGTTTAATGGTGATCTTATAAAGCATACACATCTCTGGAGACTAAACCCAATGATTTTTATAGAGCAGTGGTCTCCAATCTTTTTACACCCAAGGTCATTTTTTAAATGTCAGGGCAAGCCAAGATCTATCCCATCCTTTCCCAAGTCCCTACCCCTTCCTTGAGGCCCTGCCCTCTCTGTTCCCCTCCTCTCCATCATTTGCTGTCCCCAATCCTTACCCACTCTCACTGGGTTGAGATAGGAGGTGCTCTGGGGTGGGAATGAGGGATTTGGGTGTGGGGAAGGGGTGAGAGGTGCAAGTTCTGAGAGGGAATTTGGGTGTAACAGGAGGTGGAGAAGGGGATGCTGGCTCAGGGAGGGGACCCCAGGCTGGAAAGTGTTGGGGTCAGATGGAGGGTTAGGGTGCTGAGCCAGGCGCAGGTTTGTGGATGTGAGGGTGCAGGAGTGTGGGTTGGGATATATAAGGGGATCAGGGCAGAGGTTTGCAGTTTGTGGATGGTTCAGAAGTGTTGTGGCACAAGACTGGGGTTGTTGGGGGGTGCAGGAGATTGGGGATATGAGAGGCTCAGGACAGGGGAGTTCCAGTGTATGATAGACCCTCAAAACTGAGCCTATGGTGCAGGAATGTTATATGTTGCGTCCAGATGGGGCTTGGCCCCAACTGGGGGCTTGTTGGCCAGGCTCCATTTTAAAATAAAATATTATGTCAAACACAAAATGTTTCAGCATTGTCTTTATTTATGGGCTGGGCAGGAAACCTGTTTTGAGTCGGAGTCACTGACCCACAGAAAAGTCAATTGGGGCCACACAAGTGAGAAGCCAAAAAACAACCGCTCTGAAACCCCCCAAGCCTCGCTAATGTGCCCTCAACTGAGACACCTCACTCCCCTGGCACACCAGCCCCAGGCCAGATTAACTATTCTGGGGTTCCAGGATTAGTGGAATTTGTGGGCCCCCCTACAATCCGAGGTGGGGCCAAAAATGAGAGATCCAGTGTGCGGGACAGGGCTACCAGTGAGTGGAATAGGAATGGGGATGCAGAATCTGGGTGAAAAATAGGGTATAGGAGCAAGTTGGGGGTAGGTGTCTGACCAGGAGGGAGGGGGCAGGAGCAGGGTGCTGGTGGGTGTCTGGCCATAAGGCAAAGACAGGGTGATGGATAGTGTCTGGGCAGGGGGCAGGGTGTTTGTGGGGGGTTGGTCTGACCAGGGGGCAGGAGCAGGGTCCTGGTGGGGGTCCGGCCAGGGGGCAGGGTGCTGGTGGGGGCTGGGATAGAAGGCAGGGTGCTGGTGGGTGCTGGGGCAGGATGCTGGTGGGTGCTGGGGCAGGATGCTGTATGTGTCTGGCCAAGGGGAAGGGTGCTGGTGGGGGCTGGGGCAGGATACTCATGGGGGTCTGGCCAGGGGGAGGGGATGGGGACAGCTCAGCCGGTACCTGGAGATCACCCAGCTGTGTGCCAGGTCCAGGGTCTCAGGAAGAAACGCGGGCTGCTTTTCCCCTCCTCCAAAAAGCTGGTTCTGTTGCCCTGCCGGTGACTTCCTTCCCCCTGCTGCCTTCCTGTGTGGGGACAGGGCAGGGGGACGGGGAGAGGAGTCATTCTGGGACTGCGCCAGCTCCAACTTCTCAGGAAGCACAGGCTGTCGTGGGAAGCGGAGGAAGAATACGTGTGCTTCCTGAGAAGTTGGAGCTGGTGCAGTCCCGGGACTCCTACTCCCCCTGCCCCTACCCCCGCAGCAGGAAGGCAGCAGGGGGAAGGAAGTTCCCAGTGGCACGACAGACCCGGCTGTTTGGAAAAGAGGAAGACATTCCTGCCTGAGACCCAGACCTGGCACGCAACTGCAGGACTTCCCCTCCACACTGCAGGAAGCCGGCCTTACCTCCATTTTTGCAGGAGGTAGAATCACCTTCTTGGGGATTGGGGGGAATAAGGAGGGGCAGAATGCCTCGCAATCGACTGATCGTGCCCCCGCAATCGACCAGTTGAGCGTGCTCGATGGGTTGGTGGCCACGGTTGTAGAGTTTGAATGCCAGCTTGTAAGTCTAAGTGGCAAACAAACAGATCCACTACGCTACTAAAGATAAACTTGTACTATTTTTATAGTTCAATTGTCCCTTTTATAATGCAGAGATGCATCCCAATTTTTTCCTCATTTTTCTCAGCTTATAGAAATATCAAGTTCTGACTTTCTCATTTCACAGAGGACTTCAATAATTTAGCACCTGGTAAGTGACATCATAGCTCTCACAGGTTGGGGGGGATGGGAGGGAAGGGAGATGCGGTCAGATGAGCATACAGCTCCAGGAAGGTTGTTTTATGCATCCTAGAATTCTGTAGCCACTGGTCTTCATCCCACATTTGCATGACAGTGCAATCCCACCACTCAGTGCTGGTTTCCCTGGCCCAGAAATGACGATCTACTCTGTACAACTGCTTTATCAGTGCCAAATGCCATGACAGATTGCTGTTGTCCATGTACACACACAGTTCCCTCTGAGTGTTCTTACTTTTTCAGTAATTTCAAGATGGTCTCTGCTGCTATGTGTAAGGTCCCAATGACAGAGTATGTGAGAAAAGTGCAGGATCCATTTTTTCTCGCTGCAGATGCTGGCAGAAAATGGCAGTTGGTAAAAGGATGCCAGAAGCCCCTGAAGAAAGTGGTGCTTGACAGGCTATAGTTGTAGGATGTCCTGTGCTCTGTACTGTGGTCTGTGTTCTGGACAGTGTTGCCAGAGGCTGTGGAATATGGACCCATACTGCATTTGCTCCCACTGTGAACGGAGAAGCTAAAAATATGGACAATCTGTCAACAGCGGGAGCAAGTGCAAACATGCTTTAACAATTTTTTTGTTTGGCAACTTCTGCACGTTGACATTAGTTTCTGCAACAAAACTGTTTTTCCTGTACCAGAGGTTAGATTACAATTCAGTATCTATTTTACTTATCTATTTTTTTTAAAATGCAGGACAATAATTAGTAATACTGTATGACATGTGAAAGTCTGAACAATTTGTAGTGGCATTCTACTTTACAGAACACCAAACACTAAAAGTGATATAATTTACATGAAAATCCAGAATTATAACTGGAAAGCAGAGTCTTGGTTATCATGTATTTATTACTTACCTGTCGTGTTTAAGAAATGCTGAACAGTTATTTTTTCTGTATGGTTAAAATAAATTATGAAAATAAGTGAAACTGGTGTGATTATATGGTGTTATTTTGACAAACTATGCATAATTTTGTATTTCTGGTGCAGAATTCCCCCAGGAATAATGAAATAATATCTTATGAGATAAATGATATAAAACAATATGTGGTCCCAACTGCAAATGGATGTGAGGAGTATATCTACATCATCTGCTCTCTCCAGAGACTCTTCTGGAGATATGGAGCATTATAGCAAGAGTTTATATAAACAATGCTGGTACTATGTTTTCAGATATTCCTTTTTTAAATAACAAAGCAGCCCACAGAAGCCTATGAAATAGTAGATACATGATACTGGAATAAGATGAGGATGAGTGCAATTATTCTCTTTCCTACTGACAGCAGCAAGCTGTTATAGATTATTTTCCTCAAGCATAATCAGATAATTGCGCAATAGAAGACTGATTCAAACAAGTATTTTAATAATTTGTTTTCATAAGTGATGAAAGAAAAAGTCAAAATACATCTGTTCTGTACTTACAGGTGTTTCTCATGCATGTCATGGTTGAAGAGCACAATTCAATGATTCGAATTGCTGGCAGTCCTAATTCCACCGGTGGCACTGTCAAAATGGAAATCTAACAGAGATAAACATAACATTCTGAATATCAGATTAGTCAAAGAAGCAATTTGATCTTTATTTTAATTATTCTACATTATAAAGGAGTAACTTGAAACATGGTTAACAGACTATTGAGTACTTATATAAAAATGCCTACTGCCACAACATATGAAAGTGGGAACAAATCTTTAAGCACCCAAAAAAGGGGAAAAACCCAATAAATACTTATACTGTCATCGTATGTAACTATTTTAATAGCTACACAGCATATAATATTGAGCATGTATTACAGATTTAACATTAAGTATACACTTGTGAAATCTTATTCAAAGTTGATGTTATTGACTATCAAATTTCAAAATATCCATATTTTCTAAAATAAGATAGCTTGACTTGATTTCCACAAATGTTTTAAAAAGTTCATATTTGAGTATTTATATGGTCACAAAGAGCTGCTACCGACTAGTGGGTAAATAAGTATGCAGTCTATCAACACCATAAATATGTATTTATCCAATAGACTTAGAAAGCAGTTATTGTCAACTCCCATAAACACAGCACATGACAGACTGATTTCCTTTTATTAACTTCTTTAAAGATTCATAAACAAAAATCTGTAAAAGTAGGGTATAATGAAGGATCAGATGTCCCACAAAATCAAGGCAAATCCCAGTTAAGGTAAAAAATAATTGACGACACATACTACTACTTTCATGTAGTTTTATTTTCTTGTGTACTCCTAAGGTTCCTTTGGAAGAAGAAATCTATGAGCTCAATCCTAACCTTACTCACATGTACAGTGCCACTGAAGAGAGACTATTTTTGCTAGAAAAGTCTGTGGAACAAGATGTACATTAATAAAAAAATCCTACACTTTTTCCATATAGAATTTAAGAAACCTAAGTATTTTCTTTCCACTACCAATATTAATAACAGAATCCTTTTACTGTGCCATTGGTTCATGAGGATGTAAATAAGTGGAATAGACAAGTGTCTAGTGGAATCTTGATTCTATGTGGGCAGCTGTTGGTTGCGAGAGGAGTTGGAAGAACCGGGAGTCTATGAAATAACACGCATACAAAATAATGATGTAGAGAAAGACTAAGGAAATTCAATTCTCCCCCCTCATAACAGAACATGTGAACATTTAACTTAATTTAAGGATAAAGAAATGCTTTAACCACACAAATCTCAGAGGGTTAGCTGTGTTAGTCTGTAGCTGTAAAAACGAAGAGTCCTATAGGGATGTTAGATAGTGTGTAATTGAATAGTCATGTAACTGCATCAAATTTTAGCAGTTACATGACTATTCAATAGTCCCTGGAGGTGGGGCCGGCAGCCAGTGTGCTCCTGGCCCCACTCCCGGGGGGGCCCCCCTCTATCCCGTGCGGCAGCACATGATGGCAGATGGGAGCGACTTCATGAGTGGAGCCGGTTTAAAGACCAGCTTCCCACGCAGACTGGCTCCCACTTGCTGCCCACACTGCTGCCTCTGGTGCAAGTGTAGACATACCCTAACAGATTTATTTGGGCATAAGTTTCCATGGTATAAAACACTTCGTTGAATAGACTCCTCTTTGTTTTAACCACGCAATAGACAGACTAACCGTAAATTCCACAAAGAATATGGCAAGATCTAAAGGACTGTATATTTATATGGATAATAAAAATATCTGAGTTATAATGGTCAACATTTAAAAGTTTTGGAGGAGATGTAAAGAAACATTCATAGCTAATCATATTATGGATTGGAATGAGATTTCCCTGCAAGTTATACTTTGGGTTGAGAACTTTACAGCACCTGATTTGAACTCAGTATATTATGCTATTTAAAGTGTGTGTTCCCTTTCAACAATTAAACTCCTACAGCTGATTCAGCCTCACTGGTCTCAGACTTGGGAGCTATTCACTCGCAGCATGGCTGTTCAGGTTCAGCCTGGTGCCTGAGCTCTGGGAGGGTCACACAGGCTGGATTGCTGAAGAAGCCGAACCATCTGCACTGCCATCAAAAAGCCCTGCAGCCTGAGCCCTATGAGCTAACAAAGACTAGCTGTAGGTGTCCTACTGCAGTGCAGATACATATCCTCAGTGAATGGATAACAAAAGGCACCAGATCAACTGTACCCTGGACTTTGTTAGTTTCCTCAAATAAACACATACAAATGCCCCGCCTGGCCTAGAGGAATATCACCTAGGGAAAATTTTGATATTTAGTTTCAATAATGATACAATCCATGGTTTCTCTGAGACTACCAACAGACACAAAAATATCCCAATCCTATTGCTAGCTATCAGTTTTCCATTTTGACTGATTTTATGTTTAATTTGCAATTTTAAGGAGAAAAAATGGGATTAAGACAATATCAATAGAACCAACTAATCGGAAAGTTACATTCAAATAGAAGCAAACATAAAAAATAAATTGTTCACAGAAGTTTAATGTGTTCATATACAACTCCTTACAGAGATTACTAATACAGAATTAATATATACCTGCTGGTCTGAATCTGTCTTTAGTATGGATTGATCTGTAATGAGCACTGCTCTGGAGATCTGCCTACAATTAAATAAAGCAATTATGGTACTTCACAAAACAGCTATTTGAATTCAGGCCTTTTAAAAATACACATCACTAATTACATATTTCTTATTATGAAATAGGCCAACTTCAATAACCTCAGTTAATGCAGTATAACAATTGACCAAAATAAAAGCACAAATATGAGTAAAAGGCTATAAGACCAGGGCTTGAGCTTCTATTATATGGATAAAAACATTTATTTAATAATCAGAATGTTATTACAGAACCCTGTATTTCAGTGACTCTAAAATATTCTGGTTATACACTAACTAGCATTTTGAAGCAAATTTTATATTTTTATGAATAAGTACATATATTACTGACATATTTCATATGCATTCAGTTGGAAAAATGAAATGATCTTGAGTAACAAAGTTTTAGAAACATGCAACTATCATATAAATTACCACAAAGAATTACATGGCTTCGATGAATCATATTTAATGCCATAAAACTCCATATTTGAGACATTTAAATTTATAGCACTTTCTGCAGCATCTGCCACAAGCTTCCTGGCTCTTGTGCTGCTTGTCACACTGGTCAGCAACAAAACTACATCAAACAAAAATGATACAAGAATAATGTTACTTTTAAATAGAGCACTGGCAGCCCCCAGCAGCAATGTTCTGACAGACTATCTGGGAGGGAGATAGAGAGAAGGGAGGGAAATAATGCAACAAAATCACTATCACTAGGGCTGTGGCTAGTATTGGTAAAGTTCTACCAGTGACTGCCAGCATTATATGAAGATGTGAGCTAAACCAGAGAAAATCTCAGAAGGAGGAATGACTGCAACTACATTGTAATTAGGGGAAAAAAACACTACCTAAAAAAGGAAGAAACAACAAACAGTCATTTTTAAGTTTGTAGAGAAAACTATTGGTGCTTGGCTTGAAAGAGTGAACCCACATGGGCATTATTGCCTCAAGCTATATTGCCAATAATTTTTTCTGTCTTTCCACTATAAATCCATGTGTACCTGTACACAAATACAGAGATATACACAGATACACATGTACAGTTGCAAAGTCAATGTCTCAAAAGTTAGGAAATGCTAAAAGTTAACTTTATCCATGGAACCCTGGAGTTATATGCAAGTATAGAGGCCTATTTGCATTGAGTTCATTACAGAATTATTATTTCATATTATCATAAACATATTGTAATATAGAACTCCAATGCCTGCAACTTAGTTTACATTATCTGATTAAGTCTGCTAACATACACTCATGCATGCTGAGGTAGTCACATGAACGCATGCTTCTTCTACAGGAACTCTGCATCATTCATTGCACAGGCTAGAGTGTGCTTAGTGAATAAGACATTCAATATTTGTTTTTATATTCAAAGTATGCCTCTATTCTTTATTTACTGTACATCTCCCAAATCCAACATGAAACAAAGGATAATTACTTTTTCTTATCTCCTTTACTAATATTAATTACTATAATATGTGAGTCTAATACATTACTGAATTTATCTTCATACCACCTGTATGAGATTGGGATGGGTTTCACAAATGAAAAACTGAAGCATAGGGAAATTAAAGCCAGAATTTGATTCCGCCTCTCCCCCCCCCCCCCACATACATACACACTTGCCAGCCATTTGCAGTATGCTGAAGACAAGGTATCCAATTTGAGAAATTTTGGGCCTGATTTTCCAGAGTTCTTGGCAGGGCTGATTGAAAACCTTCAAATAAATATCTCCCCACTCAGAAAATGGTGTTTTGTCTGCACTGTAATTTTACCTAGGGAAATGTAGATTTTTGGCAGAATTTTCCATCAGGAAAATTAAAACAAAAGTGAAGTACCACAGCAGCTTGGCCACAAGGAGAGACCACAGTATGTAATGGGATAGGAACAAGGTCCAAAGGAGAATAAGAGCATAAAAGACTATAATTCCGATGAAGCATTGTGACATGATTGATATTAACTTAAAACATGTCTGAGATGAAAATAAATCTCAAAATACTGATATTTCCTGTAGAGAAGCCTTTTTTTTTTTTTAAATCAAGTCTTGTACTTAGCATTTTTCAGGGGCCCCATGTATACATCTCTCCGGGTATGTCTACACTAGCTCGTTAATTCGAGCTAGGTAGGCAAATGAGGCGACCGGCAGTGAGTTCGGGCTAGTGAAATTTCAAATGGCGACCAGACAGGAACATGCAATTAAAGCCCGGGATATTTAAATCCCGGGCTTAATTTGCAACTCCGGTCGCCTCATTTGCCTACCTAGTTCGAATTAACGAGCTAGTGTAGACATACCTCCCTTATTTGTCATTTCAAGTGTCTGTCACTGATCATGTGAATAGCATGTTCCCATTTACATGGGTCCTGATCTGCATACCTTGTGCATCACTTTCCTGTGAGTATTTAGCACCTAATGGCAGCCAGCATTTCCCACCCCACAGCGCCTCCTGTCCCCCATGGCAAGCCAGTGATATGCAAGTCACACTGTGAGGGAGGGAAAGAAATGGGGATGGAGCGCCCTTGGAGGAGGGGGTAAAATAGATGGGAACAGGCAGGAGAGGTGAAGGGAGCAGGAAGAGGCAGGGCAGGCCATAATTTCTTATGGAGAAAAATTCCCTGGTATCCATTCTTTTGGTATTTGTTGTTCTTTTCAAGAATGCAACCCCAATATACACAAGAAGCTATAACTCTCATCGTCAGCACAGAAAAAAGTGGATGATTTTCAACCCTTATCCAAATCTAAATAGAAGCCTCTCTAAACCAAGTAATATCCCTCTGCCAAATACTAATTTCCTACTGTATGAACAGAAATCTTAGATTTTAATACAAATCTTTCAGAAAAAAATTATAATGAAAATACTAAGGGAGCTAAGTATAGGGTGCATAGTGCCCTCTTTACTATGCACACACAAGAAAAAAAGCCACACAGAGGATTAGGTTATGTTACCATGAAGCTGCTCTCTACATGAAGCTGTTGAAATTTCATTTGCAACATATTTTATATATTGTACTTTTTAAAAATAGCACTACTTAATCTTCTTGCACATTATTTACCTGTAGCACACATTTGTGCATGTTTTCTCTGAAAGGTAGCTATCTTCTACCACAAAATACTTAGCACTTATTCTTTGCCCAAAGTGATCTATCATTGCTTTACATCTGTAAAAGAAGATACAATATGAAGAGATTAATTTCACAATATAACTTATGTAAGTAATTTGTTCTGTTCATGTAGTTGAACGTTATTTGAGGGATTCAACTGAGTTTTCAACACACAGTAATAAATGCCATGAATTTTACCTGCAAACAGCTAGCAATTACTCAACACAAATCTGATTACTTATAAAATGACCTTACAAGAGAAACATATAATATAGTGCATGCAACTCTTTGTTCTAAATTATACCATAAATACTATTAGAACACAAACAAAAATAATGTATTGCATCACTAATTCTGGCTCTTTACGGCAATTGCAGACAGTTTATATTGCTTGCCTATAGAGAACCTCCAGTTCCTACTCTTACCATGAGTGCAATGCCATATCACCATGGTATGTTTTCCATTGGTACCATTTATCAAAGTGAGGCTTAGGGATGTAAAATCCTGTTTAAAATGTTAACCAGTTAAACCAGCCCACCGTGTCTCACCATGGGCAGAGAGCTGATGGAGCAGCTCCCTGCCCAAGGTATGATGGGCCAGGCAGGGCCTGCCATGTCATGCCGTGGGTGAGTGGCTGCTTCAGCCCCACCAGATGCCAGAAAGGCAGTGCTTACCAGGTAACTGGTTCCCTTTTACATCCCTAGCAAGGACAATTTTACTGTAGGAATAAAGCTTTAATGACAAGTTAGAAAGAAAGTTAGTTTGATTAATGTAAAGGAGTAGCCTTGAGAAAAGGGTACGGGGGAAGTGGGAAGGGATAAACTGAGTGATCCAAGTGATCTTTTCTGGCCCTATTGTCTATGATTCCACAAAGCACTTATGATTTAATCCTTTAGTTGGCAAAACACAATATATCATATTGTTCTAAGAGCAGCACAATGATCATGGTAGATAGTCTTAAAGACAAATGTGGTTCAGGCACATATTTGAAAATCTAATATTAAGAATTTCTCTAAGGTCTTCTCTACACTAGTGGCAGCACGCAGGATACATAGAGATTTATTATCAGCTGGGTCCACATTGTGATGTTTACATACAGCAGTGACAAGTTCTTGTGGGGGAAAGTAGCAGGATAATACACTGCTAAAAACAGCAATATGGATGTGGGAGGTACTGCTTGGGCACATAAGATGCCTGTGCTCATCTGAGCACTGCCTAGCAGCTTATTGCTTTTTATTGCTATGTCACCAGGCTGTGCAGTGTACGTACTCTACAGTGCACTGTACTACATATGGATATAGAAAGAATTAAGCAGCCCAACATTTAGACTATCATATTGTCTCTTATCTCTACATTCAGAGCTTAGCATAATAAGCTTTGATGTTAGGTGTTGCATGTAGATACTACTATAACATAAAAATAATGAAAAATTTAATTTACAAATAAGACCTAGGAAGATGAAACAGATTTAGCCTCTATGACATAAGCTCTAGCTATCTTTTTGTGAAATCCTTCCACACTAGTTATTTTCTAGGAAACCTCATTGATATTAGTCTCCAAAACACTCATTTACTAAGTAAAAAAAACAGATGCTATCTATAAAAAAATTGTGATACTACTGTCTGGCACTATCTGAGGATACAGCAATTTTTCATATCTGATGTTAAAGTATAATGCAACAAAATCATGTTTCTGTACTTATCAGGGCTAAAAACTGAGTGCAAAATCCAAAATATGTAACAAGAATAGTGGTGGAGGAAGCTAAAATAGTGGGGAATATGTGCTGAAGTTTAGCTATTTTACTGAAATATTACACAAGTGGAGTAATAGGATCTCCAAGTATTGGAAATTACAGGTTGAACTTCTCTAGCCCCCTCCTGCCACCCCTGCAATAGCCCCTCCTGCAATGCCTCTTCCTGCTGCCCCTGCAATAGCCCCTCCTGCAATGCCTCCTCCTGCTGCCCCTGCAATAGCCCCTCCTGCCCACCTCCCCATGCAGCCTGCCCCGATCTGGCCTGCCCCCCATGTCCAGGTCCGGCCCCGCAGGAGCACTCGCAGGGGCCACCCCTCCCAGGAGTAGCCCCTCCCCCTCCCAGTTGAAGGTCTCCTCTCCCTTTCCCCCTTGTAAATAAAAGCATATAGGCTACGTCTACATTGGCACGCTTTTGCACCAAAGCTATGCAAATGAGGCTTAGCGTTAGAATATCGCTGAGCCTCATTTGCATAACTAATGATCCGCCATTTTCGCGGACCAGGCTCTTGCGCAAGACGGGGCTGTCTACACTGGCCCGTCTTGCGCAAGAAAAACCCTTTTGCGCAAAGCCCTTATGCCCGAAAATGATCGTCATAAGGGCTTTGCGCAAAAGGGTTTTTCTTGCGCAAGACGGGCCTCTTCCGCAAAAATGGCGGCTCATTAGCTATGCAAATGAGGCTTGGCGATATTCCACCCCTGAGCCTCATTTGCATAGCTCTGGCGCAAGATCGCGCCAGTCTAGACACAGCCATTATGTTTAATTGTTTGTATTTTCTCAAAGCTGAGAAGTCAAATAACACTACTCAAGACTATAATTTCAAAGAATATTCTTAATGATTGCTGTTATTAGCTCAGCTTTAAGCAGGATATGCATTCAACAGTTTTTTTCCTTCCTATCTTTCTACCTTCAACATTACAAAGATCTTTAAAGTTTCATCCTGGATTCTCAAAAGGATTATTAAGGTTTTCTATAATGTCAGATCATTTTTTGTATAAAAAAATTCAAAAGTTCGATGAAATAGTATTGGTCTGATGTGCAAAACATCTCCTACTCAGCAGAGTGAAGCCTTTCTGAATTGGCTACCCAAATGACACAAATCAGCTGCCTCAATGGAGCATATTTTGGAATGTGATCAACATAAGAAGTGATCACTTCTAATATCATTAGCTCACAGACATTACCTCCCCCCCTCTTATTCCCTCCTCTGTTCTGAAATTTGATTTGTCCTTTTTATGTGTGTTCACTTTTTTTGATTGTATCCCTTTGGTATATATGGTCATGCCAATTTTCTTCCACAATTTGATCTGAGGAAGTGGGTCTGGCCCACGAAAGCTCATCACCTAATAAACCATCTTGTTAGTCTTTAAAGTGCTACATAGTCCTGTTTTTTGTATCAACATAAGAGAATCCCTAACAAAGTACACCCTTGTACATGGTTAAATATCCTTTGATATTATGCCATTTTGTCTGTATTACTTATCTACCAATAAAATATCCGATTACAAATTAAGAATAAATACTTTTATTTAGTTATCAGTCACTTTCACACAGTAATCTAACCTGAACATCTCACAAAAGATGAAATCCTAAGGAGTTGGTAGTGTTGGTATTGTCTTCAACGGCAAGAGGATTTAATCCCTATATTTTATGTAGTGCTTGAAATAAGTGACAGAAGAGAAATACAGGAAGAATAGACTCACGATTTAGCTGGAATGGTAGCAAAAACTTAGTGGCAGCAAGTGTACAAGAGACAGATAAAATCTATAATGCTAATTTCATAATTATGTGTAATTTGCATACTACCCATCTAACATTCTAACTCAGTCTAAATTCAGTAGCTTCCATGCACATTATAGACATTTAATTTAAAAATAAATATTAAATATCTAAAACTACCTTAATATTTTTCTTATCACATTTAAACATGAAATACCACATACATAAACTGTAAATCATTCAACTCAACATGTATTTCATTTGTTACTTTAATTTTTTTGAATGTGATCATTCTAAAGTGCTCGTTTAGATACTGCTAATAAACAAGCAAGTTAAGCTGACACTATTCATATCCGCTTATAACCTTTTTTATTGTTTATGAACAAGTATCCCACATTCCCCCAAACATTCTGGAGGGAAAGGTTCATTAAATGTCATCACTCAAAGCCAGCAAAAGCAACTATATAGCCTTTTTATTTTCCTGCTAAGTGTTGTTCTCTCTTTTACTCAGGAATAGCTATCAAGTCATATGTGTGATAAAATTTTAAACAGAAAAGAGATATTAAAAGAAGCAAGAAGCACAATGAGTTTATACTTCACTTTAAAGAATAATCACGAGAAGATTTCTGTCAAGTGCTGCTATCCAATAAGAAAACATTTATGCACTGACATTATCAGGTCTCTGTCATCTGATATGCATTGGGACAATGAATCATATAGAGCCCTCCATTGACCTTCTTTCAATGTGCCTAGATAAAAGGATGAAAATTAGAAGCCATATCCTTGCAATGCCAGGAGTTATAAATGTACTTTATAGGGCTCATTATCCAAACTAATGGACTAAGGGCGACATCCTTGAAATGGACTTACCAGCACTGACAAAGCCAGTATGCAATATTTCAGGAAAGATATGTAAATTACTGTGTGTTTGCTATTTCTTTTTATTATAGAAATATAAATTTTCATTTGTCACATCTCTTCAGGTTTTGGGACAGAATTATTTTAGTAGAAACACATTTAAAGTAGACTCAACTTAAAATGTTAGCAATTATTTTTAATGGAGCCATACTTCAAACATACTTGATGTAAATTAAAATACTTTAAATCTTACCAAGTTAAGCCAAATGAACAATCTCTATTTAGTATACAGGAATTAAAAGCAAAAAGATAATGAAAGGTTAATAGTAATGACATTCACTTTTCATTTCTTTAGGCCAAACACCATGATGCTCTTTCAAGTTCATTCATGTGACAGGGTCAGAACAGAAGGCTATAAAAAAGTAGTCCTATTCAATTCTAGGAGGTGAGCCTCCCAGCCTATGGGGAGGGTCCACAGAGCCAGCATACCAAGTGATTACTGGGGACAAAGAAAAAATAGGGATGGGTTTGGAGATCATAGGGTCAAAACAATGGAGCCGAATGTGGACAACGAACAGAGAACCCAGATAGCATCCACTGAAGAGAGCTAGTGGACGCCACCCAGTGGAACTCTACCAGGATGCCTGAATAGATACATGAGCAGAAATAGGTTCCACAGTTGCAGGCCCCTCCCTCAGCCAACCTCTGCTCCCTGGTCTTGTGTGGCGGTGCGTCGGGGATCCCCCCAATCCTGCACCTCATCTCCAGCAAGATGAGACTCCACCAGCAAGTAAAATAGAGAGGGTTTATTTCTTTTCCAGGATACAGCACAGCATAGACGTGATGTGGACATAAGGAGTCAGGGGCTGGCAGCTCTAGACCCGTTGGGGCAGGAGTGCCTAGGCCCCTCAACTCCCAGCACTCTGCTTAGTCTGTTCTCCTCATGGTTTTCCAGCCAAAAACTGCCCAGATTGCAGTCCCTGCCCCCCGGCCAAGTGGCCATCTCTGCCTCCCTTCCTGTGTCTCACCCCCTGGGAAGAGCAGTGTTATCTGCTCAGGCTGGGACTAGGTGTCTGGGCCAATACACATGTGGATAAGTCAGTGGGAATCACACATCACAGTGTGGGGAAACCCTGGGTTACAGAGCAGACAGCACCCCCACTACGTCACATCTTGTAGATTACCATTTTGGCTATAGCCAAGAGGAGGTTAAGGAGGAGGTCCTGCAACTTTGTGGAGCCACAGATGGGGTATGCATAAATTAATAGGAGAGAGGAGAAGAGCAGCCAAAACCTCAACTAGAGGTTCTGGAAGAGCCAAAAAAGGGGCTGTAACCTGGCACACTCAAGATAAACATGCGCCAGGGTCTCCCTCATGCCATAGAAGGGGAAAGTGTTGGGAACAGGGGTGAAATACACCAAGTACATACCCGTGCTCACAGCACTGTGGAGGATTCTCCAGCTGATGTCCCCGGTGGGCCGCGAAACCAAAGGTGGAGTAAAGACTGGCCCACCAGGGCTCCCCACCATGTTGGTGGTAAGTGGTCCTGCCAGTTGGTATCTGTGCAGGACATGAGGGTGGGGAAGTGAAGAACGTGAAGCACGAGTGTGTACAGATGACTCTTTGGTGCGGTTTGAAAGGGGATCGGCTGCAACGCATGCAGCCGGCTCGAATGAATAGGGGAGGATGATTGGGAAGGCATGAGGAACTGGGGACCAATGGAGAGATCAGGAGGGCCACGGGTGAGGGGACGCTTTCGAGATTAAACCCGAGCAATTGCCAGCAAAGCGTCCCTCACTTCTTTAAATACGTGCAAGAGAGTACGCAGGGTTGAGAACCCCCATGTTCTGGGCGAGCACTGCAGGGTCCATCCAGTCTCCCTGGTCGTAGTCCAGGAGGTCTCCGATCCTGGTGACTTCTGCCAGGACCAAGCTCTGGCGCACTAAGGGGGACTCCGCTGCCTGCACATGAAGATGGGGTTTGTGTAGCAGGGGCTCTGCGAGGAGGGTCTGGTCCCATGGTGACGCCCCAGGATCTGGTCACTGAAAACAGCTTCCAGGTCTGGAGAAGATCCTGGTAGAAGGCCGGCAGCTCGGCGAGATCTCACAGAGGACCTCTCAAATAAAGGAACTGCCAATCCTATCGGAGCCCTTGGAAGCAGCAAAGGAAAGCATGTGCCAGTGTGGCTCCACGCCAGACTACCTGCATCATATAGGAGCATCTGCAGGGCCTGGAGACAGAAGACATGAACCTGTGTGCACAAACATATCAGGCCCTGTCCTCCCTCCTCCAGGGGAAGACGGAAAACTCCTGCAGAGACCCAATGCAGTCTTAACCAGAAGAACCACAGCATCAGCTGCTGGATCTGAGCCAGGAACCCAGGGTCAGGACCAAAGTGTTGAGATGGTGCCAGAGCATGGACAGGACCAGCTGGTTAAGCATCAGCATCCTTCCATGCAGGCAGAGGCACCAGAGCAGTCCTGTCCATCTCTGCAACCGCTCAGTCATCCTGGACTCTAAACTCTGCCAGTTCTCTGGTGGGGAGGGATGTGTGGCAGAAAGGAAAACACCAAGATAGAGCAGTGGACCCGTGCTCCACCAGATGTCCTGAAGCGTAGGAGGGAGGGAACTCATCTGCCACCCAGCCCCAACCACCAGGCCAGAGCTCTTGACCCAGATGATCCGGGAAGAGGAGGCCACTAAGTAAACAGCTTGGCAGGCCTTCACCCACACCAGGTGGCCTGGAACCAGGCCCACAAGGAGCATGTTTCTTGGCATACGCTGACAGGACCAGTCACATCTCTGCTTCACAGAGCGCCAACCCTGTCAACCTCTTGTGAACAAGACAGGGCTCGAATGCCAGAGTTGACCTGTCCTGACAGTGAACAGCCTTGAGGGACTCCCACCCAAAGCTGACTGGTGCGGTCAGGATCCAGCTGAGCTTGACCAAGCATTCTGCAGAAGCATACAGCACCTGAAGAAACCCCACAAAGTGGGGCCCAAAGCCAAAGGCCCGCAGAATGCCCAGGAGGTACCCAGGGTCCATCCGGTTGAACACCTTCTCCTGATCTAAGGACAGGAGGGCTAACAATAGACCATCCCTACAACCGAGCTCTATGAGATCCTGGAGCAGATAAAGGTTATTGAAGATGGCCCAGCCCGGGACAGCGTAGGTCTGGTCGGACCAATTCCGCCAGCAAAGATGGAAGTCTCATTGAGATGTCCTTGGTGATGGTTTTATAGTCCATGCTGAGGAGCGAGACGAGATGCCAATTCCTCAGATCGCAGAGGTCCCCCTTCTTACGTAGCAAGGTGAACACGGCTCACCTGCACGATAAAAGGAGGACCTTGCTCTCCAAGGACTCAGCCCAGACACTGGCAAGGTCAGGACCGAGGACATCCCACAACACATGGTAGAACTCCATGGTCAGCCCGTTCATGCCCATGAACTTATTGGTTGTCATGAGATGGAGGGCTTCTGAGAACTCGACCAGAGAGAGAAAGGCAGCTCTCAGCAGTCCCAGTCGCCCAGGCTGACTGTTGGGAGATCATTCTAGAGATCTTTATGGGTGTTGGTGTCAGTCAGATCCGGAAAGAAAATGGAGGTGTAGAAAGGCTCGAGCCCTCTCGCACATCTCCACTGGATCCATGGGGAGGGGCGTGCCGTCCTCTGCCAGAAGCTTTTTAGCCCTCCTCTTTTTCTACAGGGCAGAGAAGAAGTGAGAGTGCGATTCAGCTCCTGGAGGAAATGGATGCAAGAACGAACAAAGGCACCCCACGCCTAAAGGTGGTCGGCAGCCCTGAGTTCCTCCCGCTTCTCCTGGTACTTTCCACAGAGGGATGGATCTCCGGGGTCAGTGGCCAGACACCTCTCTAGCTCTAAAACCTCTGTACTTATTGTTGCATCCTGCTGCCGGCTGGTCCCCAGGGTGTAGTCACGGCAGAAGAGCCACATGCACACCTTCCCCACATCCCACCACTGCTTTGCCAAGGGAAAGGTGCACTGCTGCCCATGCCAGGCCAGCCAAGGCTCCCGGAAAGACGCTATGAAGCCCACATCGTCCAGCAAGCTATTGCTGAAATACCAGTAGGCAGGCCCCAGTCCTTCTGAGGAGACAGAGGCTGTCATGGCCACCAAGTGATGGCCCAAGAACAGGGCTAGCCAAATGCTAGAAGAGTGGGCCTGAGAAAGGTGACAACGAGAAAGATAAATGCAGTCCAATCAAGAGTGAAATGACCATTGACTCTCCACCCAGACAAAGGTGAATGCCAAATGATAAAGGAAAGTACCAGGAGCAGGGTCCCCTTCCGGGTGGTGGTCGCACCAGACTACCACCAGGGAGTGTTGGTCTATTATCTCCCTGAAGACGTCTGCGGCGGCCTGGCACTGCTCAGTCCCCGTGCGGTCCCATTCCTCAAGGGTGCAATTGAAATCCCAACTCAGGACCAGGCACTCACGAGGATTCAGAGAGCCAAGGAAGGCAGATGCTGCTGAAGAAGCGGAGCCTCTCCAGGCCAGATGTCTGGGCTTAGATGTTAACAAGATTTAAATGTCAGCCCCTCCACCCAAACCCAGAGGTGCAGCAGGCAAACTTGCACAACTCAGCAGTCCCCAGAACCTCAGGCTGTAGGTTCGGGGAGAATAGGGGCACCCCTCGGGCTTCATGGGCTGACAGATAGCTGAAACAGAACCTGTCCCCCCACTCCAGCTGCCGGCTAGCCTCAGCGGCTGGAAAGGTGTGGGTCTCCTGTAGGAAAATGACAGAGTACCCCGCCTCCCGAAGGAAAGAGAGCATCTAACACCTGCAGAGACCTAGCCTACAGCCCCAGGTGTTCAGAGTGGCAAGGATGAACAGCAGCATTGAGAGGGCTGGGGAAGATCCTCGCTGGCAGGTATGCGGGCAGTCCCTATTGGGCCCTGCAGCAATCTGTGACTGTAGCCAAATGTGAGCAGGGCACCACAAAAGCTGCGGGTTTGCCAGTAGGCTGCAGCCTCCTGCCGCCCAGTCCCTTTACACACTCCTAAAATGGCCCTTATGATCCAGAGGATGAAATGAAAGTCTCCCCAGCACTGAAGGGTGAGAGCCACTTTGTTCTTGAAAGACATCCGTGGCTCCAAGAAACCACACATCTCGCCCTTCAGCACATTGGGCGTTGGGGCCTCAGACCCTCTAACGTCTTCGGGCCAGATCCCCTATGGGCCCCGCGACTAACATAGGAAAGCAGGGAACCTGAAATTCCTGCTGTGATGACAGCAGGGGCAGTGGCAGAGGGAGAATAGCCCCAGATGTGCTGGGAGCAGTAGAAACAAAAAACGCCTCCTGGGGGCCAACGCCTGAACTAAAAGTATCAATGGGAGGAAGTGAAACTGTGTGTTGGGGGAGGCTAACTAGGAAAGAAGGGGAGGCTTAGGTGCCAAACAAGAGAAAATGGGAGCATGGGCACACAGGAAAAAGATGGGGAGGAGGCAGTGGAGAGGGAGGGCCTGCTGCTAGAAGGGAGCAGAGGGCAGCTAGACACTGAGGGCGGGGAGAGGACAAGTGTGCCAGCAGGCACCTGAGTAGCAACCCCTCAGTACCTGCTGCAGGGCCCAGCAGAGCAAAAGGGGGAGGGGGGTCAAGCAATGGGGCCAAGAATGGAAAAAAGGCCCCTGCAGCAACTGAGGCTAGGGAGGAAGCAGCAGTGTTGGTGGCAGCAGCAGCAGAAATGCAGGGGAGGGAAACCAGGGGGAGGTGATCCACACCCCACTCTCAGCGCCCCACAAGAGCTGCACTAGCCACAACCTAGGGATCCAGATGGAGAGTGGGCCCCTTACAAACTGCTTACAGCGCCATCACCACAGAGCAAGCTGTGGGGAGAGAGAGCCATAGGAGCTACCCTAAAGCAGCCCTCTTACCTCCTCTGCCCCAGGGGGAGCAGCAGCAGGAGTGGTGGATTCCAGGCCTGCAGCACTGAAGAAGAAAGAGGCCAGGTAGAACCCCACAAAGATGTAAGAGGAGGTCCTCCCTACTCCCCCGCCCACGGGTAGGGCAGCAGAGGCTCATCCACAGATCCAGCAGCCTCAACAGGTAGCTGAGGTGAGGGGGGAGGAAGTTGCCTGCAAATCACAGGAGATAAGAAAAAGAGGGAGCCTGGCCCAGAATGAAAAACAGCCAAGGCCTGCCTGCCACAGCAGCAGCCCCCTCACCCCACACATTCCTCCTGAAGAAGTGAGGGGTGCAGGGGCAGGGGACAAGAGTAAGGATTGACAGGGTCAGAGCAGAAGGCTATAAAAAAAGTCATGGAGGGGCAATATACAGGTATAAGTGTTAGACTGAGGAGATCTCTGTTCCCAGAGTAAGAGGGCGGGACTGGTTTAGAACCATCAAAGGCAATCAGGGGCAGTGGACACCTGGGACTAATTGACCAGGCCTGCAGAGTCAGGCCACCTTAGACTAATTAGGACACCTGGGGGTAAATAAGAAAACCAGTTCGGACTGGCTATAAAAGAAGCTTTGCCTACAGTTGGGGCATGCGAGTAGCTGAGAGGACAGAGAAGGATGTTGCTGGGAGTAAGAGGAAAGGCGACAACTGAACACCAGGCAGACAAACCAGAGAGGTGGAAAGTGCTAGGGAAGGTGTGGGGAAGTAGCCCACAGGTCTTGGAGCTGTCTTATAGCAGGTTTTGGGAATTCACACAGGCAGCTCCTATTACAGGGCCGTGGGCTGGTCACTCTCAACACCGACCGCCACATTTCCATTTGGGGGAAAGGACTGTGGAGTTTATTTTCCATTTTGCTATACATTGGCCAATGATTAAAAGAGCTCAGCAAACAGCAAACTAAAGCTCTTGATGTGGTCCCTAAATCTATGGGGTGCTGTGAGCTTCTGAAACAAGAAAATCCGCCAGGAAGCGCAGAACCCACCAAGTTTTCATAGGAGCTTTGCCACATTAACCAACACCAGTTATGTCAAGTTTATAGTATCTAGCAACATGGTATCTTTTAAGTAATTAAACCCTTTTAAAAATTGGTGATTCATATTAAATTACCTATGTATGTAACTTTTAGCTTTTTTCATCCTTTCTTTGCTTATGTTTAATTGAAGCAGAAATACTTATTTATACTACACCTTTTCAAACAAAGATACATAGCTACAGTGAAAAACTTCTTAGTTGCATTATTCAAGTCTTGGAAGAACTATAACACAAAGATTTTAGCTTTCTTCTGTTCATATTATTATGATGGTTTATATATGACAAACTACATGTAAAGGGCTATTTTTAACAATTATATAATAGAATGGCTTTCTTGAATGTAATAGGTGGACAATAATCTAGTGAAGATAGAATTTCATTGGGTACTATTGCTCTTTATCTACCCTCCACTGGTAAGCTGTTTGTTACATATGCTTCAGAAAAGATGGGTAGTGGCTTAAGAATTTGTTTTAGTGACAGAGAGGCTCCTCCATATGTATCCTTAAACCAGTATGACAAACAGGATCAACTTTGCTATTCATATCAACTTTCTGAGCTGTTGGCCATGTCACATGATAGCCAACCAGCTAATAAAAGCACTTTATTACACTTTAATGCCAAATCCATTTTATTCTTTGTTCTTTGAGTGGCCACTTTGCTGGTGGCAACTTGGAGTAACTTGTAGCGGGTAAACACAACATCTCTTGATCAGCTTGTGTCTAGTACAATGTTTCTCAAAGTGGTCTGCTACCAGGTCTCTTCGCCTTGTTTACTTAGCAGCTCTGCAGCCATGGAGCCTCGTGGTTCCCATGGGCTGCGCTTCGCCATTTGCAGCCAAAGGGAGATATGGGAAGCAGAAACCCAAGTCACACTGCTTCCCGTGGTTCCACTTGGCTGCAAATGGCGAACTGCAGCCCATGGGAGCCACAAGGCTCTGTGGCCATGTAGCCGGTAAGTAAAGAAACTAGAGCAACCCGGTAGCAGCTCTCTCAGAGTGGTCCATGGACCACTTTGAGAATCACTGATCTATTACAAAATCTACCAGACACAGATTACTATCTCTCTAGTGCATGACTACAATAGGTTAGGCCACAGAGAACATTAACAAAATAGCTGGAAAACAGATCTGAGAATGATTTTTAAAAACTCATTATTAAAAAAAAAAAAGTGTCTTCCCTAAATTATACATTATAACATAGGAATCAAACATGAATCCTGCTGGTTGGATCTAGCCTCTGTGGTATATATATGAGCCCTGGGAGAGAGAGAGATTTACAAAATTCAGTACAATATGTATACATTTGTACTACTCAGATGTAGATAAAGCATATTCAACCAACACACTGTCTTCCTCAGTGTGCATGCAGCATGGAACTACGGCTAAGAGGTGTGAACTTTACTGCCCTATATTACTGTCACTGGAACATTGACATGAAAGCCCAATAATGAAACATCAATATCAACATTAACTGTTCCATTGCAGATCATTTAAGTGACTAGCATAGGAAGGAAGTGAAAATTAAGCCACAGAGAAATGAGGAGTAGAACTTTTGCACAGAAGAAAAGAGGAGGCACAAAAAAAGCAAGAAAACAAAGGGCAGAAAGAGTGGTGTTCCTAAAAAAAGTAGAAATGTTTTCTCACTGAGCAATACTAAAACTGACAAAAAGGTATGAAAAGATTACTATAATATCTAAAACTTTAGTAACTACATGAAGGCCAATCTATGTACTAGCTTCCTTCTGACATCAATAGGAGGTATGTAGTCCACATTTATAACACAAACCCACAGACCAAAATTAAACATAGAATTTGGCCCTTTAGACCTAATTAGTTTGATACCACAGCATTAGAGGAAGATGGATTTGGATACTGTACAGAAGACAAGAGGAAAAAAATAAGATTGATTCTCGGACCGGATTTGTATTTGTACTACTTAGATCAGGGATGGGCAATATTTTTGGGTAAGGGACCATTCTAAGATTTTGGAAAGTGGTCAAGGGCTGCACTTTTCTGTAGAGGAGGTGCGCGGTCTAGGATGGAGATTCAGTGCAGAAGGGCACATGGGATAAGGGACTGGGGTGCAGAAAACTCTGTGAAGTCTGAGAGGGAGTTTGGTGAAGGAGGAGGTTGAGACCTGGGTCACAGGATTGGAGCGCAGAGAGGCAGGGAGGGGGGAAGGGTGCAGGAGAGGATTCTGGCTTGGGTGAGGGGTGTAGGAGGGAGTACAGAGTCTGGGAGGAAGATGTGATGTAGGGCAGGGGGGGTGCAGAAGGTGGGATGGTGACTTGGGGGAGGGAGTTGGCTAGTGGGTGGGGCAGGGATGCCAGAAGCAGATTTTGGCTGGGAGGCACTTACCTAAGGTTCTCCTGACCAATAGCCCTACAGCACCCTGAAAGCAGGCTGGACTTCTTGCCTGCTGAAACCCAGATCACTCAAAAGGCTGTTCCCTCCATGAGGCTCTCAGCTCTGGGAAGGGGGAGAGGCTTGCGCTGTCCCCTCCCCAAAGCTAATCTCTTAGCTCCTGCTGGCTGTCTCCAGCCAACAGGAGCTGAGGATTGGGCTGAGAGCAGGGAGATCACACAAAGCCTCCTCTCCTTCCAGAGCAGAGAGCCAGACGGAGCAGCCTTCTGCTCAAAATAGTGGCTGCCGTGTGTGCCTGAGGGTCCCAGCAGGGGGGTCCGTCAGCTGGATCCAGTGGTTTGACGAGCCAGATCTGGCACGAGACATATCTTGCCCACCCTTGACTTAGATGAAGGAAAAACAAAAAGGAAGAGGAAATAATGCTTGCATGGGAATTTACACAGATAATATGGAATATACTGATTATCAGAAGCAGTAAGAGAGGGGAAGGAGGAGGGAGTTGGTGCCTGTAGGGAAGCAGCTTTAAGGGCTGACCCTGTCCTCCCTGCCCTCTGATAAAGAGGCAGCAGCGCAAATGCTATAAAGCAGCTTCTGCCTGCGGCAAGTCCAGGCTCACAGAGGACAGAGGCTGCTCTGCAGCAGCAGTCCCTCTCTGCAAGGGGTCTGAGCTCCCCACAGACAGGGGCTGCTGCTGCAGAGTAGTCTCTGTCTGAAGGGAATTTGGATCCCTGCGGATGAGGGCTGCTGCCACCCTGCGCTTCTGCCTCTGACAGAGATACACCAGCGTCAGATGGCAGAAGATGCCCCAGAACCTACGGGAACTATTGAATAGCTGTGTAACTGCCAAAATTTGATGTGGTTACATGACTATTCAATTACACGCTATCTAACATCCCTAGATAACATCTGTTATCACATCTTAACAGAATGGATCACATCTTAATAGAGGAGTGAATCAAGAGATATGTCTCCTATTTCCAGCCACATATATAGAGGCGTGAAAAGCTAGAAAATTTGTATCCACATTTGCATGTATATCTGCAAAAATGAGCCGCAGATATCTGCACTGACATCTGCAGATATGGATATCTGTGGATATAATGAAGACATCTGCAAATTAGCAGGGATTTAGATACAAAATTTGTATCCTCATCCGCATCCACATCTGCAAAAAAGAGCTGCGGATCTCAGGTGTTTGTACACAAATATGAGAAGCTTGGGGGGGGGGAAAAGGAAGAATTAGAAGCCCTGGCCCAGTGAAACAACTGTGATTTGATTGAAATAATGGAGACTTGGTGGGATGACTCACATGACTGGAGCACTGTCATAGAAGGGTACAAACTATTCAGGAAGAACAGGCAGGGGAGAAAAGGAGGAGGAGCTGCATTGTATGTAAGAGAGCAGTAGGATTGCTCAGAACTCCAGTATATAGACGGTGAAAAGCCTGTTGATGGGTAAAGTTTAGAGGTGGAAGCAAGAGGGGTGATGTTGTGGTTGGGATCTGATATACACTACCGGATCAGGTGGAAGAGGTAGACGAGGCTTTCTTTGGACAACTGAGAGAAGCTTCCAGATCTCAGGCCTTGGTTTTCATGGGGGACTTCAATCACCCTGACGTGTTAGGAGACCAATATAGCAGTACACAAACAATCCAATGGTCTGGTAGCACTTTATAGACTAACAAAACAAGTAGATGGTATCATGAGCTTTCGTGGGCACAGCCCACTTCTTCAGATGACTGGAGTTATGACTAGGGGATAAGAAAACTCGAAATAAATAGGAGAAGGGAAGGGGCGGGGGAGAGAAAGATGCTCTGTCACCCAGCCCCCTACCTCTATACATAAAGTATCAGGAGAAAGGGTGCTAAACCTGAGTAGATAAAGATCAAAATCAGTGGATAGATTGGTAAGTCAGGAAGGATACCATTCAGAAAGCTGTTAGCACCTTCAGTGATAAAGGGTCCATCACCCCATATCTTGATTAAGTCCATGAGTAACTGAATTGAATTTGCATATGTACTGTAATTCCCAACTTTCCCTGTGTATTTGGCTTGAGCAGCTGGCCTGTGACAAGATTGCCACCTTCAGATCTGTGAGATTATGGTTAGGTAAACAGAAATGTTCTGCCACTGGCTTCTGAGTATTTTCCTTCGGTATATCCGATTTATGTCCACTAATTCTTTCCCATAGAGAACGTCCAGTTTGACCAATATATATAGTAGAGGGGCACTGTTGGCATTTCATGGCATAGATCAAATTACTAGATGAGCAGTCAAATGATCCTTTGATTTTCTGGCTTGTGTTGTTTGCTCCAGTGATGAATTTGTCAGTGTATTCGTCATGTGGGCAGAGTTGGCATCTTTTCTGGTTCCAGAGCCGGGTTCCCGGAGGCTTATGATGAGGTTAGGGGGTTGTCTGTAAGCAAGGATAGGTTTTTCTCCCAAGGCCTCAGAGTGAGGGATCATTTTCCAGGATGGGTTGTAGATTGTGTAAGATGCATTGGAGGGGTCTGACTTGTGGACTGTAAGTAACAACAAGAGGAGTTCTGTTATTTTCTCTTTTGGGTCTGTCTTGAAGTAGTTTATGTCTGGGTACTTTATTGACTCTGTCAATTTGTTTTTTCACTTCCCCAGGTGGGTATCTCAGTTTTATGAATGCTCTGTAAAGATCATGTAGGTGATTGTCTCTGTCTGTGGGGCTGGAGCAATCCAGGAAGTTTTGGAGAATGTTGGGGATAACTTTTTGGTACAAGTGCTGTAAGAACCGAGCAGGGGGCTACGCGCAACTTGACCTACTGCTCACAAACAGGGAGGAACTAGTAGGGGAAGCAGAAGTGGGTGACAACCTGGGAAGCAGCGATCATGAGATGGTAGATTTCAGGATCCTGACCAAAGCAAGAAAGGAGAGTAGCAAAATACACACCCTGGACTTCAGAAAAGCAGACTTTGACTCCCTCACAGAACTGAAGAGCAGGATTCCCTGGGTTGCTTACATGAAGGGGAAAGGAGTCCAGGAGAGCTGGAATATTTTAAAGAAGCCTTACTGAAGGCACAGGAAGAAACCATCCCAATGAGCAGTAAGAAAAGCAAATATGGTAGGCGACCAGATTGGCTTACCGAGGACATCCTTGGTGAGCTTAAACACAAAAAGGAAGCTTACAAGAAGTGGAAAATTGGACAGATGACTAGGGAGGAGTATAAATATATTACTTGAGAATGCACGGGAGTTATCAGGAAAGTGAAAGCGCAGTTGCAATTGCAGCTAGCAAGGCATGTGAAGGGTAACAAGAAAGGTTTCTACAGGCATGCTAGCAATAAGAGGGTGAACAGAGAGGGTGTGGGGCCCTTACTGGATGAGGGAGGTAACCTACTGACAGATGATGTGGGAAAAGCTGAAGTACTCAATGCGTTCTTTGCCTCTGTCTTCATGGACAAGGTCAGCTCCCAGGGAAATGCACTAGACAACACAGTAGGGGAAGGAAGTAGACAGCCCTTGATGGGGAAAGAACAAGTTAGGAACTATTTAGAAAAGCTATATAAAAACTATATACAAACCCATGGGTCCAGATTTAATGCATCTGAGGGTACTGAGGGAGTTGGCAAATGTTATCACAGAGCCTTTCGCCATTATCTTTCAAAACTCGCAGAGATCGGGAGAGATCCCGGATGATTGGAAAAAGGTAAATATAGTGCCCATCTTTAAAAAAAAGGAAGAAGGGCAATCCAGGGAACTACAGACTAGTCAGCCTTATCTCAGTCCCCGGAAAAATCATGGTGGGGAATCCTCAAGGAATCCATTTTGAGGCACTTGGAAGAAGGAAAAGTGATAAGGAATAGTCAACATGGATTCACGTCAGGCAAGTTATGCCTGACCAATCTGATTAGCTTCTATGATGAGGTAACTGGCACTGTGGATATGCCAGTGGATGTGATATACCTTGATTTCAGCAAAGCTTTTGATATCGTCTCCCACAACATTCTTGCCAGCAAGTTAAGGGAGTATGGATAGGATAAATGGACTGTAAGATGGATAAAAAGCTGGCTAGACTATCCGGCCCAACGGATAGTGATCAACGGCTCGATGTCAGGTTGGCAGTCAGTTTTTAGCGGAGTGCCCCTAGCATCAGTTGTAGGGCCAGTTTTGTTCAACATTTTTATTAATGACCTGGATGAGGGGATGGATTGCACCCTCAGCAAGTTCGCGGATGACACTAAACTAGGGGGAGAGGTAGATACGTTGGATGGCAGTGATAGGGTCCAGAGTGACCTAAACAGATTAGAGGACTGGGCCAAAAGAAATCTGATGAGGTTCAAAAAGGACAAGTGTAGAGTCCTGCACTTGGGACGCAAGAATCCCAAGCATTGTTACAGGCTGGGGACCGAATGGCTAAGTAGCAATTCTGCAGAAAAGGACCTGGAGATTACAGTGGATGAGAAACTGGATATGAGTCAACAGTGTGCACTTGAAGCCAAGAAGGCTAATGACATATTAGGGTGCATTAGAAGGAGCATTGGCAGCAGATTTAGAGAAGTGATTATTCCCCTTTATTTGGCTCTGCGAAGGCCACATCTGGAGTATTGTGTCCAGTTCTGGGCCCGCCACTATAGAAAGATCGTGGACGCATTGGAGAGGGTCCAGCGGAAGGTGACCACAATGATTAGGGGGCTGGAGCACATGACCTATGAGGAGAGACTGAGGGATTTGGG
>JANRFK010001158.1:31464527-31475065 GCA_030068395.1 Apalone spinifera
AGGGATTTGGGTTTGTTTAGTCTGCAGAAGAGAAGAGTGAGGGGGATTTGATAGAAGCCTTCAATTTCTTGAGGGGAGGTTCCAAAGAGGATGGAGAGAGGCTGTTCTCAGTAGTGACGGATGGCAGAACAAGGAGCAATGGTCTCAAGTTACAGTGGGAGAGGTCTAGGTTGGACATTAGGAAAAACTATTTCACTAGGAGGTTGGTGAAGTACTGGAATGGGTTACCTAGGGAGGTGGTGGAATCTCCATCCCTGGAGGTTTTTAAGTCTCGGCTTGACAGGGCAAAGGCTGGGTTGATGTATTTGGGATTGGTCCTGCCTTGGGCAGGGGGCTGGACTTGATGACCTCCTGAAGTCTCTTCCAGTTCTATGATTCTATCCCGTGGATATAAAGCAGATATCCAGGGATTTGCAGTGCTCTACACATATTACACTTCTTATATTTTGCCCAGTCACCTGTTCCTTGTCTCTCCTGAACACTGAGCTCCTTTAGGTAACTGGGAATCGTAGCCCCTTGCTCCGCAAAGTGATTTTTGTTTTCTCACTTCCATTTCTTGTTTAGCAATACCTATGTGAGCTTCTCCTCCTCATTTACATGTACACAAGGCTTTAATTTGAAAGATCCTGGAAGGATGCAGAAGTGGCTAGTAACAAGGAAAAGAATCTGCACGACTGGACCAGTCAGCCCTCTGTAAATTACCATTGGTCCATGGACTGAAGTTTGGGAATTTGCTCTGTTAAGCAATTAGTACTATTGAATCAGTTATGGAGTAGTTAGCACTGAAACTGGAAACTTTGTTTCCAGAAATTCCGTGGCCCAAAAATAATTGGTGCATATCTAAGCACCACATGGTACGATTCTGTATAACTGTGAAAACTAACCGGAAAGAATCCAACATGTGGTGCAACTGGCAATAAGTGAGTTTGTTAATTTCAATTCATATACTAAACGAGGGATCGGGAACATACAGCACGTGTGCCATAAGTGGTACGCAAGCCGATTTTTTGTGGCACGTGGGGTGGGAGCTCAGCTCAGTTCCAGTTTCCTGCTGAGAGGAGGAGCAGGACGGGAAAGGCACCCACATGGCATGGTGTAGGAGCCAGGGCAGCCCAGCAAGACCTGCACTGAGCTCTGTGTTCCTGGGGCTGCCTCTGCCTGGCCTGGGCGAGCAGCTCCCAGGAGCTAAGTAGTTAATGACCTTCACCCCCGCACACTACAGGCTCTGCCTCCTATTCTGAGAGGGTGCGGGGCTAGGGCTGCTCTGCAGATCGGGGCTGGTTGGGCAGTCAGACGTGGGATGCCAGGGCCCGGGCTGCACCATGCTGCTCCCCATGGGCTGTGCCCCGTTGGGTTCAAACCAGCCCTGGGCTCTGCCTGTCCCAAGCCTGGAGCCACAGCTTGCAGGTGAGGGATGGGCCGCAGCAAAGGGCTGATCCAGGCAGGAAAATGAGTCTGCCCCCCTCCGGCCCCTCCTCACTCCAGCACTGCTCCCGGAGGGCTGTGAGTCCCAGCATGGCTGCCCTGCCAGTGAGCATGCTGGGGGGACAGGGATGTGGAGGTAGGAGGGGGGTGAAGGAGCAAAGGGAGCCACCTATACGCTCTGTGTGTGGGAGAGCAAGAGGCTGTGCGGCTGCACCGCAATAGGGTGCGTTCCTGTAAGGCTGTCCCAGCCGGGGGAAGGAAAATGGCAGTGCACCGAGCTATTTCTGGCTCGCTTCTTTCCTACAAGCCAGATCTGGCATGGCTTTTTGGGACATTTCATTACTTGATGGGGACACCAGACCAGAGAATTTAAAATCAGGACTGTCCAGGACGTATGGTCAGCGTACATATAATGGAAACGATGGCAATCAGAGGTGGAAGCAATGTCAATGCAGGAAACAAAATATGGGATGATTTTTCTTCACTCAACTTCAAACTTTCCTGCAGGCCAGATACTGCTGTACAAGAATTTATCCTAGGATAAGAGGGCAGCATAGTTTATGACAACAATCTACCTAAAAACTCATTAAAATCTTTTCTCTCGGAGTGACATGCATTATCAGCAAAGATTAATCTGATGAGTCTTTAGGTGAGCTCCATTTTTAAAAATGCAATAACAGAGGGCTTTGTTGTCACCTGATGAAAATCAATTAGAGTAGGTAAGGCCACAAGGAAAACTAACATCACTCATCACCAGCCCCCCGGCAGCTGAAATGATTTGTCTTCCAAGCTTGGGTGATCAGGAGCTGTAGTAATATCACAGGGAAATTAATTTAGTTTCTATATTCTAGACCCACTTTCCTTGTTCTGGAGGACCTATACACAAATTACTTATAATCAAGGTTGATGTGTTCTTTAATACCAAGGAGGGTGTTTGAAGAATAATTTTTTAAAATAGACTTCAGCATTATAAAACTGTGTTTTGTGCAAAAAGGCTACGTGTGCAGTAATATCCTTACCGTCCAGATTCTTTGTCCACTACAAGGCACTTAACTGAATGGCGAAGACAATAGATTCCACCAAATACAGCACACATCCTAGAAACATAACAAAAAATAAGATTCATTGTGACTGATTGTGAACAACTTCTATAATAATAAGAAAGGGAAAGTGAATTAAGTACATCAATATAACAGAATTTAACATCCTAAATGACAGAAGTCTGAATGCCAGAATTGGAGATCTCTCTGTGCCAAATGAACCATATCATATACTTTCAAAACTGTATTCAGAACAACGCAATTTAACTATTACTAACGCACTGAGCCATTAGTTCAGATATCAGTGTGCACACACATGCTAGCACAAACAAACAGAAGTGGAGAATGCTAAGTACCTCTCACAATGTGGCCAAATGTCAAACTATGTTGCAAGTTCTGCTGCAAAAGCCTTGTTTTAGAATATAAACCATACCTTTTCTTGCTGTTGAACACTTAAAAAGGAGTACCTGTGAGGGGAGTGGGTCTAAAAATTGACTCCTTTCCAGACCGACTCCCACCTGCCACCCCAGCAGAATCCTGTCTGCAAGGGGCCTAAGCTCCCCACAAACAAAGGCTGCTGTGCAATCTCACCTGCTCCTTGCCCCCACTGCACTGCAGCCTCCGATACAGAGATAGCAGCACAAGGGTGGGGGGAGGCAGGCAGCTCCTGAGATCCGGTGCTTGTGGGGAGCCAGCTTTTAAGATGGCTCCCCTGAGCATCAGCTCCCACCTGCCCCCTGCGCTGCTGGCTCTGTGAGAGGCAGCAAGGGGACAGGCGACTCTGCAGGAACCAGCATGCATGGGGAGCCGGCTTGAGGTGTGTGTACATGTAGTCATTTGGATTAACTGGTGAACCCAGGCTTATCGGTTAACCGTTTGAACTTCTATATACTAACATTACTATCTATTTTTCTCTTTATACATCACCAAACAGTCCTATCTTTACCGCAAAGATATAATCTGTAATACACTTTCTTATCGAGCAAAAACAAAACAAAACAAAATTCTCATACCTCTAATGGCTAATTAGGCTTAATCTGAATTATATTACATTTACCAAACATACAAGTTAAAGGCCAATATGAAGGATCCCTAGAAGTTTTTAAGTCTCGGCTTGACAAAGTCCTGGCTGGGATGATTTAGTGGGAATTGGTCCTGCTTTGGGCATGGGCCTGGACTCGATGACCTCTTGAGGTCTCTTCCAACCCTATGATTCTATGATTCAATGAACAGTAGCTCATTATATGACAGTCATTGTATTTGTCTTATTTTTATGACAGCTATCTATGACTCATGTTATGGTAAATTTTTCTCTACGTTTATTACATTCAATGTAAAACAACAGATCTCTATGGGAAGCACAACGGTAACAACATAAAACCATACACATTATGAGAGATACAGAAAATTATGCAAACTTTGTTTACTGGGGCAGCTACTTTGTTTTGAGGGAGCTCAAAATTTGGGAATATTCAGTTTCCCGAATTTGGAAAAATACTGCCTATTGTAGAAAATAATCTCACTGTGACCAATTTGAATAATGATGGCAGACAAATCCTGAGCAGCCTCAGTAACTATATGGCTGGCATACTGTGCAATAAAACAGACTCAAGAAGATCATAGATACTCTGGCTCCAACAAACACATTCTCAGATGAAGAAACACCACCAAAAGAACAGTTTTGCGGCATGCAAGTGGAGTTGACCTCTCTATCCTTTACCCATTAACTCCCTGTGCAGGAGTGAGCTGGTTCTAGCACAGTAAAGGTCTTCTATACTAAGGATGTTAAAATGTGGTTATCAGACTAATCGTATAGTCGATACAATTTGTATCGATACAATTTGTATCGACCATACGATTAGTTGATAGGACAGCTCTGCAGAGCCACAGCGGGGGTAGCTTCAGGAGCCGGCTTGAGCTGGGACTGAGCAATCCCAGCTCATGCTGGCTCCAGGTGCCACCCATGCTGCAGCTCTGCATTTTAAATGTAGTAAGAGCCTATTGGCTCTTACTACATTTAAAATGCAGAGGCACAGCAATCAGCGCGAGCCAGGACTGCTCAGTCCTGGCTCATGCCAAAACCAGTAACCCCTGTTCAACAACAGCCTCTGACAGAGGCAGCAGAGGGAGCAGACAGCATGCGGGAGACAGTGGTGGGAGGAACCTGCTTTTAAGCTGGTTCACTCAGAGGCAGCAACGGGGGAGAGGGCGGGTTCTACAGGAAGCATGAGGCTAACGGGATTCAAGCAGTCCCCCTGACCCTGTGTTCCCACTGCATGTTCCCACTATGACGCTTCAGCCTTTGAAATGTACAAGAGCTCCGCGGGACTGCTTAAGTCCCCACTGGCCCTGTGCTCCCTGCGGCGCTTATGCTTTTGAAACATGGGGCTCTTGTACATTTCAAAGGCTGAAGCGCCACAGTGGGAACTGGCGTGAACAGGGACTGCTTCAGTTCCCGCTTGCACCCTTTCCCTGCTGTGCCCTGCCTCCCCCCTAAAGGAGACAGTGCTCCCTCCTTTGCTGAATCTCACTGATAGAGGCAGCAAGGGGGGGGGGGGGGAAACTAGTCAAGTCACTACTCGACTATCCAGCCACAACCCTGCCCATTGACGGCAAGGAACCACCAAAGACAAGAGAAGGAAGCAAATAGGACCCTTTCACACCCTTCCTTTATAGAAAACATCACTAGCTTTACGAGGATTGTTTCCCTGTAGGAGAAGGAACAGAATTTCATTTCTTCAACATCCTTCTGTTCTCTTTTGCCCCCACTGACGTCCAGCTTCAGCAACAAGACAATCAAGTTCACACTAGTCAAAGGCACTCTGCCAGACACCACACTCAGAACTACCAAAAAACTTAAAACTACTAATAGTCTAGCAGCACCTTAAAGACTAACAAAACATGTAAATGGTGGTATGAGCTTTTGTGGGCACAACCCACTTCTTCACATGACTGCAGTATTAAAAGTCCAGATCTAAGGATAAATAAGGGAACGGGGGTGGAGGGTAGGAGAAGTGGGGGGAGAAAAATAGTGAATTAGATTGTTCAAGTTACAAGAAGCTGATAAGAACAATTTGCACTCTATAGTACCCAGTGGATGGTTAAGTCATTAGGATGTGGAAGGTAGTGTGCGAGCCAGCCAATGTCTTTATTCATTCCTCTCTGATTGGAAGCAAACTTGTAAATGAAGTTAAGTTCCAACCAAGCCACACATGCCAAAGTCCAGACATGCCAGGCCACCATCCCAATTTTTTGCTCAACTCCCATCATGCCGTTCGGGGCTCCAACTGGCACAGAAATTGTTCTGCCAAAGCATAAACTTAGAACAGACAAAATTATCCATTTCTGTTTATTTTTCCCTCAGAGGAGAGGGGTAACAGTTTGGAAAAATCTATTTATTCCTCCTTTCCTTTTAGCTACACATTCGTTTTAAAGGGAAAAAAACCTTTGTGTTTCTAATATTTTCCTTTTGCTTTTTTCTTTATCTTTACAAGTGAATGAGACGTTTGCCTGATAATTTGTCCCTTGGCTCAGGCCTACCCCGTTATGTAGACTTATGTATAAAATGGTCAAGAGAACTTATATATTATTTAAATTATATCATTTTAAAACTGAAGTATTGCTAACATTTTCCTAGATAGTATCACCAGAGACCCTTACAAATAGTATATCAGATTTGGATGCCCATTTTCAGAGGTCATCAGCCTCAGTCATTCACCACTGAAATGTCATCACTTCTAGGAGGGCACCCAAAGCAACTGTTTTAAAACATTATGCAGCAGCTTTATACAGGAAATGAGGAGAGAAACACTATCACCAATTCAGCCTCCTGTGGGTAATTTTAACTAGGAAGCATGATTACCCAATTTGGAATGTGTGTTAGACACTGAAATTAACATAACTGCTCTTATAGAAAGTGCTGGGGAGCTTTAGGGTCCCAATTAAAGTAATGTGCTCTATTTGGGTCTACAATTTGAAGAAACATCAATTAATATGGAACATACCTGCCTACACATATAAAAAAGGGTTGACTTTGGAGGCGCACTTACACGCCTGGTGGATTATGGACTGTGTCTGGACACTGGGATATCAATTTGACAAGCTGCTTGCCTATATACCAACAGGAGCAGATGGAGGTGGCCTTCTGCAGATTTACAGTCCATAATCGCAAAATACGTTTTTTCTTTGGGGATTATTGACTACATACAATACCATTTAGTCACACAATATTTGTGGGTTATTTTCAGTAAATCAGGTTATGAAGAGGCATAGCATTTATTTCAGTTAGGGAATGGAGACCAGAAATTGGATTTTTTTAAATAAATTATGCTGTTTGTATTGCATGGGCAATTTCAGACTTTGAAACACCATCGCACTGACATGGTAGAATTCATCTCTCTTAATCTCTCCTTTGATATCTGATAGCTATGTATTAAGTTTCCTTTAGTGGAAACAAAATTAAATGGAGGTGAGAGGTAGGGAGTTGGCATATCCAACATCAGAGGTCAAGAGGTAGGGGTTCTTCTTATCCTCTCAATTTGACATCAGCCCAGCTTCACCAAGCCCACATATTACCACTGAATTTCTAGTGTCATGGTCCCTAACACAGACAAGCATATAATTCCTGACCAAGAAATAGAAATGAAAATCTGGAAAAGCAGTCTTGAACATCAGGGGGCGGGAGGTTTCTATAAGCACATACGGAAAAAATTCTAAAACATATAAAGCTAAAAGTTGCAGAATACAGAAATCAAAAGGCAATATAATTAAGGACATGTTTCCAACCTTAACTCTGCCATGGTATGTTGTGGAATGTTGTTATAGCTGCTAGGTGTACTCTAATTGAGGCTCAGGAGAGTTGAGACTGTTTTAGGTGCAGCAAGTATTCCAGAATTACCGGGAGTTGGGCTGTTTGCGGTGATATGTTGCACTCGCTGGCCCAGTGTGTAAAACGTGTCCATTTACTGATATATGTTTTCCTTGTTGCAGAAGCTCTGCTATGCAGGAGAGCCTCCTGGACTTGCTGGGAATGTTGGAGCTCTATGCCAGTGAACCACTGAGGTGTCATGCTTTTAGATGGAGCATCGGGAGTTGAGAGTGAGATGTCCTGATTTGCGGGTGATAGAGGATGTGAGGTACTTGCAGTAATGTGATTGGATGGCTTTGTATAATCCAGAGTAGTAGGGTAAACCAAGGTTGCTGCAGCCAGCATTGAGCTATAAGGATGATATTTGCTTTCTCCCTCCGTATCTTTAAGTGGACTCTGCTGAGGGGAAAAGGAGGAAATGCATACAGCAGGGGTGCATTCCATGTCAGAATCAGAACATCCCCTAGGGAGTACATTTTCTGTTGGATCTGGTGGCAAACAGATCTATACAGGGGTGGCCTCATTGGCTGAATATTTCTCGCAGGATTGTATGGTCCATCTCCCATTCGTGTTCCTGGGGGAGGGCTCTGCATAGGGTGTCTGCTGTTGTATTGAGAACCCCAGGTATATGGCATGTGGATAATTGGCTATCTTGTACAATAGCCCAATTCCAAAGGGATATAGCTTCTCTGCACAGGGGTTGTGACCGTGCTCTGCCTTGTCGGTTTACATAGAACATGCATGCCGTGTTGTCTGTGTAGACACAGACGTGTACCCCTTTTGCTTGAGGGAGCAGTTTTTGACATGCTAGGCGGACAGCCCAGAGTTCTAAAATATTTATAAGCACAGCACGCTCCACAGAAGACCATAGGCCTTAAACTGTACTTCCTTCCATGTGAGCACCCCAGCCTACGAGTGAGGCATCCATGGTGATGACCACTGTGGGTTCTGTGGATTGAAAGGGTGTGCCTATAGTTAGGTTGGATGCCTTTGTCCACCATTTTAATGATGCCTTGACTGATGGAGGCATAGTTAGACTCTTTGTCAGTGAATGAATGTTTGTACTGGGTTAGGAGCCAGCCTTGGAGACACCTCATAAATAATCTCGCGTTGGGCACTACCGGGTTGCAGGAAGCCATATGGCCTAGAAGTCAGAGGCAGGTGAGTGTGATAACCGTAGGCATGTGTTGGAGGGATAATGCCCGGTGCCTGATGCGAGTGGCTCTGTCGGGCGAGAGGCTTTGGCTGTGACAGAGTTGAGTGTGCCCCAATAAACGACATGGTCTGCGAGGGTGTAAGCATTGATTTGGGGTGTGTGACAGAACAGGGGTGACACAGCAGGTTCAAGAGCCTGATGGAAGGGGAAAGAGGCAGAACGAGTCAGCAATCCTGGCTAATTAGGGGCAGCTGAGACAGTGCGGCTGCAAAATCAATTAAGGCCCAGGTGAAGCCAATTGAGGCTGCCTGGAGGCCTATTTAAGAACCCTCCCTGTGGGTGAGGGGGGAGAGAGTTGGGAAGGCGTTTGGAGAGTTGTGAGAGTGTGGAGAGAGCCGAGAAGGAGTTGGAGAGTTGTGAGAGTGTAGAGTGAATTGAGGAGGAGTTTGGAGAACTGAGAGAGTTTGGAGAGGTGTGGAGGAGTGTTGGAGAGGGGAGGAGGAGTTTGGAGAGAGAAAGGCACCGGAGGAGTCAAGAGAACAGCATCGACCTTGTTAAAAGACTACAGGGAGACAACAAACCTCAAACCAAGGCGAGTAAGCCATATTACTGTGGCTTCTAGACTGTGGGACAGTGGGCTGAACAGGTGTCAGGGGCCCAGGAGTGGGACTGACCCTGCCACAGGTGGTTCACTAGAAGTCCTAGAGAGTGAAAACAGTCTAGCACCATGTGAGTGTGTTGGTGGCACTCGTGTCTGGACCTTGCTTTTACTAGGCTGTCGTCCAGGTAGGGGTATATGGTAATTCCTTGTCTCCTTAGGTGGGCAGTGACTGCCACTAGGATCTTGGAAAATACTCTCAGAGCTGTAGAGATTCTGAAGGGTAGGACCGTGTACTGAAAATGGTTTGAACCTAAAGTGAAACGGAGAAAATGTCTATGAGATGGTCTGATAGAAATATGAAAATATGCATCTTGTAAGTCGAGAGAGGAAAACTAGTCACCTGTCTCCAGAGCTGGAATAACTGTATTTAGGGTAACCATGTTAAATCGCTACTTCTTTATGAAGCTATTTAGGGATCTGAGGTCTAAGATGGGTCTCCACCCCCCAGTCTTCTTTTCTATGAGAAAATAATGGGACTAGAAACCTGTTCTGTGGAATTGTGATGGAACAGGTTCTATGGCTATTATATGTAACAGGTGATCTATCTCCTGTTGTAAAATGATCTCATGAGATGGGTCCCTAAAGAGGGACAGGATAGGAGGGAGGGGGGGAGGGAAAGAAAGGGGATGGTGTACCCTAGGGAGATAATTTGAAGTACCCATTTGTCTGATGTAATTAATTTCCATTGATGAAGGAAGGGGAGTAAACAAAAATGAAAGAGTTTGGAAGGATTCTAATATTCTTGAGATGGTGTTCTGGTTTTCGATCTCTCGACTATATTTTCAAATTTGCTTATTGAATTGCCCCTGGCGGTATGGGAGTATTAATCTAAGACCGTCATCTCTGCTGCCTGTTTCAACCCCACTGTTGGTAAGGGGGTTGTTCTTGTCTGTGGTACTAGAAAGGGGGCTGTTGGTACTTTGGTCTGTGGTACAGTTGGTATCTATATTGTCTTGTTCTTATTGCAGGGGCCTGGATACCCAAGGATCGGAGAATGGCTTTGGAGTCCTTCATGGATAGAAGAAGCTCACTGCTCTTTGAGGAGAAAAGGTTCCGGGATAGTACTACAATGTCCCGGAAAGTATCATCAACATATCTCTCTACCTTCCTTAGCACCTCCAGTTCAGCCACCCTGGCCTCCAAAGCCCGAACTCAGTCTCTGATGGTCAGGAGCTCCTTACAACGGGTGCACACATACACCACCCACCCACAGGGCATGTAATCATACATGTGACACCCGACGCAATAAACAGGATAGCCCCCACTCTGCTGCTGGCTTCTGTCTCCATTTTTCTAATGAATACGTTTAATTATAAACTGGGTTTCTTTTTAAACCTCTAAGCTGTAGTCAGAAAGAGAGAAGGGGAGAGGGCAAACCATGGGCCAGGG
>JANRFK010001158.1:31484243-31500349 GCA_030068395.1 Apalone spinifera
CCCCCCCCCCAGCACAAGCCCCTTCCTCTGCCATCCACCTTCTGCCGTCCAGTTTGCAGGGCGGCCGTGACCACGGCCCAGGCTCCAGCCCACGTGCCAAACCAAACAGTGCAACGCTGGGCCGCGCGATTTTAAAGTCCCAGGCTGTGACGTCATACCATGCCCGGGCGCCTCCCCTCTCAGCTGTTGCATGGTGTTTCAGCACACCGCGCATGCACTCCCTTGGCCCCTCATGGCCCGTACTGGCCGGCGCTAAGAAATTTAAAGTGTGGGGCTGTAGCGCCCCATCACAATCCTCCTCCTTCTTCAGCAGCCGCCAGCCGGCCCTTCGGCGGACGGCCCACCGGGAAATTCCTGGTATCCTGCTGGGCCAGTCCGCCCCTGGTGCTGGCATGGGGCCTATTGAAGTGTGGGGTCCAGGGCAGCCACCCCACTCACCCTGCCCTATATCCGCCGCTGGTGACAACCTCTGTGCATCAGTTTCCCCAACTATAAAATGTGCATAATTCTAATGTACTTTACATGAGTATTGCAAGAACTAATGCATTTCATATTTGTGGTTTGAAATCCTCAAATGACACAATCTACATAAAGTGCAACATTTTATTAAGGCTTACTAAAATCAACGAAGGAGGATGTAAAATTCTTATCTTATATTTCCAAATTTTCATAAAATGACATCAATTTTTGTAGTTAAGTTGATGGGCTTTAACATAAAATCAGCAGGTAAGATTTTGGCTCAGTTAAACTATAAGCAGGAAAGAGGCTTGGCTAAAGAGAAATAGTAGAAGCAGGGTCAAGCATAAAGAATGCCAAAAGGTTCCAGGCACGGACCATAAAACACATTCCAGAGGGATCATAACAGAACATCTCATTAAGAAACATCTTGGTACCAACCGCCTCCCCACAAATAACATGTATACCGACCTAGGTTCAGCACCAGGTCTAAATTGAGACATGATGGATAGTAAGTGAACCCCCCTTGTGATGAGATGTGTAACTTGTTTGTACCTGTGTATAAAAGTGCACCCCAAAGGGTGATTATTGACTGACCATGGGGGGGAGGGGGCGGTGCTGGAAATCCAGGGCACTTAGCTGGGTGTTAGTTCATTGTCACGGCTTACATAAAGTGTGACAATCATCTTCATTCCCCACAACTCTTACTTTAAATATAAAAAAAGAGAAGTTATTCACTGCTTTGTCAATGGACAGCGTGCGTATTCTGAGCTCTCTATCCTTGCGAGCTCTTACTGTCAGACTGCAACAATGGATACGTTTTTGTGAAACATGCATGTCCCCCAAACAGCGTAAGCATTCACTGGGACCATCAGAAGCCGGCATAGAATCTTGTCATTTGTCTCATCTTTTGACTTCAGGAGAGCCTGGCATCTCTCCCAGTGGCAGGCTCTGCCACTTTTGACTAGTTTTGAGAAGAGCTGTCTGTGTTTGTTTGGGGAGTTTTTTTGGTTTGTAGTTTGCCATGGCTTGCCTCTGCACGGTGGTAATTGTTAATCTAACTAAGCTATAAACAAACTGAAGGAAAAAAAGCAGTTTGGGGTTTGTGTTTTGTTTTGTTTTTTAAAGTTTAAACTGTATTAACAGGGAAAGAACTACTGGGTAAGTCAACACTATCAATCTAATAACTATCTCTTCTTTGCTTTTCAGAACTGCACTGAGGAGAAGAGGGTTGCAATTCCATCCGTAGCAGAAGGTGGTGAAGAAGGAATTGAGGGGAATCAGGCTGCGTGCATGAACTTCAAAGGTGGGAACACCCATCACTTCTTGTGCATGCACAGCCTGACTGGACGCTACTCTGAAGTCTCTAATCCACGGTGCCGTGATGAGCCTGACACCAACAGTGGAGCACCCACATTCATAGGACTTCAACGTATTCCTAGACTCCAATCCTGCAATAAACTTCACATACATGTACAACCTTAGGAGCGATCCCAAGATCTAACAGACACAATTCTTCTGACAAACACTATAAAACCCACTTATGCTAAGCTCTGTATTTAGCATCATATACTGTTAGTTCACAAGAGTAAGTGAATAATACAGCAATAAGATTATTAATGCATAATGTAACTGCTGAAGAAAGTGGCTGATAATTCAGAAGACTTAAGGGGAAAACAAGTAGTTGCATCCATTAGCATACATTGCTGAAAATATAAATCCCTAAAGATTAAAAAAGCAATATGTGTAAAAATTATCTTTAAAGTAGTCAGTGAATGTCAACATAGAAACGTGAAACAATTTTCTATAATTAAATATATTTATTTGGAATACTTCATTACAAACATTTTAGAATCTCTTTGCGCCATCTGCACATTTTATAACAGTAACAAGATGCAAATATAATACAAACATGGCTAGTTCTACAGGATGCACAAATGCTCATTCTGGGGGTCATCTCTTTTTCCATGTGTATTTCTGTCAGCACAAAGGAAATTCTTCAAAGTGAGAAATAAAATTGACTGACTAGCTCCACAGGTCACAAAACCACTTTGAAATGTATACAAGAGGAGTTGCTATTTTGGTTTCCTAAAATAGAGAGATGTCTCTGAGCAACAATGATAAGGAAGGAGGAGGGCTCCTCCTACACTGAAAGCAGTAAGCAGGACTGAACTATCTATGTGGAAACAAACTTCATTGCAAAAAGGAAACCAGGTCTCCTCTGCAATAAATTGATGCTTAACCCACATGAGTTAGAAAAACTACCATCAAGGATTGTTCCTACCATGGTCTTAATTCGTAAGTCTTCTTCATAAACTGTTTATCAGAAGGTACAGAATAAATTTGACATCCTAGGACTAAAACCTTCTAAAGGGAAGAGAAAGATGGGTCCTTCAGAATCCTTGAAAGTGATAAAACTCAGGCTCACAAAAATGACAGAAGCTTGTTCCACAGCTTTGAACACTTCACCAGTCCTAGCCCAGACCTGTGAGGTATGGGAGATTGTTCAAAATGATCTATTCTGTTTTAGCATCTAGTATGTCCATGGGAAAGCTGGGGTGCAGACCATTTGGAAGCTTTGCACGTGAAATAGGAGACCTTGGTTTCAAAATGTAATCCATGTAGGCAGCAAATAACTTGCGTAATATGCCCTTAAAGTTCTGCCTTGCTTATCAGGCAGGCACTGCATATTATCCTGGATTTAATTTCTAAGTAGTCTTTATGGCTAATCTAAATGGCTAATATAAAGAGTTTATAATAGCCTATACAAAAGCAGAGGAGAAAGATTTCTTTAGGTCCCCCAGTGTTTTACAAAACGACTGTAAAAGATGTTCCCCACTTTGGCACTTCGAGTACAAAGAGTGGGGATTCATAAGAGACTTTAAAAATACCTTGCCTCTAGAGCAGGGACGGGAAAGATCAGGCCCATGGACCAGATCCGGCTCACCAAGACTTTTAATCTGGCCTGAAGCCTGCCCATGCAACAGGGAGCAGTGTCACTCAGAGCGGCTGGCTGCTCCCTGTGGTTCTGTAGGCTGTTGAAAGGGATGGAAGCTAATGGGAGCTGAGAGATTTTGCTGGGGGTGGGGGCAGTGCAGCACAATTTCTCAACTCCCACTGGTTGATCTCTGATACAGAGGAAGCAAGGGGGGGAAGGAGAGCGTGTAGTCGATAGGATTAAATCGATAAACCCAAGCTTATTGGGTAATTGTGTAGTCGTCTACACATTGACATCCCTATCCCACACTCATACCCCCTCCTGAACCCTGCACTCCAACGTCCTGTGCCAGGTCACCACCTAAACCCTCTGTACCCTCCTCCCTAACAACTCCCTCCCAAGTCACAATTCCCTCCTCGACCCTGCACCAACATCCCTTCTCCAGACCAGAATCCTCTCCTCCATCCATACCCTTTCTTAGACCCTGCACCTCAACCCCTTGCCCAGATTAGGCACATTAGATGGCTTGTAATTGATTAGTCATGCAACCAAATGAAATTTTAGCAGTTCCATGACTATTCGATACTCCCTGGGGGCGGCATCCAGTGCACTCCCAGGGAACCCCCTGCCACCCCATGCAGGAGGGAGCCAGTCTGCAAGGGAAACCAGTTAAAAAACTGGCTTCCAATGCAGACCAGCTCCTGCCTGCTACCCTGTGCTGCTGCCTCTGTATAAGAAGCAGCAGTGAGGGGTGGCAGCAACCCCTGACTATGGGGGCATCCAACTTCCCCATGGACAGAGGCAGCTCCACAGCAGCAGCATCTGTCCGTGGTGGACTCAGGCTTGCCACGGACAGACACTGCTCTGTGGGATGCCCAAGAGCTCCATGTGAACAGGGCTGCTGCCGTGGAGCATCTTCTTTCTGTGGCAAACCAAGGCCACTGCAGACAGCAGCTACTTTGTGTCAACCTCCTCTATCCCTCCCCCCCACCCACACACACACACTGCTGCCGTAGATAGAAGTAGAAGACCAGGGTGGGGCAGGCAGCACCTCAGAGCTGGTGCTGGGAGGAACCGGCTTTTAAGAGGACAGCGACAGTGGAAACTGACTTTAGGGGGCAGGTGCAGGGAGCCTGCTTGAAAGCCAGCTTCCTGCATGTATTGGCTACCGCTTGCCCCCCTCATCCTCAGCGCTGCTGCCCCTCTATCAAAGGGGGTACAGGGAGCAGGCAGATCTGGTGCTCATCCACTGGCTACCTCTCCCCTGGCGCCTTTGATACAGAGGTAATGGGGCGGGAGTGCATTTAGTCAACAAGATTGATGAATAAGCCCAGCAGAGGGCAGCAAGGATGATTAGGGGGCTGGAGCACATGACTTATGAAAAGAGCCTACGAGATTTGGGTTTATTTAGTCTACAGAAGAGAAGGGATTTGATAGCAGCCTTCAACTATCTGAAGCAGGGGTTCCAAAGAAGATGAAGAGAGGCTGTTCTCAGTAGTGACAGATGACAGAACAAGGAACGATGGTCTCAATTTACAGTGGGGGAGATCTATGTTGGATATTAGGAAAAACAATTTTACTAGGAGAGTGGTGAAACACTGGAATAGGTTACCCTGGGAAGTGGTGGAATCTTTAAATCCTGGCTTGACAAAGCCCTGTCTGGGATGATTTAGTTAGGATTGATCCTGCTTTGGGCAAGGGGGTGGTCTCAATGTCCTACTAAGGTCTCTTCCAATCCTATGATTCTATGAAAAAGATATACGTGGTAAAGCATACTTGATTGCTAGGTGTTATATAGCAACTGAGAATAAAAAGATGAAAGTATAGATAATTGCTTCCCCAAGATTCAGTTTTGGTTACTGTGGGGGGAGGGGGAAATGGACTCAGCACACTGGAATTTAACCAAACAACAAAACAAAGAAGATAGCCTGATCACATTTAAATAAACATTCCCTGTCTACTTACATTTATTGCTTCAAGGTTTTGTTCTGCTAACATGGTTATTACTGTAAATTTCATTTTATCTCTCACAGCCCCTGTTGCTTCTCTCTCACAAAGGAGACTGAAGCAGGCAACATATTTTTCCAATTCAAATCTTAACACTTTCTTCCCATTGGCTCTCCTGACCAGTGTTCCCTCTAAACTGCACAGCAGCACAGCTTCCCAGGTGATTAATCAGCCCCATACAGTCAATCACCTCCATGCATGGAGCCCTGAGTGCCTCTGCCTGGTGGAGCTGATTAATCACCTGTGAAGTTGTGCTGCCCTGCAGTTTAGAAGGAACACTGCTCCTGACTCCCTGCCAATACTTCTTGGATTTTTTCAGGGATTTCCCAAGTTAACCCTTTATAGGCAGTATTCCTCCCATCCATCACAACGACTTATGATGAATTTACTCAGGACCTGGAGACAATAGAGTTCTCAGCCAAACTTGGAAACTTAATAAAGAATTCTGAAAGCTTAAAATCCTGTTTAATCAGTTATCCAGTTAAATGTTGGGTTTAACCAGTTAACCAACTAAGCACAATGTCCGCACAGTGAGCCCAGCAGGGCTGGAGCATCCTTCCACCTATGGCAGGTCACTGTTCCTGGCCACCAGCTAACCATTACTCAGTAAGCATTACCCAGTAGCTGGGTAGTCTAGATTAAAAGGAGGGAGCAGGAATGGAATATCCATCTGGAAGCAAATTTCACTGAAAAAACAAACAAACAAGTTTTCCTCTCAAAGAAGGTTAACTAGTTACCTGTTCACACCCCTAATTTGGAATAAGTCACAAAAATTACTTTTATCCTGTCATTTGTATAATTATAAAGAGCCATTCATCTAGGCTATTTCAGAACCAGAAATATATTTGGTTCCAGAAAATGTAAAGTACATCAAAACTTAGTGCAGAAATAACTAGACACATCAGATTCTGCAGAAGTATGAAAGATATTTGAGTACATCTCCAACATCCAGAAGGAAGAATTTTGGAACTGGCCTGAAATCATGAAACCCATTTCAGTTCTTGGTTGCAGAATTGTTTATCAGACTCCAGTTTGGAAACTACTCAGTCTTAAAATAACTTAGGAACAAGAACTTAATTTATCCTATAATAAGGAATAGGCTATAACTGCTCTTTAGCCATTCAGAGGTCTGGACTGCCACTTTACACACCTATATTTAAGAAATTTTCCAGAGGACTGTAACAGAGTGACTGTGATTAGAAGTGCACAGCGTACTTTTGGGAAAAGACCAGAAGCAAATTAGAGAATGGATGATTTTAGATTTTAATATCTATAATATGTAACGATTAATAACGGGAGGAAAATTAACGAGTTTCAAAGCAACAGTTGCTTAAAATAAGCTTGTTAATTGGCAAAAAGATATATAGGGCATTGGAAGGACAATGCATTACCTTCTCTATATCAAAATGAATATTGGCTCTTAGAAATGCTGACTATGATACATCTATCTTTAAAACGGGACAACCTTGAACAATTTCATGACAAAGTAGATCTTTCCCAAACAATGCAAACCAAGTGTAACAAGGGAAGCATTTTTTCCTTATTTTCTATTACCTTTTCTCCTCATCTTAATATAATTTCCAAGCTCCTCCATATTCTGCTTCAAAATAAAATTGTGAATAGCTAGAAAACTGATGTAGTCCATGACTATACCACCAATTTTTGTAACCAATAAACACTTTTTGGTGACAAAACAGAGTGACTGTACACACTGAAATGCAAGTTTTTATGGCGGGGAGATGCCCAGTTTTGGTGACATAAATTCAACCCCCACAACAGACTTTTTTTCTTTTTCCCTCCTTTTATTGTTACCAAAGAGCCAATAGATACTGCAGTTCTTTTTGTTGACAGAACTGGCTTCCTCCAGTATCCCACAATGCATACCTTAAATTAAATAAATGTATAAAGATATATCTATCTCATAGAACTGAAAGGGACCTTGAGAGGTCACTGAGTCTAGTCCTCTGCCCTCACAGCAGCACCAAGTACCATCCCTGACACATTTGTCCCAGATCCCTATATGCCCCCCCCAAGGACTGAACTCACAACCCTGGGTTTAGTAGGCCAATGCTCAAACTACTGAGCTATACCTCCCCATTGAGTGGCCTGCTCAGTGTTTTCATCTCTGCTGCCCAGCAGACATGCACACACTACCACCCAACCCCTTTCAAAGTTCTGAGAATTATCTGACAGCTGAGTATTCGGCTCATTTTGGGGAACCAAGGAGCAAATTATTTGAATGTTCCTATTCTATCTTGCACAAGGAGCACAATGGCAGGCAGACGGCTGTTACAGGGATGCGGGGAGAGACTGCTGTGATGCTTTTGACATTCCTCAGCACAGAGTTCACAGAGCTACTCATGCTGCTGCTGCTGCTGAGACGGCTGTGGGAGAACCTGAAGGAAATTCCAAGATGTATAGTGATCATCTCTTATTTCCCACAATCCTGAACTGTAGAATACATACCTACAGTGTGTTGCTCACACTGTCAGTGATGAGGCCCCCAGTGTGGGACTGTCAGTATGAACACTCTTTGGTGATTTTTGTTTGGTCAACTTTTCGGTGTCAACATAAGTTTCGTTGACAAAAGACAAGACCTTAAATTTACTTTAGTTGCATAAATCCTCCTCTATAAAGATCTACTTGGATCAAATTAGCAGAGGTGTAAGCAAATGTAATTAGTCAACTCAACAAAGCTATGTCTACAGCCACAGGTTATTTCGAAATAACGTATTTTGAAATATTAACTCCCAAAATAACTATTTTGAAATAAACTTATTTCTTTTCAGAAGCAGGAGTTACCCTTTTGGAAATAACAAGCCTATTATTTCAAAACAACAGGCTTGGTAGTGTGGATGCTCACCTTGTTATTTTGAAATAACTCCCCAGTGTAGACATGCCCCACGGTTACTCTTGTGATCCAGTGAGTCCTTCAACATCAACCAGCAGAGGGCACACCATTCCATAACTCAGTCACTGCTTAGCAAAAAAGAACAGCTAACGGAGTTTATAAGGGAGTTCTCTAGGTAACAATTATGGGACCCTTGAGGTAAGGGGTTGTCTGGAGAGAGAGAGAGAGAGAGAGTGTGTGTGTGTTTGTTCAGGGGGTGGAGTATACTTGCTCGTTGCCTGAAAGATACTGTGCGCTGAGCTTGTGTTTGTCTGTGTTTCAAAGGCTGAACTGTTTGTTTAAAGGACCAGATGCTGAGGGCCGCAGCTGGAAGTTGTGGGCTTCTTAATGAAGATTGGAAATCTAGAATCCTCTATTCATTGGTCAAGCCTTAACAAGGAGGTGGGGCTATCAGGAAGGCTAGGGCAATAAAAAGCTCACTAGTAAGCAACTAGCTTAGCGACCACGAGTAGCTAACAGGGAGCTTTGTGAGGGAGGTTAGAGTGGGGGTTTGAAGAGGGGCAAGATACACTTGGCATTCCTTAAAACTTCTTTTAAATTAAATCCAAACTACTCGATTTAAATAAAACCCCTATCAAGAATCTAATTATCTCTGTAAGAGAGAATGCAGGCAGCAGCGTGGGGGTTATCCTATTAATTGCACCCAATGTAGCATGGCTTATGGACAGGTGGCATATGTGCGCATTCAATGCAAGGAGCTCCTGATCCTCTGAGACCAGATATGGGTTTTGGAAACCAGGGTGGCTGAATTGGAGGAGCTAAGGGAGTTAGAGAGATAGGTAGACACGGTTTTCTGGGACACCGCAGAATTGTCCCACCTATGCTGTTGAGGAGGGGGAAAATCTCAGGAAAGGAGAACATTCAACAGGAGCAGAGGGAAATGATCCCGTAGTTGGAACACCCTTCCAGATGATGTTGTAGTATCTTCTCGCACTGAGGATCTCTCTCCAGGGGAGGGAACTTCAGTCATTAGGAAAGGACAGAGTTTTGTAATGGGGGATTTGATCATTGGAAACATAGACAACTGGTTTTGCAATGACTGGGAGATCTATATGGTAACCTGCCTGCCTGGTGAGAAGTCTGTAGATCTCTCAAGACATCTCAAGTCTAGACAGACTTATGTGTAGTGCTAAAGAGGAGCTGGTGGGGGTGTTACGTATAAGTACCAATGACATAGGCAGGATGGGAGAGAGCTCCTGGAGGCCAAATTTAGGCTGCTAGGACAGAGATTGAAAAACAGGATCTCAATGTTAGATTTCTCTGAAATGATTACACACGCAGGGTCCCCCCACTGTGAACCTGCCCATCAGCTTAGTCCCAGCTTGCACCTGGTCCCAGAATTCTGTGCCTCTGCTTTTTAAATGCCACCAACGAGGGCCATGCCAAGGTGTGTCAGCCCTGGCCTGCCCCAGGTCTCCCCCCTCCATCTGCCTATGGGCAGGGCAAATATAGGCTGGTCCAGCTCCCTCCTCCAACCAACAGGGGGGCAAGGAGAGAGGTTGGGCCAGCCTGAGACCATGGTTGGCCCAGCTCTCCCCCTCTGGCCACCAGAGAGTTGGGCCAGACCACGCCTGACCCAGCTCTCTCCCTTCAGCCACTGGAGGAGGTTGGGCCCAGATGGCAGCTGCAGCTGGCCCAGCACTCTCCCTATTGCCACCAGAGTTGGGCCAGACGGAGGCTACATGCCCTCCTCCTCCAAGACCACCTGGGATGCCACACGTGTCATACACAACCCCTCCACCCTGAGAGCTCACACGGATCCCGTGTCCCTCTCCCTCCACCTCCACCTGAGGTCCCACGCGTGCCCCCTCCCCCTACACATGACGCTACAGCTCCTGCGCACCCTCCACTGCTTGCTACCCGGGCCCCCGAGTCGTTACATGGCTCCCATACCCCCCCCATCCCAAGCTCCCGCAGCTCCTGCACATCCTCCTTCCCCCCACCCAAGCCCCTGATGCTCCCGCACATTCCCCTCTGCCCCCCACCAGAGCTCCCACACACACCCTTCTACCCTCCACTAGAGCTTCCATGCCCCCCCCCACCTCCCACTTGAGCCCATGGCTCCCATGCACTCCCCCCAACCCTCGACAGCGGAGAAGCCCCCGGCTCAATTTAAATTCCAGCAGCTGCCCACACATGTGGCAGCTGCCAGAGGGAAATCCAAACCCTGGGTCAGGTGCCAGTGGTGTGGGGAGGGCAGCAGGCCCTGATGCAGAGGCCCAATGTAGGAGGCAAAGGCTGGACTGGGGGTCACCCCGGCCAGAGCCAGGGCTAGAAGTCCCTCCGGCAGCTATGTGGGTGGGCGGCTGCCGAAGGGAGCTCCAGCGCTGGCTCTGGGGCTCAGATACCTCCCGATGCCAGTTCAGGGACCAGAGTGACCCCCAGTCCAGCCCGCCTTCCCACACTAGTCCTCTGCAGTAGGGTCCCCTGCCCCCCACCCCTGCCATGGGCCTTGCCGCCAGCCCCTCCCAAGGCCAGAAATTGTAACTGCCAGCAGACTGCCACTTGGTGGTTGCCAGAGACATATCCAGCCCCAGCTCAGGGGTTGGAGTGTTCCCCAGTCCAGCACCCCCACCCCTCCCAACCACCACAGCGGGCCTCTCTGGAGGCCCCCCATCCTCCACCACAGGCCTCACTGCCAGCCTCTCTTCCCATCACCGGAGCTTTTTTAGTTCCCCTACTGCGGGCCTCTCTGCCAGCCCCCCTGCAATTTTCCACCTTCCCCGCTAGAAGCCCAGCAGTAGCAACAACAGCTTACCTACAGTGCTGCTGCTGCTCAGGAGCCATGGGTTGCCAACTCCTACTGGGTTAGCACCAGGGAGGAGGCGGGGAAGCGGGGGAGGGAGGGGCTGTAGGATGCAGAGTGACGTTATGATGTCACTCTGCCGTCCCACAGGAAAATGTTTTAAATAATATAGATAGACTACAGTCTTAATATATTTAGGATATTTGTTTTAACATAAAGGTTATTTCTAAATTAAAAGTCTCTTCCTCTCAAAACTGGAGAAATAATACGGGCAAGGACACACACAAAAAGCATTCCATAGCTTTATTAACGACAATGCTCACTGATCTGTGAATAACCTGAAAAAGAGAATTATTGAGTTACTTTACCAATCTATCCATCCATCACAAGAGAACAGTCCTCAGAATGATGGATTACTTCACCTCCTTAATGTTTATCCCAAGGAAGATTCTCTCCTCTAGGGAAAAACAAACAAATCATACAAACAATCATGCTAATATATTTACCCATTTTGTAACCCTATGCCAATATGAACTGTAAGTAAAGAATAACATCTACTAAAAGTCTATATTTTTTTTAAATTACTAAGTCAAGAGCCCCATTTAAATTAAATTCAAGTAAAAAGTTCAGAAAAGAGGACCCAGGTATTGTTCACACAGGCACAATTTAAGTGCTAAAGTACTGACCTGATTCATATTTACAGTGGCTAGTACGCTTTGTTCTATGCTGCAATTGTGTAAATGTGTCTGTGTGAATGAGAGGAGGAGGATAAGGAGGGATAAGGATAGATAAGCGTGAAGGCCACTGTATGGAGGTTGGAAGAAGGGCCAGAGACTCAGAAGTACAAATTAATTATCAACTAAGCTAAAGCACACTGGAGACGCAGAGTGGATCGAGGCAGACTGACAAGCCCTGAAGTTAGTGGCATGCAACCCTTGATAGGAAACTGATAACTTTCGCCAGAAGACAACACCCAGGAGGGTGTTACACCTTGTGGATGTAACAGTTAACTCGAATTAAAGACTTAGTTCGAGTTAACGTTTGACTGCCGCGTGTAGCCGTGGGCAGTTAGTTCGGACTAAGGGGATTTAAAATGGCTCCCCGACGGGAAGATGCAAATAAAGCCCGGGATATTTAAATCCCAAGCTTCATTTGCAACTTCGAATGCCTACATTAGTCTCCCTAGTTCAAACTAGGGGGCTAGGGTAGACATACTCAGAAAGACTGATTGTCATGCTGAGTGATTGATTAAGGCCTGACAAGGCAAAATGCATAAACTTGCATGGAAGGAAAATCCTACAAAGAATGGGGTGTCTTGGATGGTTCTTCAGGTTCCATCTTGTTACGACCATGGAGCATTAGTCTGGACTGACAAGAACCCGGCTCCTCCCTCGTACTCAACTTATCTGGCCAATAAGTTGGGTCGAGCTACAGACTGGTAACTACCACATCAGCTGTGAGTGTGGGTCTGTGTATGCATATGATATTTTGTTTCATGATCAATAAATGCAGTGTGTTGCCTTATCCCCCTGAAAAAAGATCCTGTGTGCTTAACACCTGCCCGCCGAGGAGGAGGACTTAAACTCGGGACGAGAGTCATGAGACACAAGAGCGGTGAATTTCTCCATGGCAGCCCAAGCATTATACTCAGTGACTGAGCAAAACCTGCTGGTTTGCTATGCAAAACTGCAGATCACCAAAGGTACAGACCTTTCTCCCTAGAAGGTCCATCTTTTTTGTGTCCCTGTTCTTGGAAGTGGGGGCCAGCTGACCATGCCTCTCTTGGTGATTCACCACCTGGACCACCGAGGACCCTGGGGGAAGGTAGAAGAAGAGGTGGTCATTACCCTCCTGTGGCACAAAGTAGCACTTCTACACCTTTTTACCAGTTGGCAGGATGAAGGCTGGAGTCTGTCAGAGGGTCTTCGTGATCTTAGTTTTGTTCAGGGGCAAAGCCTCTTTGGTAGGGGTGTCAGCATGAAGGATGTCAACAGTCAGATCAAAATCCCCGAACACCCGCTCTGCCTGCGCCCCCAAGCTCTGAGCCAGGTGATGAAGGAGGTCCTGGTGCTACCTCGAGTCCCTAGTGTGCACCAAAAGTATTGCCCCCTCTCAGGGCCTCATCCGGAAGTGATGAAGATGACCCTTTCAAACAAACAGACTTCTTCCAAGTTGTGCCTTTGTGTAAATTACATGGCCATGGGATAAGAGGGAAGGTCCTTTCTTAGATTGAGAACTGGTTAAAAGACAGGAAACAAAGGGTAGGAATAAATGGCAAATTTTCAGAATGGAGAGGGGTAACTAGTGGTGTTCCCCAAGAGTCAGTCCTGGGACCAATTCTTGGTGAGGTGGTAAAGTTTGCGGATGATACCAAACTGTTTAGAATAGTCAAGACAGAAGCAGACTGTGAAGGACTTCAAAAAGATCTCACAAAACTAAGTGACTGGGCAACAAAATGGCAAATGAAATTTAATGTGGATAAATGTAAAGTAATGCACATTGGGAAAAATAACCCCAACTATATGTACAGTATGATGGGGGCTAATTTGGCTACGACAAATCAGGAAAGAGATCTTGGAGTTATTGTTGATAGTTCTCTGAAAACTTCCACACAGTGTGCAGCGGCGGTCCAAAAAGCAAATAGGATGCTGGGAATTATTAAGACAGGGTTAGAAAATAAGACCCAGAATATCTTACTGCCCCTGTATAAAACTATGGTACGCCCACATCTTGAATACTGTGTACAGGTATGGTCTCCTCACCTCAAAAAAGGTATTTTGGCCTTGGAAAGGGTTAGAAAAGGGCAACTAAAATGATTAGGGGTTTGGAACGGGTCCCATATGAGGAGAGGTTAAAGCGACTGGGACTTTTCAGTTTAGAGAAGAGGAGACTGAGGGGGGATATGATAGAGGTCTATAAAATCATGAGTGGTGTACAGAGGGTGGATAAAGAAAAGTTATATATTAGTTCCCATAATAGAAGAACTAGAGGACACCAAATGAAATAAATGGGTAGCAGGTTTAAAACTAATAAAAGAAAGTTCTTCTTCACACAGCGTGTAGTCAACCTGTGGAACTCCTTGCCAGAGGAGGCTGTGAAGGTTGGGACTATAATAGAGTTTAAAGAGAAGCTAGATAATTTCATGGAGGTTAGGTCCATAAAAGGCTATTAGCCAGGGGATAGAAATGGTGTCCCTGGCCTCTGTTTCTCAGAGGCTGGAGAGGGATGGCAGGAGACAAATCGCTTGATCATTGTCTTCGGTCCACCCTCTCTGGGGCACCTGGTGCTGGCCACTGTCAGCAGACAGGATACTGGGCTAGGTGGACCTTTGGTCTGACCAAGTACGTCCGTTCTTATGTTTAACCTGAGAAGCTGCTAAGGAGACCACCGTTGACGGCTGCGTCAGGGATACCATGCTTTCTCTGGTAGCCATGCACAGAGGTACTTTGATGCTGGGAGTGGTGCTGGGCGTAGGACTGGTGCCATGACCTAGACCTGGAAGCTCAGGACAAGAATACTGACTAATTCTCCAAGTCAGTGGAGTACTCAGAGGCCAACCAGGGAGATGCCGAGGTGGTGGAGACCAGAGACCGCTGACTCAGAGCATGCTTGGCCATGGACTCAGACTTCCCATGGTGCCGAGGTGAAGGAGGCAGCATAAAGGGATCTGGCGCTGGAATTCCATGCACCAAAGCAGTGTGCACAGACTCGCCCGAAGACAAGTGAGGTGCCAAACATACAATCTGAGCCAGAGCCGGTGCCGAGGTTACCAGTGCAAGCGGAGCTCTATGATGCCCCCTTAGAGCCAGTTGCCAAGCACCCAGAGCCATAGTTTCAGGACGGGGTCACCTGGAGTTGCAGTCCCACACCAAGCCAAAAGCTAAGGCTGGAGACAAAATCAGTTCTATAAGGTCTCAGGTGGCCTCAAAGGCATCTGGAGTCGAGGGCTATGGAAAATCCTCCACCGGGCTAGGATCCCGGCATGGGCTGGTGCGGACTCAACCGAGGGTCTGGGTGCTAAGCCAGACAGTGTCGTGTGCCCCAACTGAGGGTGCACTACCGGCACGTGCCCTGATGGAGACCTGCCCCTATTGGGTCTCCAGTTCTTCTGAGGCAGGTCAATTGTTGATGGCCCCACACCACAGGGGCTCTGCAAAGCTAAGTTGCTCTGGCTTTGGCTTCAGTCCCATGTGACTTGGACTTAAACTCTTTGGGGCTTAGGGCAGAAAGTCAAATGCTGGCCCTGCGTGATTTATTTTGGCAGACTCCTGAAACCTGCTCATGGCCCCCAGGAGTCCTCAGATGTCTGGCTGAGAACTGCTGCTCTATGTCTCCAAAATTATGCCTTATATCTTCAAACAATTTCAGCTACTTCAAAATGCAAGGGCCACCACCTGATTATCAACACAGGTCACAACTAACAAATCATTCTCAATTACTGATTTTTGTACATGCTCCCTATTGAAAATAGGAGTCTTCTGCTATTTTCAAAGCTCTGCACAGAATACCTCAAGACTACCTGAGAAAGTATCTCTCTCCACAACCTCTCAAGAAAGATTTGTGCCAAATATGTCAATCAGCAGGGAGTTACAAAACATTACTGGGAGACTGTAGAACTCCAAATGAAGTAGTAAAAAATTATCACTAACACCACTGCATTCAGATTGAATGCAAAAATGCATCTCTTGCTTACGTCTTTAGCAATGGTATCTTCATACATTCTGACACTCTCATGCGTCTATTTTCAATAATAATTTAAAAGCCAAGTTAAGAGTCAGCATTTTTTCTCTTGAAAAGTGCTCAGATACTTTGATCATAGATATTAATGTGTACCTAAGTCAGTATAGAAGCACACCATATTTGAACTATAGTATGAAACAGTAAAATGCTATTCCTACATTGCTGAGTATTTCTCCAGGTAATTTTCCTCATTACTTCATAAGTATTATGAACCCACCCATTTCCATCCTACAATCATATATATAGTAGCCCCATGTCTGAGAGTCTGTAATGCCAAAATGCTGGCTGTTCCCTCTGGGGGGCACTGT
>JANRFK010001158.1:31500449-31571261 GCA_030068395.1 Apalone spinifera
AGAGAAGACCGACGTGGAGGAGAGACCTGAAAATCCTGTCTTATGATGGGCTAAGTATATAATAGAAGCCTTCCATGAAAAACCACACCTCACCTTTTGGACTTGCTTGTTTCTACTTAAGTTATAGAAAGGGGTGGACAATTTGTATAGTTGGGATGCTGACAGCCACTGAACCAAACTATGAATACTCTACATAATGGAAACACTACAAGCCAGGGGTTATACACTATTATTTCTGAAAAATTGGAGGGGGGAGGAGAGAGGAAGAGGTAAACAAGATAGGAATCTTGAGAAAATTGTTGCTCTGAGCCAAATCGTAGATATTTCAAATGTCTGAAATAGAAAACAGTAAATTACTGGAAACTTTTAAGGACAAAGTAAGTTCAAATGATTCATCAGGAAATTCTTCTAAAATTCTAGGAAATCAATGTGTATCTCATTCCTCGCCTTATACCGTAGTTAGAGATGCTTTGAATTCTTGCCTTCTCAAGATAAAGTGTCTCTATCAAATCAATTTACACCTCCTTCCTTCTATTGCTGCCTCTGCAGTCTGTTTAATATTTCATCTATTGGATGTAAAATAAACAAATAAATAAATAAATGATCAGCCTGATTCAATGCCAAACTAGCCTCTTATCTCTAAATAATGTTCTCTGGCATAAAGGAGTTAATATACCAAATGGCTAATTAACATACATTCTGGATTTTAAGAAATGAAAATCTCTAATAATCAAGCTACTGTAATGGCAAATCCAGTAACAATTATTGCAAGTAAAACCTCCCAACCTAGGAAATATGGGATTGCTACAATGCAAAAACCAAAGTTATATTACATAATCTAAATGCTCAAGTCACTATGGACTTATACAGTGAGGTTTTGTTGCATGTTGATTGTAATCTTGGCACTCTTCCTCCATTTCCCAGAAGATGCTGAAGTGTAGTGTATTGTATTTCCAAGACAGCTGAGAAACAACTAAGCAAAAGGTGCTATGTTGTTAATAGAGAAGAGTTCCATATCAGTCCCCTATTGTTATTGCATAATGCTTCAAATTCAGTTGGTTGGGAATTTAAAGAGAATGCCATTTTAGAGGTGTGAAAGGCATGGAATACCATTCAGGTATAGAATATCATTTTTTCTGTTCAAATATAATTCCAGAAAGTCTCATAAGAAAGGAAGAATGATTTTGGTCTCATATCAACAGATTAAAAATAAAGGAAACTATAAGAAAGGCTGGGAAAAGTTGCTTTGCTTTTCAGCATGGAACAACATGAAGATTCCAATGACCTTTTTGATAGCAGAAATCCAATTTATGGAGATGGAAATCTCACATATGTACCTTGACAGAGTGGGAGGTACATAACAGTGACATAAAATAGTTTAATTTTCTCTTTCAAAACATACCTGCTTAAACCAATAAAGAACTAACTCCACTTTTATTCACTCAAACGTCTTTAGTAGTTATAAAGCATTGTACTGTTTATACAAAATCCATTTAGAATGCAAGGATGTGACTTACAAATGTCTTTGAATCATTCACATAAATATGCATGTATGCCATTTATAACAGTAGCCTTGATGAGAACACAGGGTAGCTGGCTGCAAGAAACGCTTAAGAGACTTACATTAAAATAGAATATAGAACAGTGGTTGACACCTTGTTCTAATAACCTGGTGATAAAAACTGTAGGTTATGATGCATATGCAGTGGAGTTACCACTTTAGAGACTGAACATTAGCAAGACAACACATGTGGTAGATAATCTACAACAGTCAAAATTAATTTAATATTAATAAGTTGTGACTGCCTTCTAAGTTGTTTCAATAGTTAAAAACAAGAAATGTTAACATTTTAGATTATTTTGATTAGAGGTACTTTAAATCTTTTAAAAAACAGGTAAGCTTTCAATTTGATACAAAGCAATTAGTCTCAAGCACTTCAGATATCAACTCCTTAGACTAATTCCAAACATTGACCAATAGGTATCCAAAATAGTGGAATTATGTGGGCACAATCAAAGTTTGCCCAGTTTGAAGATTTATTAGAGTCCCAGAGATATTACCTAACAACAGTAGGTACGAATTTCCAGTCAGAAGTGTGTTTAGGACTATGCTGTTCCTTTAAACCTACCACTGGTAAAGAATAAAATACTGCTTGTCTGGCTATTGAGCCAGCAACTTGTTGGGTCTTTTGTAAAGGTGTGCCAGAGAAACAGTACTGCTGGAAATCCCACCTTTGACGGAAAATGAAGAAAACATTTCTCACTGTCTGATTGAAAATAAAACAGTATGTATTTGAAGCTTGTTAAAATATTAGAAGACATCCCAGTGAAACAAATGAGTAGGAAGAGTATCAGAGTGGCTAAATGGTGAGAATTCACCACCAGTCCAGTCTCATTCCCATGTGCAGATCTCTTGGCACAAGTAAAGTACTGCTGAAGTAAAGTGAGCTTAACAACCTTCCCAGTCTGATGTAGCTACAGCTTTAGGGACCATAATTTCTAAAATACATAAGTATTTGCTTATCTAACAATTTGATGAACCCAGTCCCTCCCATGCTTTATGAAAATTGGCTTATGAATATATATATGCATAACTCGAAGTTGCTTTAAACAAAATATCTTAACATATCCATTTTAATGTTACAATCTGCACATCCTATTTTTGTGCCTGTATCATTCTTGTATGTGAAATTAGAAATATGAAGCGTGAATCTGTTTATAATTTTAAATGTGCTATTGAGAATCATCACTGGTACCCTGGGAAGCCTAATGATCAACTCAATGAACTGTAAATAGCTTTGTTTGTCCTCAAAGTCCAGAAGGTGGTTGGTACTAGAAATTCATGTGTCCATACCACCTGGTATTAAAATCCATTCTGAATCTGAATTTTCTGAAAAAAAATGTTCATGGGAAGGGGTGATGCCAAACAAGATTCCTGCCCTGGGGAAGAGTCTATTTAAGCAATGGGAAGCTATCAGCTCTTTGTCTTCAGATGGGTTTTGAAACATGGCCTAAGAAGGAAAAAAAAATTTAAAGAGGGCTGGAGACCCAAGTCAAAGACTTTGTTTCTGACTTGAAGATTATGCCTGAAATAAGAACAGCTCTTTAAGGTAACAATCTGTACACAATAAGTTACTTAGTGCATTGGAACTAGCTATGTGTTTTCTTTTCATTTTAATTTAGTAACTTACTTTAATCAGTCTGTTTTCACTTGCAACCACATAAATCCTACTAATTGTACTTAATAAAGACACTTTTGCTAACTACCAGGCCAAATGTAAATAATAGTTACCTGGGAGGAGCAACCACCGTTGCATCTCTTTCATAGATGAAGGAAGCTTAGCTGATAAATCTTCCGTGTGTAAAACTTTTACACAGAGAAAGAGGGATTTATTTGGGATTTTTAAATCCTTTTGGGGGTTGGTTTCCTGGGTGCTGTGCCCTAGAACTGTGCCCTTCCAGGGCTGAAGTGCTTCAATGTCTGCATTGTTGTGCAGGGGGTAGTAACCCCAAGTCTATGACTTCTTGGGGGAGACCAGAAGAAAAATCTCAGGGGTTATTCTGTTACAGCACACTCACATGTTTATTTTGTCATCCAAGACCATGAAAAGTTAAGAATAAGCCACTTTTTAAAGCATGATCTAAGAGCTTACTGCACACAATATATTACTTAATACTCATTTGCAATACAGAATTGGATACATGCCCAAGACATCGGATGAAACAAACATATTGGAAAAATCAACTGTCAACAATAAACTCCATAAACAAAATTTTATAGACACACACATCATTGAACTGATTCAAATCAGTATCAGAATAGAGAAATTAGCAGTGGGCTGTTGCTCGTACAAGTTTACAGATATGCTTCTAAGGAACTCAACTTGGAAATAGTACAATGGAACTTATTTTTCATATTCAGTGTTTATGCAAGACAAATAAAGAAAGGTTACTAACCTCATAACTGTGATTCTTCGAGATGTGTTGCTCATGTCCATTCCAATATAGTGTGTGCGCGCAGTGTGCACGCGCCATCGGAAGTTTTTCCCTCAGCAGTACCCTTAGGGCCAGCAGGGAGCCCCCTGGAGTGGCGCCGGTATACCAGCCCATATATACTCCTGCTGGCCCCCTCATCCACTCAGTTCCTTCTTACCAACATATTCTGGATAAAGGGCAGTGGGCAGGGACTTGGAACGGTAAGTAACCATTCTTTCTTCTTCAAGTGATTGCTCATGTGCATTCCAATATAGGTGACTCCAAAGCAGAACCTAAGAAGTCAGGCTGGACAATGAAACTACAGAGGAGTGGAAGACTGCCCTATCCAGGGCAGCGTCCCCTCTGGCCTGATGCATAATGGCTGTGCAAATGTATGGACAGAGGACCATGTGGCGGCTCTGCAGATGTCCAGGATGGGAACCTGCACTACGAAAGCGGTGGAGGCAGCCACCACCCTCGTGGAGTGCACTCTAAGGGGCGGAGCCGAAAAGCCCGCCAGGGTGTACCACTCCCTGATGCAGGCGGTTATCCAAGAGGCTATCCACTGGGTGGACACGGGTTGGCTCCTCATGCGCTCTGCGATAGCCACGAAAAGTTGTGGCGACTTCCAGAACAGTTTGGTCTGGTATAAATAAAAGGCTAGTGCCCTACGGACATCTAGAGTATGTAAAGCCTGCTCTTTCCCAGATGTGCACGGTTTAGGGTAAAAAACTAGCAGGAAGATGTCCTGGGAGGTATGGAAGGATGACACCACCTTCGGCAGGAAAGCCGGGTGAGGGCAGAGCCAAACCTTATCCTTAAAAAATACCATGTGGGGGGGATCTGATGTGAGTGCCCTAAGATCAGATGCCCGCCTGGAGGAAGCGATCACCACTTGGAGAGCCACCTTATAAGATAAGTGGAGGAGGGAGCACATCGCAACCGGTTCGAAAGGGGGCCCCATAAGTTTGGAGAGAACCAAGTTTATGTCCCATTGGGGAACAGGTTATTTAAATCCCAGGCTTCACTTGCAAGTTCGAATGCCTACGTTAGCCACCCTAGTTCGAACTACGGTGGCAGTGTAGACATACCCTAGAGTGAAGAGACTTGTACTCTGAGCGGGAGTCACTAGGGAGCAAGTCCGTAAACTTGTCCATGGATGCCCAGGTGTTGTACGTGTAATGGGACAAGAGGACTTGCTGATTGGCAATGCGATATTGGATGCCCCCAGACCTCAGACGTGTAGACCTTCCGTCCCAGCAGGTCAGACTTTTTGGCCTCCCTGTTCTTAGGGGTGGCAGCAGGCTGCCCTTGTCTCTCCCTTTGATTGATGGCTTGCACCACCAATGAGCCTGGGGGAGGGTGAGAGAAGAGGTGTTCGTTACCCACTTGGGGGACAAAGTACCTCCTTTCTGCACACTTATCCATTGGAGGAATGGAGGTGGGGTTTGCCACAAGGCTTTGGAGATTTTGGCCACTGTTTTGTTGACTGGTAGAGCCACTCTAGAGGGGGCGTCAACATGCAGAATATCAACAGTAGGATACGAGTCGTCGGAAACCTTCCCCGCTTGAACCCCCAAACTTTGGGCCAGGCGGTGGCAAAGGACATGATGGGCTCTAGTGTCCATGGAGGGCATGGACGGGGTGGAGTCGGCTAACGCCTCATCAGGGGAGGAGGACGATGACCCCTTTTGTACCTCACCCAGGGGCATCCTCGCGACCTGGATCATCTAAGGTGTCCATGGATGAAAGGGGGGAGATTGGCTCACCGGAGCCACGCTCCCCCCTTGGACCTGGGCACTACTGGCCCGGAGGTAGAGAACGTCCCGAGGTGGGGAACATGACCAGAGGTGTCACCGACGGAGGAACTTGTGGCCCCGAAGAGACAGAAGCCGGTCTGGGAGGGTCTGTGCCCTGGCTCTGGTGATAAGCCCAGGGAGTCCAGAAGGGCCATTGCCCCGGAGGCTGAGGTGGCTATGTTTGCACCATGGGCACTGGAACCGGCTGAGCCCACTGTTGCTGGTACAGGAGCGGAGGACTACGGTGCCGAGAGTGGAAGCGGCACCACAAGCAAGACCTGGAGGCCCTCGAGGACCGGACGGATTCCACCTAGGAGTCGGACAAATACTCCAAGGCGGACCAGGGCAGTGCTGACGCGGATACCAAAGGAGTTGTGCTGTGTTGAGACATGGACTCCGGCTTGCCGCGGTGCTGAGGTGGTGGAGGAGGCATGGCTGCGTGGGGTGTTCTGCACAGAGGTAGGTGCTGGTGGGCCCCGACGTGGTGACGGCGCTGGGCGATGTTGCCGCACCAAGTCCGGTGTCGTGTCTTTGGACGGTACCGGGGGTGTTGGTGCCTCAATGGCTAGTGCCTGTGCCGTCGGAGCTGGCCGATGTCTGCCCTCATGCACCAGGTCCTTGATCGCCCCGGAAGGCGATTGGTGCCAAGCGTCCCCGTGCCACCTAGAGGATGCCGGAGTAGGAGAAGAAGGGGTAGGGGAGGATTCGATTAGAACCCTCGCTGCCTCCAAGGCCTCCGGTGTGGATGGCTCTGGGAAATCCTCCAGAGAGCTGATGTCCCCTCACTGGGAGGCAGACCCGCCCAACCTAGAAGGCCCGGGCTCCGGGCTCATCAGCACCACATGCCCCACTGGAGGGCGCGTGTCTAGGTGGGGAATGACTGCTGTTAGGCCGCCTCTTCTTCTGAGGTGCCAGCAACTGAGAGTGGTGCTGGGGCCCCTGCAGTGCCGGAGAGGCATGGTGCACGGAACCGTCGCGCTCCAGGAGACCGGGGCCGAGGCAGGTGCTGTTTGGAGAACCACTTCCATGAGGAGGATCTTAAGGCGCGACTCCTCACGTTTCGTTCTGGGCTTGAAGACCTTACAGATTTTACAGGTTTCCATAAGGTGTGCTTCTCCCAGACTCTTTAAGCATGATGAGTGAGGGTCACCGCACAGCATAGGCCTTTTTGCAGGGCTTAAAGCTTGCGGGCTGGGCATGCCCTGCGGCGGGTACACAGCGCACCGCGGTGGGGAGCAATCAACAGAAAACAACAAAAAAGTCTTTAACATAAATTGCAGACACTTAGCTGAAGATTGAAGAAGAACAATGAAGACAACGATCACGTTGAGGAGCTGAGGGTTGTTCCAACGACAGTCACGGCAGTAAGAAGGAACTGAGTAGGTGAGGGGGCCAGAAGGAGTATATATGGGCCGGTATACTGGTGCCACTCCAGGGGGCTCCCTGCTGGCCCTAAGGGTACTGCTGAGGGGAAAAACTTCCAACGGCGCATGCATGCTGCGCACACACACACACCTATATTGGAATGCACATGAGCAACCACTTGAAGAAGTAAGTAAGTATTATATGGTTGTCACTGTCCAGCACTTGCTCAAAAGATTTTGCATTCTCGTTTGTCTCAACTAGATGAAAAGGATTCAAACTTATTTAAAATTGAATGCATCTACTGGAGAGGTAGAAACCTTAGCACTTGTAAAGAAGAAAGCAGTTTGTTTTTAATGGCTGATGCCTTTTTTCATACATTCAATGATCTGTCAAGGCAAATGCACAGGGTTTTCACACAGTCACAGACATTAAGAATTAATTAGCCATTCTATATTCATGTTAGCTATCAGTACTAATACTGCCATGTTCTGTCTCTGAGGCTACGGCTACACTGTAGCCTTCTTCCAGAAAAGTTTATGCAAATGAAGTGTGGCGTGGAATATTGCCACGCTTCATCTGCATAATTAGCAGCCACTTTTGTGCAAAAAACCCCTCTTGCACAAAAGCCGTTCTTCCTGAAAAAATGAGGAAGAATGGCTCTTGAGCAAGAGGGGGGGGGGGGTTTACACATAAAGAGCAGTCTACACAGTTCCTTTTTGTGTCAAAGCCTCTTGAGCAAAAGCGGCTACTAATTAATTATGCAAATGAAGCGTTGCAATATTCCACGTCACGCTTCATTTGCGCAAGCTTTTCCAGAAGAAGCCTACAGTGTAGCCATAGCCTGAGAGTAAAGAGGGCCCTCTAATTCACAGTAATGGTTGTGGCCACATACATTCAGAGAGAATACATTTCCCTATCCTCTATTACTAAGGTACTGAGAGATCATGTCCACCCTCTAGACAGCCAGCCAAATTTGAACTCCATATTGCTACGATTATCCTTCCAGTGGTGAGTGGCCTAAAAGCTGCAATCTTCTTATAAGAGAAGAGAAATTAAGAGTCCGTTGTCGAGATTAGAAAGGAGGAAAGTGACCATTGCAGTCTCAAAGGAATTAATGGCAAAAGACGTAAAAATTACCACACTCACTGCAGCCTAAGCGACAACTCACTTTTATAGAAAACCCACTCTCAGATACAGACCCCTCTGGTGGTGGTATACTAATAATCAGGGCTCGCTGAGCCGCGGCGAGCTCTGCTCGCCAACCACACCATCCGGCATTCTGCGCATGCGCAGATCGCCCGAACCCAGCTCTTCCGGGATGTAATCTACTCACCACGGGCGAGTAGATTACATAGATTGTCGAGCCCTCCTAATAATTACTATTTACATAATTTTTACTTTAAATGGACAAGTTATTTCTTTAGCACCCTGAGTCTGTGTTTGAAATTGTAAATAAAATATCCACAACAGACATGGAGATTTGCCCTACAGACCAAAGAATTCCTCATAGTGTAGAATATAGGTAGGGCCCTACCAAATACAGGTACTGTAAACCCAACAAGGGATTTTAGAGGGGGGCACTAAACTATTACAGACGGGTTGCAGGATTACCACACTCACTTCTGTGATGTCTGAAGAAGCTGGGGGGGTTCCCCAAGGTAGATGTAGGTGCAATCTCCCCAGTTGCTAGGAGGACCAAATGAGAGCTCCTAATTGCTAGTCAGACTCAGAGCAAATGGTGGATTAATGCATGGACCTGGGGTCCTGTGCAACATGAAAAATGGGTGCCTCAGTCCTGGCAGAAGCCATTGGGTGGAAGCCTCAAGACCCAGCAGGCACTGTGGGAGGTGAAGCTTCAAGCTAGGGTGCCCTGAGTCCCAGCAGGAGCCATGGAGGAGGAAAAGGATAGAAGCCAGGTGCTCAGGTAGACACTGTGAAGGGACAAAAACTGCAGAAGATGGTATCCCCCTTGAATCGAATCAGGAGCCACATGGGGTGGAAGCCCTGAATCATAGGTGAATCTGTGGGATGGGGCAGCCCCTAGCCCAGGTCCCTGAGCCCAGACAGGAGCTGAAGGGGTGGAAGTCCTGAGTTCCATCTGGGGCCCAAGTGCTCCACAACCCCAGCAGGAGTTGCTGGGAGGGGACAGCAGCCCTGGTGCTCAGAGCCTGGGCAAGAATTGCAGCAGAAGAGAAGAAGGGAGGGGAGGAGGGGGTGGTTGTAGCAGCAACAATTCCAGATCTCAAGCATCCTAAGCCCCAAGCAGGAGACACGAAGGGGGGCAGGAAGCAGAAGTTCCAGAGCTTAAGCGCTCCTGCAAAAATTGCAGGGGATGTGAGGTGGCAGCCCCAAACCCTGGCTGGAGCCTGGGGGAGAGCACCCAGCCCCAGCAGGAACGGGAGCGGGGAGGAGAGGGCAGCAGCAGTCCAGAGTGACCATGAAAGCTGTGGGCAGCAACAGCAATCCCCAGCCCCAGTGCCCCTAATCTGGGCAGGAACCCAAACCCCAGCTCTGGGGCTGCTGCAGCACACAAGTGGCCTCTCTTCTGTGCTGCACGTGGAGGTGTGTCTGATCTCCTTCCAATAACATACAAGTAGGGGAAGGAGAAGCCCTGTCTCTCTCAAGCCAATCACATTTCAGGATAATCAGGTTACACAGGGCAGGGCTAATTTTCCTGATTGTAACATGTTTTCCACATCTGTGAAATTGGTAGGCCCTACCAATTGGGCTAATCTGCTTGTTTGCCTATATCTTTCCTTTTGGGTTTCTTATTTTCATATGGGTTTGATTACTTGTTGTATTATAATAGGCTGCAATAGATCTATAGGTTTATATTAGAGTATGTTCTGGCTGTAATGCAAGGGATTTACATCTTATATGTTGAGTTAAGGCAAGATCAGCATATTGTGTTTGGGACCTTTTACCTAAATAGACAGAAATGAGCTAAAGCAAGGGTGGGATACCTTTTTTGGGTTGGGGGCCACTGAACCATAGAAAAAAAAATAATCTGGGCCAAAATAAAAAAAAACCCCTCACCCTCACTGATCAACCCCTCAAGTGGGGGGGGTGGAGGGGGAACCATCACAGAGGTGGCCCCCAACTAAGAATCAGAAAAAAAGACATTCACCTTACTACCCTCAAGCTCCACCCCAGAGCCAAAGGAGACAGAGGCTAACAGATTTTGAGCACCCCACCCCAGGCTCTGGAGTGGGGCCAAAAATGAGGGATTCAGTGTGCGCGAGAGTGGGGCTGCCAAGGAGTGGGCTGGAGTGGGGATGTGGAATATGGGCAGAAGGTAGGGCACAGGGTCCGGGAGAGAGGGTGCAGGAGCAGGCTGGAGGTACGAGTGCAGGGTGGGGAAGGGGGTGGAAGAGGAGGCTATGGGTATGGGCTGGGCAGGAAGAGACAGGAATCTTAATGACTCAGTACTCAAACCAACAACCTCTGAATAGTCTTGTTGTCCTATAAGCCCAAGCTGTGTTTAGTCCCAGAAAGGGCCACCTAATGCTGAAACCCCATTTTGGTTCTTGCACTTTTCCAATCAAGGTGAGAAAAGTTTGAACTAAGCATATAGACTTCCCACCTTTGGCAAAAAGGTGTGGGACGGAGGGAAATCAAATAATAGGGGCAGCCGCCAGACACCCTCTCCTCCCTTATCACTTATGATGCCCATTGGAAACAACCCCAGTTTGGGGTGGGGGGGGGGTACAATCTGTCCAAGTCTACAAACATTAATTTAGCATTAGATAATCAAATATTTTTACTTACTACAAAAAAAGAAGTCCTGCTTACCTGCAGAAGCATTGTGGGATCTCTCCTTGACCATACAAAGGAAATAAAAAGGGTGTATTGCCATAGCGGCCAAGACACTGAAGAAAATTCTTTGTTGCCTTGAGCCCATCTATGGTGCCACTGTCAGCCTCCGATACCATTGCAATAGAATGTAAAATAAAGTGCTGCAAGTTAGATGTTAACTTCTGGGTTTTCAAGTACTCTGAAAATGTATATTCCTTGTAATCTGTTACGGAAAAAAAAATACAATTTAAGTAAAGGATGCAGTTTAACACAGAAATGTCTCTCATTGTACAAGTCCAATGAAAATAAACATTCTTACATTTAAATATTTTTAAAGATGAACACAAAAAGAAAATATTACAGTTTAGTAATGACAACTTAATATTTCAATACGTCTCAGTGGAAATGGGTAAGCCAAAGTGAAGAAAGTTATAAATGGACTGTCAGGTTTGACTCTGAATTAAAAAAAGAATCTCATAAAAAATTAACTTTTAAGAGCGACAGAAATCCATTGCCTGTGAAGTGACTCCACTAGTCTGGCAGGTTTTAGGAGAACATAGTAGTAGTGACATACCTAAAAATGTTTTCATCTATTCAGTGGAGTTCTATTAATTTTAAATATGCATTTTGTACCATTTAGCTATTTCTATTAGAGATGCAGTTTTCTACCAAAATAATTAAATTGGTACAATCCATAGTATGAACAATTACATCAGCATAAAGGTGCCTTTATAGTAGTATAGCTTATAAGGGAAAAAGATAAGCTTAAGTGGGATGAGGCATCTTAAAACCAGTATAATTGCATCAGGAGATGAGGTGATCATCAGGAGATGGGGGTGCTGTAACACTTTAAAAGCAGAACAGCTTTTTAATCCTGAATGCTAAATACGTTGACTATATTGTAAATGGCTGACCCCCCCCCCCCTTTTTTTTTTTAAGCAAGAACTGAGTGGAGATGGGATTTACTAGGCAATGAAGAGTGGATGATTAGGATTTATTTTCCTTTTTAAATTATTAATATTATTGCTGATGCATTTGTAGGTATGCAAGTCCTTAAGAAGCTACCTTCAATTCTTCTATTTAGAATAGGAAACTTAAATATTTTGCTAAGTTCAATTACTATTGTTAATAATTTTTTCTTTTAAATGACACCCATTATATTTCAGCTATTAAGTCCTTCTTAATTAAGAAATCTTTTCTCTTAGGCTTTTTCTGGTCATTTCAAACTTTAGGAATATAATTCAAACACTTCCTACAACACCTAATAATACAAACAGAGATGTAGCCGTGTTAGTCTGATCTTGCTGAAACAAAAGAAAGATATATGCAGCACTTTAAAGACTAACAAGATGGTTTATTAGGTGATGAGCTTTCGTGGGCCAGACCCACTTCCTCAGATCAAATTCTGGAAGAGAATTGGCATGACCATATATACCAAAGGAATATAATGAAAAAAAGTGAACACATTATAAAACTGATAAATCAGATGATAATAATAATAATACAAAAGTATAATTTCTCTATGAGCTTCAGCCACTATTTTATAACAAATATATTTACTACTTATGTACAGCCATACAGCAAATGATCAAATACCTTTTTTAAAATAAAGACAAAAAAAATGTAGTATGTGTCAGCCTCTCTCTGTTTTAGGCTTCCTACATTATATTACATTTTAGAGAAAAGGCTTTTAAAAAAAATTCACTGCCACGCACTACCCATTAGAAGTATGCCCTCTCCCCAATGAATGTAATGGTCTCAAGTGGAACAACTTTAAAGTTCTGAAGACTTTCAAATTTGTTCAACTTAGCTAAAACTATATCCAATTATTCCAAAGACTGCTTTAAAAACGAGTAACAAAGTTTGTAACCATCTCTGGAAGTAAAATAAATCTAATGTCATGCTAGCATATGAATCAATGAATTGCATCTAAAATTGATGTGGTGTCTCCTTTTTTGTACCTAATAAATTTTCTAAACATCACCTATATTCTCTCTCTGAGCACCTCTATTTCTTCCACCAGTAGCAAACCTGAAATTGCCTGTAATCTATAAAGCACTTTGGCCTAATGAGTTTTTACCTTCAAGATCTATCAGAGTTCATCACTAGTCCATCACACACTTCCCTCTGCTGGTTTTATCATTTCATTATCTATATTGACCAATTCTCTTTTCTTCTGGCACACGCTTGGTGTCATGCCACTATAATTTCTGCCACCAACCCAATGGTTCTATTCAGCCAAAGCAACTCCAAATTCAGTTACACTCCCTTAAACATATTCTAACGCTGGGACTAACATCTTCAAATATTTTCTTTGCCCTTTTACATGTTCTGTCATCTATTAAGATACCTGGATTCTTCAATCTCTGAATCTTAACTCTTCTCTGTTGCAATTATATTTTCCACAGATTTTCTAAATCAGCCCCTAATTTTAAATGGTACAGCATGCCTCAGGCAAACTATTCTCTCATTCCTTTGACATCTTCAGTAGCTTCCAATAGACTAAAAATCCAATCCAATCCAAATTAGCCTTAATTTTCATAGTTTCAGCTCCCTTTTCTTTGACTACTATCTACCTTTTCCTAAAGCACCTGATTCAACTTTACTGAGATTTGGTCTTCTTTTTCCTTGCTGTATAACACCAGTGTTGGGGGAGTACTCTCTACTTGCTCTCCCAGAACTACCTCCAGATATAGAATGAAAACATCTTTTTAGAGCTTAAGACTGACTTCTTGTACGGTGGTTTATGCCAGTTTATTAAAGGCATTTAAAAAAAGATGCATGCACTATCCAAAAAAGAAAGGAAACCACGTGTATCATACTGTGATAGCAATTACCTCAGTGAAAAAATACAGGTTGCATCTCTAAAATCCGAGATTCTCCAGTCCAGTAGCATCTGTGATCCAACATGACCACAGATGTATCAGGATCAGAGGGTCTTGTTACAATGGAGGAAGGTGGGGGCTCAGGAGCCAGTGCACAGCTCAGCAGGACTGTGAGGGAGGAGCCAGGAGCTGGAGGGCGCAGCTCAGTTGGTTTGCAAAGAGGAGGCAGGAGCTGGCATGCGGCTCAGTTGGGTTGCGAAGGGGGAGCCGGGTGCCGGTGTGTGGCTCAGTTGGGCTGTGGGGGCAGGGAGCAGGAGTCAGCACGCAGCTCAGGTGGGTTGTGGGAGGTGCAAGGGCAGGAGCTAGCATGCAGCTCAGGTGGGCTGCAGGGAGAGCCAGAAAGCCCGGTTTGGGGGGGCACGGTAGGGAAGGGGCCAGCAGCAGGGAGCCTGAAATGACCTCCCCTTGTCTGGAAAAATCCCTCATCCAGGACCAGCCGGGTGCTGAGGTCCAACCTGTAATTATTTTATTACATTTTTGCTAACCAGCAGTAATATTCAACCTCCCCTTTGCCCTCCCCCCCCCAAAAAAAAGAAACCCACCAAGTGAAATTGAGAGAGATAAAGGACAGAGTTTGAGAATGAGAATTTAATATGGAAGTGAAAAGGGCAGGAAAAGATCAAAACATACCTTGAAACAGAAAAAATAAAAGTTAGAATGAAAGTGCACGTAAACAGAGTATCAAAACTACAGGTAACTGAATGCACACATAGCTGAGTAACTTTTTAGTGAAATGCACTACCTTCGTATTCATTGGGATGTTGTTCATAGTCCAAACAAAATGTCAAAAATTTCATTAGCATTCTTTTTTCCACCATAGTGAGCTGTTTGCTGTTGAAGACATCTGCCCTGGAACAAGGTACCTGGAAAAAAACATTTCAGTAGTTTTTCAAAGGGAGTGTCATGGAGCAGACTCCCCTCTATGGCGCCGCCTGCCGGTAGCCCTAGGTCTTAGCTCATTAGTCCGCAGGGTGCCTCCCTCTGGTTGGTATCTTCCCGTGTCCTCACTCACACTCTCCATTCTGGACCCGTGTCGCTCCTGGACCACGGCGTCCTCTTCAGGACACTGTCCTCCAGCAGAGCCCACTCCAGTGTCTCTCAGACCCCTTCTAGTGTGTGTGGGGGTGTTTTATCAGTAATCCTGTCACTGCACTCTGGAGTCTTCCCCTCCCAGGGACCCCCCATTCTCCTATACCCACCTTGCCTCAGTGACCCACTGCCAGTCTTCATCTAGACACTTCCTCAGGGGCAAACTGCAGTGTGCAACAGCCACTCACCATTGGCAAAGGGGTATGGACCTATTCCTATCCTGGTTGCCCCTCTGCAGCCCTAAGTACTCTCAGCCCTTACTTTAGGCCCTGTAGTCTGGGAGTGAGGTCAGGTCAGAGTTCCCCCCACCTGCCTTTCCCCAACACTACTCTGTCTTGGGAAGCCTCCAAGCTTCCTTAGCAGCCAGGTCCTTCCTGCTACCCAGCTAGAGCAAGTGTCTCTCCCTTCCTCCCTCTGGGAGCCCTTATTTAGAGAGCCCCCACCTGTGTCCTAATTAGCAGTATCTGCCTCAGTGTGGCCTTTGCTCTCAGCCCTCTCCCAGGGCTCGGTTTTACCCTTAAAGGCTCTGTGATGGGGCATCTGCCCCGCACTGGCAAGAAAGGGAAAAAAATCACAACTCATGTTTCAGTTATTAGGACCGTTGCATTTCCCACCAAACCAAGAGCATGACAGACCAAATGTAACATTGTAGTCTGAAAACTTAAAATAAGCTCTTCTCTGAGATCTAACTGCTGAATTGATCGTTTGACCTCATCTTAAGGTCTAATTCAGTAGACTACACAACTCTACATGACTTCCAGGTGAACAATTCCCTAACATTTAATTTATGACGGGAACAAATAGAAAGTTTGCTTATCACTGCCAGAAAGCGAACAGACATTTTCCAGGAAAAATTGTAGCAGTTGCAAAATCTCTCATTAATATAAATTTCATCTCATTCATATTTAAAAAAGGTTAGATTGAATTTATATAGTGCTTTCTTCTACAGTACCTGCTCCACTCTACCTTCCTGAAACGCAAGAATCCTGGTGACATTTTTGAACTCTGCATATCTGCTAACATTAGACTTAGTTAGAAGGTCAATTAACAGTCCCCGGGAATAGAGCAGCTGTACAAAACAAAAAAATAAAATAATTGAGGATAAAGAAAAACAAGAACTTACATCAAAATCAAACAATTACCTCAGTAGTAACAGATTTATAGAATCTTACACATAATTGCCTAAAAATAAGGACTGTGAAATAGAAGGATACGAAGAAATAAAAAGATACCAAAATAAAACAATGTTTTGTCAGTGAGAGGAATGAGACACACAAAAATAGCTGAAGAATAGTATCCCAGAAGAAAGTATGTTCCTACCTCATAGTGATATGGTTTTAGTGGTTTGGTGAAATCACCATAATGTATCTCTTCTATACTACGAGGTACAGAATATCTGAGGTGTGTCAGGTAATACTGCTCTATGATTTCCATAAAGGGTTGTGGTCATTCCTTTGTGTTCTGTCTGTCTTTCAACATCACCAGAATGGCTATGGAAATGGTCTTCTGCTCTAGTCACTAGGGATTTGAAGGACCTAGTCCAACATGATTTTTTTCTCCCTTCCGAGCCAATCTACTTATCTTTATATTGGTGATTATCAACCCCTTTTCTGGCTCCAAGTCCATCTTCTTCTATCCCTCCCCGCATTTTAGGCTTACCTTTCTGATGCCTTAGAATCAGATGATTCTAAGATGCTTCAGGTAGTCCTCGAGTCCAGCCACCTGCCCAAAGCAGGACCAACCCTAATTAAATCATCCCAGCCAGGGCTTTGTCAAGCTAAGACTTATGCATAGCAAGCCAACAGTGCAAAAGTCAACATGATCAAGCATGAGCAACTGATTTTTCTTCCTTTAAATTCTCCCTTTCCTCCTGCCACTTAATGACCAAAACCATGCTTTACAATTCAGATCCATGACTTTGGCGTCATCTTAAATTTAACTCTCTCTCTCTCGACCCACAGAGCAAGACCATGTCTTATGCCTGTTTAGCACCCAGCAAAATTGGAATCTCTCTCTATCAGGACCTCTACTAACATAATGTCAGTAATTAGCTATTTAGTATAGCACTGTTATTTTCTACAGAAGAGGCTATGATCTCATTTGATGTTGACCACACATTTGTCCTGATTTACTTATATTTCCATGCTCTTCAGGCATACCAATGAAACTTGATGCCTAAATTACAATTACATTTCTCTAGGAATAAACTGTAAAATAATAGAAACAATTTCAAGTTTCTTTCCTTTTTCCCCTCTTCTGAAGATCAACTTATGGACAGTTTTGGTTACCTTATTTTATGTAAATAATTGTCCGTCCGTCGTCCCTCTCCCATAATCACGAATTTTCAAGTCACCTAGTCTAAGGGTGAATTTTCCTTTATATGCAAGACGTACAGGCCCTTACTAATGCAGACATTAACTTTAATTTTCCATATTTTAAAAAAGTTTATGTTCACAGGATTTAACAAGTAGCTTTTGAGGCAGCACTAAGATTTGACAAAGCAAAATAACTTTTCATGCACTTCCCCAGCAAGGGTGATAGATCTTTAGTTTTTTATTGTGGTCATGAGATCTCAAGGTCTTGAGAAAATGTAATCACACCATATGTGAATGGATAAGGGACAACTTTTCTAAGTCAAAGTTATGACACGGAAAATGACCAGTCCTTGATTCAAAAGCCACATATGAGTCCTGACTGTTCATCAAAAATTACCTCAGTTCCCCTTACCTGAGTCAAGTCATCTTCTCATTATTCCCCTGTTATTGGTTGGTTCGGACAAAGACACAGACTCGTGGATATGACAAAGAAGCAGTACCATACAAAGGAGGGCCCCAAAATGGACCAAAGGTCAGAATAACCTTACTTGACCAGGATTAGTTAATGCAACTGGGATGTAAAATGTCTGATACACTGACAATTATCAGAGGGGTCTTGTGGGATGATATCAGCCTGAGTTTCACCTTTAAAAGATTAAGTAAACAATAAAGAAGTGGGCTATCCAAGGTCACCATAATGACAATCAGATTACTTATTTCCCTACTTTCGCTCGTATGAAAACTGGAGTCAATGACACCTCAGACCAACAAGTTGGCCAGAGGAGGATGCTCACAAGCATGACTGTTCCTGAGCAGTAAAGACAGGTCCCCAAAAATGCAGCTCCTAACCACTCCTGAAGTGCCACAAAGCAAGCGAACTAAAGAAAAAACCTATTCCTTTTCCCCCCAAGTAACTTATCTTTTTGTTTCCTTAATCACATACTTAAATACCTATGCAGGAATGCCTGCCAGGAAAGACTTGTCAATTGTTTTGAGGGGTGAGAGGATGGGAGTAGAGAATGTATGTGTGGCCAGTAAAAGAATGTCTATATAGCACAGTTACCCTCAGACTCTGGTGTAAGCCCAAGCCCCCTAGAATCTACACACAAATCAGTCTGATTAAAACCAGAAAGCACTCAAGACTTGGGCCTGCAGTCCCACTGCAACTCAAATTTTGCAGTTTCAACATAGCTCAAGCAGCAGACACAAGATGAAAGGTCTGTATGTAGTTCTGTATGAACACATTCGCCTGGCTGTGAGATCTGTCCAGTAACAGTAAACCTAGGTTTACAATTCAGTGTAGACACACAACTGTAGGCTTAGAAACACAATCCATAAACACGGGCCCAGCAGTCTCTGTTTACAATGAAGAACAGAGTAGGGATTGAACAAATAACCCTACTGGTGATGTTTACCAGTTAATTGGCACCTATGAGCAGCCCCACATCTGCAGTCCACTGCACTGTGGAGAGTGGGAGCCAGATATCCCATGCAGGAGGGTTGGAGGGCTAGGAGCAGAAACTGGCAGCTCTGCCAGCTGAAGCAGTCCCCCTCGTGATCTCGGATAACAGGTTAAACCTAAGGTTTAACCAGTTAACCGATTAATAGGGATTTTACATCCCTAGAACAGACATACTCTTAACACAGGGGTAGGAAACATTTTTTGGGTCAGGAGCCAGTGACCCACAGAGAAATCAGTCAAGAGCCACACACAAGTGAGAAGAAAAAAAACCCTCTCTCCCAGATGTGGTGTCCAACTCAGAAAGACATTCCCTACCTTCCCCTTGCACACCTGATCTTAGACAGGCCCAGGTGGCAGATTATTACAGGTTGCCTGTGATATGTGAAGATTCCAACCTTAACCCCTATTATATCCTTAAGAGAAAGTAAGCCACAAAGTAAACTGCACAGAGACTGAACAATCTTCTTAGCCTATCATTGATTTTGCGATTTTATTACCAATTGTGCTCATGCAATGATTTGATTAATTAGAATCATAGGGTTAGAAAAGACTTCAGGAGGCCATCAAGTCTAACCCCCGGCTAAAAGCAGGACCAATCCCAACTACATTAACCCAGGCAGGGCTTTGTCAAGCCGAGACTTAAAAACCTCTAGGGATGGAGATTCCACCACCTCACTAGGTAACCCATTCCAATAGTTCACCACCCTCCCACTGAAATAGTTTTTCCTAATATACAACCAAGACCTCCCCCACTGCAACTTGAAGCCACTGCTCCCTGAGCTCTGCCATCCGTGACTACTGTAAACAGCCTCTCTCCATCCTCTTTGGAAACCCTCTTAAGGTAGTTGAAGGCTGCTATCAAATCCCTTCACTCTTCTCTTCTGTAGACTAAATAAGCCCAAATCCCTCAGCCTCTCTCCCTAAGCCATGTGCTCCAGCCCCCTAATATTTTTGTTACCCTCTGCTAGACTGTCTCCAGTGTGTCCACAACCTTTCTGTAAGGAGAAGGGGGGCAGAGATGGACATACTACTTGAGATATGGCCTCACCAGTGCCAAATAAAGGGAAATAATCACTTCTCTAGATCTGCTGGAAAGGCACCTATTAACGCAATTGTTGTTCTTAAATTGTTTTCTTTTTAATTAAAGAATTTTAATTTGTATTATGGTTAATGCCAACGCCTTAATTTGATTAATCTGATGTAATAGGTTTCTCATATTATTTAGTGCTTTAGAGAGGTATAATAAATAAGGAACTATAAAGTTAAACGTTTTTGAATAAAAGTAAAAAAACCCATGAAATTGATTTTCTCTGATCAAATGGTGATTAGGTAAAAGCAACCTTAAAGGAACTTTAAGTAAACATTATTAAAAACATTTGGCTCAGGTCCTCAAAAGCCCATTATTAGTACACAGAGAATGTGGGTTCTCTGTATTATATATCTGGGTCTCAAAACTTTATAAATTGTTCTTTTCAAAATATAATTTGGCTATTCTTTCTTCTCTTGAGTAACAATGTGTTACTTATGTCTCTCCTCTATGGGTTACATATAATTATGCCATATTCTCCAAAATACACGTTCCCCTCATTAAAAGGTTCCTGAAAGGTTTTCAAAAGCTTAGTCTCTGCTTTTGTTGCATTCAATTGATGAATAAAGCTAGCCATAAAACCTTATAACCTGCTTACTTTTACTCTTTGTATAAGCTAGAAATTTATTGCACATTGTTGGGAATGTAACCACTAGCACATGATGGATTACTGCATTCAAAAAGTAATGCCCTACTGGAGAAAATTACATATCTAGTACTATCATTCTAAAAGTTTCATGACCATGAGTGCAGAAATTTTCCAAGTTCCACAAGAGAGCAAAATCCTGGCTGCCATCTCAGATTTGCATGTTCTGAGGAGTTAAATAACTGGAGTGAGTTTTAATGATTCAATTTCAAGATAAAGATCTATTGAAAAACTACATAGGGCAGCGTGGGACAGTCTTAAATTATCTCAGTGCCATTGAATGCTGTGATTTACTGTAGCTTTTTGTTGCCCTTACTCCTTCTGGCTCCCTCTGCAAGAGCATTTCTTCTACCTTTATTGTGTCCCTTCCATTCCATTTTCATTTGTCCTACACTCAGGGCAAACTCTCAGTGGGAGTACGGGGCCTGGAACAAGTCACCTATATGATGGGCCCTCAACATTTTTTATACAAGAAATATCTGTTTACAGGAACTTCAAGGACAACTACTGGCTGCAGGTTAAATATTGATTAATGCCCAGTTGTAAAATTATAACATTATATTGTAGCTTTTTTATAATTATAATGAAGGAGAACACTTTAACCTGGCCGGGCACTCATACATGGATTTCAAAGTCACAATGTTGTTTCAGGCCCATTCCACAAGCCAAATACACAGGAAAGGGTTGGAACTTAACTTCATTTACAAGTTTACTTTCTATCAGAGTTTGAATAAAGACATTGGCTGGCTAGCAACTGGTCCCTGCCCAGGAAACATTCACATACTTAAATCACCCCTGCATGCAGAATATATTTTCCTCAAAATCAAACAGCCACCATCTAGGATTCAAAAACTGTAGCATCCTTCAGGCATCTATTGCAAAACTCCGTTTGTTTAACGGAATTGTAATTTAATTGTCCTTAGTTATGTTAACTGATGGTGGGATGAGTTCACACCATCTATATCTGTAATTCATCCAGACATACCTAGTACCTCACTCTATGTTTAACAGAACAGAAACAAACAGGTTTGGAGATTTGGGGAGCAAACTAACTCAGGGGTCCCTTGTTGCCCAGACCTGGAAGAGTAGGGACAGACCACATCAGGCTGCTGGAATGGCATTAGAGGGGTGGAGCATTAGGATCCTGCAGCAGCCAATTACTGCTTAAGGCTGGGGGAACTACTGGAAAAAGAAATAAATGCAGCAGGGGGGGTGAGGGGTTGAGGAGGCACAGGATTGAGCCCGCTGACAGCATCAGCCCCTTCTACACACCTCTGAAGTGTGGGGCCCACAGTGGATGCTCCACTTCGTCCTATGGACAGGATGGCTCTGTCAACACTGCATACTAACTTTAGATCATTCTTGAAGAGTTTCTGATCAGTTGTTTCTCCTTTATCTGTATATGTCCCCCCAGAGATACTATTGACAGAACTAGGTGCTTTCGTGTGCCCACTGCCTGTCATTTACAAACTCAAGAAATCTGAGGAATTAGCATTATATGGAATATGTTTGCCAGTAGTGGCCTAGGCATTGACATACCTGACATAAATAACATACATGACATAAATGCGCTCGATAACATAATATTCTCTATTTTACCTACTATCAATTGATAATCATTAAATGTCATTATGAGCATATAATTGGGGAATCTGCATTTCACGTATTGAGAAATATAGTAAATAAAATGAGTTTGCAATTTTAACTAAGAATTTAACATGTTATAATTTATTTTCCAGCTCCCAATATTGAACAATAAAGTTAATACTTGGACTTTGAAAACACCTGCTTCACATACTATGGTTATGATTCAAAGCCCAGAGAAATCAACATAAAAGCTCCCAACTGAGGGCTTTCTTTACAGGTCTAAAGTAACTCTGTGCTCTAATTAAAAACAGTATCAGTGTAGGCATTCAGAACAACGATGAACGCACACAGCTTCAATTAGCTTAACTGTTATATTAAGAACTAATAGCATTTTATATTTTTCAATAGGAAAGCTATTACAATCCATTGTCAATGGGATGAAAACTAAAACTTCTCTATTAAATACCTTTTATTAAAGAATGATGGTGGCTTAAAGGAGCATTTTCTTGGGTTCAGGAAAGCGTGCTTAAAATAGCATTACATATATATATATATACACACACACACACATACACATATAAACATACATTCATATACACACACACACCCCTGATATGAAAAATATTTTGCATCTTGACAACATCGCATGTTCTCATTTAGATTAACTTTTGTTGCTAAATGTAGTTTTGTTCCTCTTTAAAATTGCTCTCTGACCAGAATATTTTAGATAGACTTAGGATCTCAATTGCAGGGAAATATATTTTTATAGCTGTACTTCTGATCAGATACTCTTTGGTTTAAAACACCCAGGTCTTTAAGACCACATATTGTGTTGTGACACTGAACAGACAATCTAAAAGAAAGTATAACATGAAAATAATTTGTACTCTAAAATTATGTACTCCAGTGATGCTATTATAATCACCTTGATTAACCCTTGAATGTCCAAAAAGTATATTCAATTTCTCAAGTGAAATACATGTATTTTATAAAGAAAGTCAATTAGTTCCTACCTTGGAAACTAAATCAATATTAAATCTCCTGCCTTCTATAACAATTTGTGTGTAAGTAATTTTCTTTGGCTCCAAGGCAGCAGTTTCTGCTGTTGATACATTTTCCATTTTTCCTGTTTCCAAAGCAGACTGGTCAGAAGTTGCATCACAGAGGTTCTCACTCTCAGAGGTCATTTCTGCATCACTCCTTTCTGTCGCGCACTCTGGATCATTGCATGTAATGCTTTCCGGGGATATTTCACAGCTCTCAGGTCCTAATGACTGGCTTTCCACAGGCTGGCACTCTTTTTCAGACTCTTGAGCAGCCTCACTATTATCAGGGACTCCAAAGGCAGACAGTTTTCGCAATGCACCAGCTTCATTAACATCTTCAGCTAACTCCTGACTGATGAAAATACAAAGAGAGTCTTTAAAATAGTCTTAAAATTGATCTTATTTCAAGCAATATTATGAGTTACTGCAAGAAATGGAAAATATCAGCACCCCTTTCATGAAAGCAATTAGATCCATCTGTATGGTCCAAATCAGGTATCTTATTTGGATCAGCTAAACTATGTTGGTTCTCTTAGCTGCTAGAAAGTCTCAGACATTAAGTCACTGAAGATATTTGACAACCAAGAAATTTAAGACAAAGGGACTAGTCTCAGAATAATGTCTACTTGATTTTGAGTAAGAGCATTAAGACCATGATTCTATCAACTCTTCAGGAATAGAATTATGAAATGAAGTTCTGGCACATAAGAGCTTTCAGTATATGTTTCGGCCTAAATCGTGCCATCTGACCTAAGTAAACAAGCCCTTATTCAAGAATTGAATCTCACTGAAGACCCATATGGGTCACATTTCAGATTCAGTATTCAATATACAAGCAATTTTATAAATAATTTATCAATAAAACCTTAATATAAACGATTAACAAATAGTTAATCAATTGTCATATTCTCATGGAATCCAATAAGTAACTTACACATTTACCATTTTTGATGTGCTCATACCCATCTACAATACATACTACTTATGTTCATAACACACTTACAATATCTATTAATCATTTATTAACCCTTTATTAACCATGTGTGACCCATATAACCATGTAATTTTCACAATCTATAGTCTGTAAACCCATTGGGGCCGAAGATTAAGTTCTACTCTTTCTTTTGTACGAGTGTCATGCATACCTTGGACCTCTGTATTTCCTACAAAATATGGCTCACCCCCACCCTTGCTTTGTTCTCCTGAAGGGCCATCCCTGGTCCAGGCTCTCTGCTTGCTTCTTTCTCCTAGCCTCCCTACTTTCAATAGTGGGCTATTGCTGACATTAGGTTAACCCATCATGCCTCTGGCCCGTGCTACAAGCTCATTCTGCTCACTACTCCTTCCTGGGCTGAGGATACGGTGGGACCTAGAAATATGTTTGCCAACTGTCTCATCACACAAATCTAAATACTTTTGCCCTGACACCTGCTCTCCCCTTCCCTGAGGCCTAGCCCCTGTTCACTGCATCCTCCCTCCCTTGTTTGCTCTCCCCTACTCTCACTCACTTTCACTGGAATGAGGCAAGGGGTCAGGGTCTGGGCTCTGGGCCCAGGCTGAGAGGTTCAGAGTTCTGATCTGAGTCTGGAGAAGGGAGTTAGGGTGCAGGAGGGGATATGAGGTGCAGACTCTGGGAGGCATTTTGGGTACAGGAGACAGCTCATTCCTGAGGCATGGGATTCGGTGCGTCTACACCAGGGGTGGGCAAAAGCCACTCAGCGGGCTGCATCCGGCCTGTGGAGCCAGCCGTTGAGGCAATTATAGGCCCCGCCCCCTAATTACAGGCCCTGCAGGGTTGGGGTGCAGGTGACAGAACAGGGCTCAGGGTTGTGGCAGGAATGTGGGAGAGGGTGCAGGGTGCTGTAGGAGTGTGTGGGAAGGGCTCCAAAATGGGCTCAAGGCTGGGGCAGAAAGTTGAGGAATTGAGGTGTTGGAAGCGGTTAGGGCTCCAGTTGGGTGGTGCATATCTTGGATGGCCCCGTTAGTGGGGCAGTGAGGCTAAGGCAGACTCCCTACCTGCCTTGGACCCATGCCACTCCCAGAAGCAGCCTGCTTGTCCCTGTGGCCTCAGATGGAGGACAAGGGCACCACATGCAGCCCCTGCCAGCAGGCGTCACCCCTGTAGTTCCTATTGGCCACACTTTCCAGCCAATAGGAATCATGGAATCAGCTCTCGGAATAGAGGCAATATGAGGAACTCCCTTGCCCGTATGCCAGGATCAGCAGGGACATGCTGGACAGTTCAAGGAGCCGTGTAAGGCCAGGGTGGATAGGGAGCCTGCTTTAGCACTGCTGCATGTCTAGACTTTTAGTGATTTAATATCTCCCAGGTTGGCTTCAGTAGGCCTCAGAGATTAAGCCTGATTCCGGGACACTCCCAGAGAAACCAGGAGGGTTGGCAACCTTACCTAAAAACAGAATAGGAAAGATACACTGAGAACACCAGTGCGCAGCAATGGAAAGATTGCTAGCAGAGAAAAAGCACAACTATATAGGACACGCAGCTATCAAATTCCCAGTTTGTCCTTACCTCTCATTGGCCATAAATTTTTCCTCCTCAATATCTCCTGAATATCATCCCAAAAATTAGACGCTCAGGTGATATCAACATAGGATATGCCCCGTTTCCTCAATTATTAAAAGCTTCATTTTTTTAAAAAGCAATATAATTCACTTACGAAGCAAATACAAACACAGAATCCAAGTTTAATGGCATTCTGGATGTATTTAATAATCAAGAAATCTCTCTCTATAAAAAAGCTTTTCCTGTGAGATGACAGAGCGAAGTTCACTCTATGTCCCACCCGCTTCCTCCCTCTCTCCCCCCTCAAGCCTGACCTTGCTGCTTCCCCGCAACAACTTACAATTGCTATTTTAAACCAAGCCCCTACTCCCCTTCCTCTGCCCCCACACCACCCCACCCAACTTTCAATGCCAAGAAACATGGCACAGTAGCCAGCAGACCCCACATGGCAGCTGTGACAGCCCAGGTGCGGGAGGGTGCTAGAGATGCTAGGAGAAGGGCTCCCTGCTGGGCTTATGTGCCAGCAGCCGGTTCTTGGGAGCTCCCCCATTGCCAGGCTCTTGGAGAGCCAGAGCGCGATGACCAACTACCCGGAGTCTAGCTGCCCACACAGAGACTCACCCCCTTCCCCAGAGGCTGCACTTACCACAGGTACCGACGGGTGGATGGGCAGCCCTGGGATCTGTGGGCAGGGCTGGGGCAGTGAGCAGCACACGTGGGACTGCACAGGGGAGAGGTTGGGACAGTAGCCCCCTTCACTGCAGCTTTCCCCACCTCAGCAGGCTGCAGCCCTACCTGTGTCTCTCCTTGCCCCATGAAAGGCAGGCAGGCACCCTACGCCTCCCCAGCTACCAGAGTTAGAGTTGGGCCTGGTGCACACTGTGGCTGGGAGAGAGGGAAGTTAAAACTAGGGGGGAGAGAAAGGGCCCAGGCTGGTGGGGGAGGGGGAAGAAGATGGAGAAGGGGCCCGGGCTGGGGGGGGGGGGGGGGGGGGGGCGGAGAGAAGAGGAGAAAGAGCCCGGGCTGGCACTGCTGCAGCCCGGCCCTCCCCAGTGACTGGGGGGGGGCGCTGCAGAGGGGCAAGTGCAGCAAGCAGGAGGCACAGCCCCCTAGTAAGCTTAAATAAAATAACAAAAGCAAGTCTTTTGTGCAGTTCTGATTAATCTGTAATATGCCTGACAGAAAGGGAAACCTCTATTCTCTGACCAGGTTGCCTAAGTATCAAGTATTTTGCTTAGTCTTCCTTATTCTCATAATAAATATATTCTTCAAAATTTCCCTTATAGAGCAGAACTCCACTTTTAATCTCATCTGTGTTTTTTATCTTGGACTTCAATGAAGTCTACCTCAGCAACTAGTACTTTTGAACTTGGACTTTTAGTTTATGCTACCAACAGAGATGAATTAAATTAATGTCATTATAAGTGAAAGAAATTCAGCAACAATTTTGTATTATCTTTTTATCTTTCTACCACAAGACATTAAGGCACCGAATAAACATTTTAAGCTCCGCTGAAAACTAATCAACTGTGATTTTAAAGGTGATCACCAAAGGTACAGTTTATAATCCCACTGATTATCAATATATATGAAATTCCCCAAACTTCAAAGAGTATTCTGCACAAATTGCCAAAATAGAACAGAGATGAGGCACTTTGTCAAAGTCAGCATAGGAAGAAAAAGGAAAGTTACTTACTTCGTGCTGTAACGGAGGTTCTTTGAGATGGTTTTCCCTGTGGGTGCTCCACCTTAGGTCTTGCAGCGCCGTTGCGCATCTGTACAGAGGTTTTCAGTAGCAGTGTCCTTCCGTGTGCCACATATGCATGGCAGACAGCACGCACAGTGCTGCTACCATGCATGCACGGCAACTGTCCCTTCTCTGCCCCAGAACGAAAAGAACTCCTCTGAAGCAGAGGGGAGGAAGGGTGGGTGGTGGATCACCCACAGGGACAACCATCTCGAAGAACCTCTGTTACTGCACGAAGTGAATAACTTTCCTTTTTTCTTCAAAGAGCGTCCCTGTGGGTGCTCCACCTTAGGTGACTATATAGCAGTACCCGTGTGAGGAGGCGGGTGCTTCGGTTAATAATCATGTTGAAACTTTGGTGAAGGCTGTTAGTCCAAGTTCCGTGCACCATTTTGAGAAAGTGTCCAGGGCATAATGTCTGGCAAAAGCGTGTACAGAAGACCATGTTGCGGCCCTGCAAATGTCCATCAGATTGATGCCGCTAATGTAGGCCGCAGAGGTTGCTATGGCCCTTGTAGAATGCACTCTCAATTGCAGCAGAGGCTGTTGGTTATAACTGGTGTAAGCCAGGCGGATACAGTCTATGATCCACTTGGAAAGTCTCTGTGTAGAGATTTGTGTGCCCAATGACCTTTTAGCGATGGACATGAAAAGTCTGTTTTGTTTACGAACTGCCTTTGTTCTTTCTAGGTAAAAGGTCAGAGAGTGGCGCACATCGAGAGTGTGCCATTTAGCTTCTGCGGCGGTGGTATGCGGCTTTGGGCAGAAGACCCATAGCACAAGTGGTTCGTTGCAATACCAGGAAGTAAGGACTTTAGGTAAGAACTTTGAATATGGTTGGAGGACCACCTTGTCCTTATGAAAAATGGTGAAGGGTGGGTCAGCCATGAACGTCCCAATTTCATTCACTCTTAACTGAGGTACGTGCAACTAGCGTTACGACTTTCATTGAAAGATGCATCATTGAACACGTGGCCATGGGTTCAAATGGTTTATGAGTTAGAGCTCGTAGCACAAGGTTTAAGTCCTATGCTAGGACTGGTGCTGTAAGCGGCGGAAATGTGTTCTGGATGCCCTTTAGGAATCATTCAGTTGTGGGAAGGACGAAAACCGATTTGTCCTCGACGGGATGAAATGCAGCTATAGCCGCGAGGTGAACCTTTAGCAAGCTGAAGGAGAGGCCTGTATGTTTTAAATGTAAGAGGTACTCCAGTATGTCAGCCAGAGGAATCGTGAGTGCATCTGCCAATCTGAGGTTCTCCCAGGAAGAGAATCTATGCCACTTGTACAGGCAAGAGTTTCTTGTTGAGACCCTGCGACTATTTATTAGGATCTGTCTAACCTGATCCGTGAATGTTGCTTCTATTGAGGAGAGCCAGTGAACAGCCACATGAGGAGAAGAAGATGGGTGACAAACATGCCCCCGTTGCTGAGTCAGGAGATGAGGGACTATCTGAAGGTGCAATGGAGACCTTAGAGACATGTTGAGTAGGTAAATATACAATGTCTGGCGGGGCCAAGCTGGAGCGATGAGGATTACTGATGCTGTCCCTGCTCTTATTTTGTTGACTACTTGGTGGAGAAGCGGGATTGGCGGGAAGGCATAGAGGAGGGGTGCATTCCAAGCTATTGTAAAGGTGTCCCCCAGAGAGTGTAGTCCAATGCCCACACAAGAACAGTACTGTGGACACTTTTTGTTTACAAAGTTTGCAAACAAATTGATTTGTGAGAATCCCCATTCTGAGAAAATCATGTGGAGTATGCCATCGTCCAATTCCCATTCGTGGTTGGAAGTGAACTTCCTGCTGAGGGTGTCCACCATAATTGTCTTTGGCTGGTAGATAAGCAGCTTATATGCGGATATTGTGGTCTATACACCACGACCGTAGGTGTGTCACCTCTTTGCACAGGTGCAAGGATCTGGCTCCTCTTTGCCTGTTTATGTAGTACTTTGTAGCTTGATTGTCCATAAAAATATGTACTGTGTTGCCCTGTATCTGTTGCAGGAAATTCTGACATGCATATTGCTCTGAACGCCAACCCATTGATGTAGAGGGAGCACTCATGGGCCTGCCATTGTCCCTGGACTGAGACGGGGCCCGAGTGTGCTCCCCATCCCACAATCATTGAGGGAGCTCTGCAGCAGCGTACCCCAGCACATACTTTATTTTGGTCCGCCCACCAATCTAGTGAGCGCTTGATCCTGTTTGGGAGTGAGAGCAGCTTGTTGACGCAGTTATAATGGGGCCTGTACACCGTTCTGAGCCATTGCTGCATTGGTTTCATGTAACCTGGCATGCGATACTACTGATATAGCTATGTAGCCTAGAAGCTGAAGACAAGTTCTTGCGGGAACTTGTGGGCTTGTCTGCAATGCATCGACAAGGTGTTTGAAATCGGTGGTGCAGAAGAGAGGCTGTTGCCTGGATGCAGTCGAGATAGGCCCCTATAAACTCTATAGTCTGGGACGGTTAGAGCTTGCATTTGGCTAGGTTGATTTGGGGTCCTAACGTCTGAAATAAGGACGTGACCTGAGAGACTGCTTTGAGAGCCTCCTGGCCAATGGGAGCTCTGATCAGGCAGTTGTCCGAGGTAGGGGAATATAGTTACTCCTTCACTCAAGGAGGTGAGCTGCCACTACTGCGATGAGTTTTGAGATGACCTTTCGGGCCGTGGAAAGTCCGAAGGGCAACACTGTGTATTGGAAATGTGCTGTGCCCGGTGTGAACCTGAGATATTTATGCATCCTGCGCATCGCAAGTATGTGAAAATACACGTCCTGGAGGTCAAGAATCGATAGCCAGTGCCCTTCGTTTAGGGCTGGTATTATAGTAGCTAAAGTCACCATCTTGAAGCGCTCCCTTCGAATGTGACAGTTGAGTTTCCTGAGATCGAGAATTCGTCTCCAACCTCCCAATTTCTTTGTTGTGAGGAAATAACAGGAGTAAGAAGCCTGTTTTTGTGACCTTGAGGTACTGATTCTATGGTGGAGAAGATGGAGTAGAACGCTCTCATGAGATGGGTCCCTGAAGAGGGACAGGGAGGGAGGATGGGTGGAAGGAAAGATGGTAAAAGGGATGCAGTATCCTGCTCTTACGACTTCTAGCACCCATTTGTCGGTCATGATTGTTGACCATTGGTAGAAGAAGGGTAGGAGGCAGTAGTGGAAAAGTATGTAGGATTGCGGATGTTCCCTATGAAGAGGTGGTATCAGACTCTCGACCTGAGCTTCAAAATGTTTGCCTGGAGATATATGGCTAGGATGCCAGTGGCTGGTCAGTGGTCTGTCTGTGTTTGGTTTGACATCTCCTCCTGTTGTCAAAGTGTCTCTGAGTGTGATTGAAAGGAGATTTGTATCTCTGGTTAAAATATCTATTTTTGTTGCACTTCGCTGCAGGCACTTGGATCCCAAGGGTTTTCAACCTTGTTCTGGAATCCTGGAGCAAATGGAGAGATGCATTGGTTATGTCCATGAACAACTTGGATCCCTGGAAGGGGAGGTCCTCTATTGTGGCCTGCACTTTGCAAGGAAAACCTGACAGGTGGAGCCAGGAGACCCTTCTCATGACAATAGCTGTCGCAATAGAGCATGAAGCTGTGTCAGATGCATCAAGGGCGGCTTGAAGGGCCATGTGGGAGATCAGCATTCCCTCGTTTATGTTGGCAGAGAACTGTTGTTTCTTATCCCCTGACATGTTATCAATAAAAGGTAATAATTGTTTGAAGATGTGGTGGGTGTATTTAGCCAACATGGCTGTATAATTCGATATATGTAATTGAAGTGAGGCTAAGAATAAGCCTTCCTTCCCATATGATCTAATCGCTTCCACTCTGTTACAGGGGGTAGCGTGCATTGCACTCTGTTTACCTCTTTGGTCCTTCACTACAGAGTTGGAGGACGAATGAGAAAAGAGGAAGCCCCCCCCCCCCCCCGAGGTGCCACGTAATATTTGTGATCAGACCTCTTGCAGATGGGTAGAATTGTGGCTGGCATTTGCCATATAATCTTGGCAGGGTCCATAAGGGCCAGGTCCATAGGCAAAGCTAGTTTGGCAGTTGGTGGAGTGTGGAATATGCTGGTCAGTTTGTGTTAGGTCTCCGGGAGATTGTCCTTGAGGTCTCCCTGGTCATCAGCTACTCATTTAAAGAGCTCTTGAAAAGAGCGAAAGTCGTCACCCTCCATAGGGGCTGGGGACATAAGGTTATCATCAGGAGAGGAGGATGTGTGTTGCAGGGTGAGAGGAGACTGATGATTCCTCGTCACTGGAAGCAATGTCCTCCTCCTCCCGGTAGAGCGACCTGTCAGTGTCGGTGGTTGAGGCTGTTTTGGGGAAGAATGCCTTGGGGAATGGGTACCAATCACTGAATCATCACTTGACAAAGGTGGTGCCAAGTGTGGAGTAAGCAACCGTAGAAAGCTGCTGGATGTGGGGGTGCCATCAGTGTCAAATAGAGGTGTTGTGGGCACCGAGGATATCCTAGGCTCCTCCTCTGTGGTGAAAGGTGCTTGCCCTGGCTCCTGCAGTGCTGTTGGAAGCTTGGGTGGAACTATAGCCGCAATCTTCAGTGCGACGCAGTCTGCGGTGCCGATGGTGCAGAGTAAAAGGATGTTGGTACCGCATGCTGTGGCTCTTCAGTGCTAGAGGTGGCATAGGTGCCGACGGTACCGAGTGCACCTTCGTCTTCTTCGGTGCAAGTAGTGCCCCGGTGGCAGCTGGCTTGATTTTTTCTTTCCTCAGTGCCGACATATGCACCATCAGTACCGATGGTGCCAATTTTGCCTTTGCCTTGCCTGAAGGCTTGGCAGGCTTATGTAGGTCCTTTGACCCCGGGAACCATTGGTAGCTGACAGTCCTGAGGTCTCCCTGTCCGGAACCCTGGAAGGTGTTGGAGCAGGCGGCAATTTAGGCGCTTGCTCCTGCTTTTTTGACGGAGAGTCACCCTTACTGGAGGAATGGGACCTCTTCCTGATCTGGTCAGAAAGAAGAGTTGTCCCTCATAGAGACACTGACCACTGTGGACTTTTCAGACATGGCCAGGGATGACGGTTAGCCATGGTCTCACCATGCTCTCCAGAGAGAGACGTTTCAATTGGAGCTCCTGTGCCTTTCTTGTGCGAGTTGTTTGCAATGCTTGCACTGTGCTGTGATATGCGCGCGGCCCAGGCAGCATGCACACTTGAAATGACTGTCAGAGATGGGAATAGACAGCCTGCAGGAGAGGCAGCTTTTGAAACCTGGGCATTCCCAGGATAGCAGAACTGTTAGAAAGAAACAATTTGCAGTCTAACAAACATTTTTTTTAAACCTTTTACAGAAAAGAAATCTAAACTCTAACTGACTAACTACTAACTACAACTAACGGGAATGCTATCAAAACTATTAAGCAAAAAAGAAGAGCAACTGTGGTTCTGACTGATGCCGACGGCAGTAGAGAAGGAACTGAAGGGATGGCTGCTGCACATGCATCGTAGTGTCCCGTCAGCTGCGCACGCGTGGCACATCGGAGGGCACTGCTACTGAAAATCTCTGTCTGGACACTCAAGTGCGCTGCAAGACCTAGAGGTGGAGTACCCACAAGGACACTCCTTGAAGAACAACATCAGACCCCTTTAAGGATTGCAACACCCCATGGGCTTGAGAAGGGTTCTGTGTCTGACTGGTTGCACAGAAATGCAGCAGAGATCTACTAGCTCCTACATACAGAAGAGGAGGGTTTATAAGCCTTTCCCTAAACCAAAGATGCCATTTTGGATTGGGAAGAAAAAGCTATTGCAAAGAAGCAGCAGGCAAAGGTGATGTCATGGTTACATGTGGTTGCATCTTTCCTGACTCTCCACCTCTGGGTTTGGGAGTGCCCAGGAACCTCACAGTGACCCAAGTCATGGATTGGCTCATAATCACCCCAAGCATAGCAGCAAAGCCATCAGTGTGGAGCACAAAGGGCTCCTTATGCACAGTGGGAACCACAAATTTTCCCTTGTAGAAGCAATACAGACCTATTTTGCCATAGATACCAAGGAGAGGAGGAGGGCAAAATATGTGCACATTCACTTCTGCTCTTTTTTCTTATTTTAGACCCTCTTAATGCCCATCCCCCTGCAGTAACTGGACAGATCACACTGAAAAGGAATATCGCAGCAAGCTAAATGATCTTAGCTGTCACATAACCCATGAAGCTGGTCCACAGGGAGTTGAATGAAAATTTCAATATAGAATATATTGTCCAATTTTTGCTACTATTCACTCTATTTATGTTATATTCTAAATGGAGTTGGCTTCAGATGAAATAGATGTAGTAGAACCTCAAAGAAAAAAGTTTACAGATAATGTGCTGAGTATTATGCTGTTAAAATTACTATAATTTAGTACTTTACTTCTGTTGGTGCCATGTAGACATTCTTTTCAATATTAGACTTTTTCCACATATAGTATACCCACTTCTTCCATCATTTCAACTTTTTCAAGTGAACACTTGTATACAGCCGCTCCCCGAGTTACGAACAAGTTACGGACCAACACTTGGTCCATAACTCAAAGTGTTCGTAACTCGGATCCCATAGAGTTACATGGCGACCGCGCTCTTCGTAAGCGCGGATCGCCATTCGTAAGTCGGATCCGCATTTATGACCATTTTGGTCGTAAGTGCGGATGGTCGTAAGTGGAGGTGGTTGTAACTCGGGGAGCGGCTGTATATGAATTATTTTTCATTTGACTGTTCCAAAATAAGGCTGCATCTACACCCTAAAATCAAAATAACATACGAAATTTACGTAGCACAAATTGTGTGTCTTATTTCAAAACTATTTTGAAATAGCTTATTTTGAAATTTGGTGCGTCTACACCAGGGTCGGCAAAAGCCTCTCAGCAGGCTGAATCCAGCCTGCCTTGTGCTTTGATCTGGCCCACAAGGCAATTATAGGCCACGCCCCCCTAATTACAAGCCAGGAGGGGAGGGGAGGAGCTCAACCCCACCTCTCCACACCGCCGCTGAGGCTCCTCAACAGGGCGGGCTCTGAAGGTACCACTTCCACAGCCACACAGTCTGGGGCTAGACCCAGAGGCTGAAAGTGTCACTGACACAGTGCCTCCAGGACCGGCCCCAGGCCACGTTTTCGCAGTAGGGGCACCTCCGGTACCGGCCCCGGGCCACGTGCTTGCGATAGGGGTGCCTCCAGCGCCAACCTGGGGTAGTGGTAGCAGCAGTAGGGGCGCCTCTGGGACCGACCCTGGGCTGCAGTAGCAGTGCCTCCAGGGGCCAGCCCTGAGCTACCTGGCCACGATAATAGCACCTCCGGGGCTGCCCTGGGTCATGGCGCTCTGAAGTGGCCTAGGGCCGTGTGAGTGTGATGCCTCCAGGGCTGGCCCCAAGCTGTATGGCTGCAGCATGGCGTCTCCGGGGGCGGCCTGTGGCCGCGGCCAGGACAAAGTGGCTGCAGCCATTGCTGCAAAGGAGCACAAAGCCAAGTAAGGTTCCCCCTAACATCCAGACCTCCCCATACCAATCCCATCATTTCCCTCCCCTCCAATACCCAGTACCCCTTCTTTGCTCTGACACGCTCCCTTGTTCTTGTACCCTTTCTCCCGGCCACACACTGCACCCTCCCTTTTTCCTCCTCCCTCCATCTGGCCAGACTCCTTACTCCCAGCCTGCTTCTGCATCCCAGCTCCCTCCCAGATCCTGCACCCCATCCCTATCCTACTTGCTGGCAGCCCTATCTCCTACACTGTCCTTCATTTTTATCCCTAATCCAGAGCTTAAGGAGGTCCATAAAATCCACTAACTCCAGAACCCCAGAAAAGTAAATCTGGTCTATAGGAAACCCTGAACCTCAGTTTCTCCCTTTCCTTCCTCTCACCTGGTTAGGGGACCAGAGGAGTGAGGTGTCTCAGTTGGGGCCACATCAGTGAGCGGGGGGGGGGGGGGGGGAAGAGGGGGCAGTTGGAGGGGTTTTTTTTACTTCTCACTTGTGTGGTCCCCAATTGATTTTTTGTAGGTCAGTGACCACAGACCCAAAAAGAGTTCACCACTCCTATAAATAAAGGAAACATTGAAACCTTTTGTGTTGGACATAATATTTTACTTTATTTAGAATGAAGGTTGATAAACTAACAAGAGAAAATTAAAAAGCTTAATCTGATTCATAATTTAAATTAAACTGTTCTTACTAGCTGCAGCCAGTTCAGAAAATAAGGTCACTATACCGAGCAGCATAGTTCTCAACCCCGCCCTTTCTGCCCGAGGACCCGCCCCTCCCTCAGCCCGCAGTCAATTCCAAAATTTGCAAAGTGCCCCCCCTTTCCAAAATTCTTGCCCATCCCGGTCTACACAAAGCCAAATTTCAAAGTAATTCACTATTTTGGGCCATTCCTTATCCCTCGTGCAACGAGGTTTACTGGGATGGTGAAATAGCACGCCTGCAATTTTGAAAAATATTTCGAAAAAATGGGCAGCTTGTATAGACATGGGGTAGCTATTTCAGGATACCAAATAGCCGTACAGTGTGGACATTCCCTCAATGTATGTGTAATTATGTATGGATATTTAATGTATCTTTATGACAAGTTTTATTGACAAATTGAGAATACCTCCACGATTGTGGTATATTATTATAGACCTTTGCCTGACAAGCTAAAAGCTGATATTTTTATTTAAAATTGGTAGACAGTCACCTCTCAAGGCCATCATGGAAATTTGCCTGAGAGTTACGCATTGGAGCATGACAACAAATATTCAGTCCTGGACCTATAGGCAGGTTTATGGTTCCATAACCATGAAAACATTCAGTTCTAGAAAAAAGTTATTTATACCACTAGAAGGAACTCTCCCTCTGCAATAACTTGAGGCCTCTGTTTCTAATCCTCAAAGACAAAGATCAGACTTTGGCTTCATGACAATTTCTAGAACATTATGTAATTTTAGAAGTGTCCAATGATTTACTTACTTTTCTCTCTAATACCTATACGGTTGGCATGGTATTAAGGTCCTTATGATATTAAGGCACAACACTTCATGAGAGTGTTAAAAACAGGACTCAAGATGATCTCATCTGAAGAAGTGGGTTTTGCCCATGAAAGCTCATGATACTATATATATGTATATATTAGTCTCTAAGATGCCACAGGACTACCGGTACTCATTTTTAAAAACAATAGATACACCACATTAAGAGTTCTCCAAAATGTATAGTTCTTCTAGTAAATGAAGCACAATAAACACCAATATGGGTTAGTAGAAAGGTACTTATTCAAGTTACATATGGCTCTACTGCACACAAGCAATGCAGCTATTCTCCACCTATGTCAATAAAACTTATATACCATAGCATTATAATTCAGAATTTATCGTAAAAAGGATACACTATATATATATATATATATATATATATATATAAATATAAAGATACACATACACTTATTCTAGAACAACTCAGTGAAAAAGTTTGAATGGAAGAAATGATCATGGTTTTGCTGTAAGTGGTATGTTATTTTTAATTTGACTTAAATAAATAATACAATAAAACTTGTAAGCATAAATATTCTAATGTTTTCTCTGTTACGGCAGATACGCTTACATGTCTAGCTATAAAAACAACTTTTTTTTTAAAAGGGTAGTCCTGTGGCACCTTCAAAGAAGATCATCTCATCAGAAGAAGTGGGTTTTGCCCACAAAACCTCATGATACTATACATATATTTTTATTAGTCTCTAAGATGCCCCAGGACTATTCCTTTAAAAAAAGTTGTTTTTAAAGTTACAGACTAATATTGCTATCCCTCTAAGATGTCTATGTACAACATCTCAATAATACAGTATGATAAATTTTAAAAATATTTAGTAAGAAAAAAAATCTCCTCAACTAACTGAGGATTATACCACTAGAAATCAATTCAGTATTATTAACTGCTGTGGTATTTATTTGTATAAAAGGATGCTGGGTGTGTACAAACAATATATAAGCTATAGACATTTATTTAACCATTGAAACAAATGTCTTACTTCACCCTCGCTGTATCCTCACCTATGAAGTTCTGCTCTGTCAAAATGCTCATGTAGTGAAACTCAAGGCAAATTCACAGAACTACTTCATTTTAAGCAGAAATTCATAATAACCTGAGTTCAATAAGTTTTTTGCAAAGCATTTGGGGCTTGTATTCTACCTTGCTCTAAAAGTCTAAATCAAAGTTTATCGAAGTTTCATTAAACCTTACATATTTTTAAATCTATTCAGTTCCCCCTTCATGTACATCTTAGTTTCTATGGTTTGTAGGGCTACTAATTTTACTATAAAAGTCCAGCCTCTTTATACAAAACTGAACTCATGACATCTCTCTTATAGGAATAACCTTCCTTGAATAATGTAACAACTGTGTCTATAAAAAAAGAAAAATCACTTAAATTAATCCTTTGGGCAGACAATTTTCCACTAATTCACAAAAAGGATACATCTGCAGGCAAATTGTTGTGTAAATTTTGAATATTATCTACCACCATTCAATTAATGGTAGTAACAAAGGAATATCTCAAAGTGAATGTGTCTTATTAATACCTTGTAACAGCCAACCCTTCAGATAGGTCAAATGAAAAATTGCTAACCAGCTGGTTAATTTATTCAGCACAGGTGTTCACTATTTATTTTTCAGCCATTTGCCTTTTTTTCAATACAGCTTGTTGCAGAAACAGTATTCTTTGCTTTTGATGGATGCACTTTGTTCTGAGGCCATTCATTTCAGATTTGCACAGTGTATATTATACTGCTACCCAGCTGCTTATTCTTTCAAAATAAATGTTTAATGGTTACTTCATAGACATTATAAAGTTAACCAACAACAAAATCCAAAGAGAACATGTAAGCTGTCAGAAGTGCCATGATCTACTCTCTCAAAAGAAAAGTTTAAATTGTTTAGGTGAACTTTTTCTTCTCTATTTTTATCCAACTACCAGCTCTTTTTGTTGGCAGAAAGAGGAGCAAGCACTATGCTATTAAACGACCTAATTTTACTTAGTGTGTAAAATAAAACTAGAACTGGAAGTTCAGATTTAAAACTCTTGCACAAATTATGGAATATTTGAAAATATTTTCGTAAACCCATTTTTGAGTCTCCTGTTGGTCAGAGCAATTTTTCAGCACAAAACCTCTTTGGCAATTAGTTATACCAAAGAGATTAAAACTTTCAATCCTATTTCAGTACTGGTTTAGAAAATATATTATGAGAAAGGTCTGGTAGTGATTATTTCTCTGGGATCAGACAAAGTAATTCTAAAAGACAAATGGAAGCTTTAATTTTTGTCTATATCATAGCTGCATATGTGAACCTCAATTTTTGAATATCCTGATTTCTGTGACCTACAGGATGCATTAACCTATTTTTTTACATTCAATCAACTTGTTTCCACATTGGTTCACAAAAAAGAATGAATGCTTTAATGATTTGTCAAGTGTGAAGAAACTTGAGAAATTGAAGCTATAGTTGAGGTATGTGACTATGACTTCTTAAGAATAAAAAACAACTGAATTCAATGCAAAAGCTAATAAAAACAAGATCAAATGCACACCAGTTATTCAGTTCTGAAATTAAGGTTTGCTAATATTCACTCAGCATTATTGTGCTTCTGTAGTACTTAGGATTGCTGTACCACCATTATGCTTAGATTTTATTTTATAAATAAAATATTAGCTGACATTGTTAATTTTCAACTTTCTAATTTGTGTATTTAACCAATATTGAATTAATATAGGGGTCTCAAATAATGTTATTGATTTTAAAACTAAAGTTTATCCTATTAAACATTTTATCACCTTTCAAAGCTGAACCTGAATTAAAAAGCAGATAATTAAATTAGGCTCCCAAATTCACCAAGCAGATAAACCACAGCAGTGCTTAGCTCAGGGGTGGCCAACCTAAACCTGAGAAGGAGCCAGAATTGACCAATGCACATTGCCAAAGAGCAACAGTTCTGTCACCAGCCTTGATCATCTCCCCACCACCACTCTGAGCACATCCTGCCCACTGGCAGCCCCACCAGTCAGTTCCTCCTTCTCCTTTTCCTCCTGTCCACTGGAATCAGCTCTCTCAGTGGGAGACACTGGAGGGGGGAAGCATGGGTATGACAGGCTCAGTGGAGAGGGCAGGAAGTGGCAGGATCCTAGAGGGAAAGGGTGGAGGGGAACAGCGCCTAGGGCAGAGCTAGGGGTTGGACAGTGAGCACCCTCCGGTCCAGTGGAGCCACATGTGGCTCTGGAGCCACAGGTTGGCCACCCCTGGCTTAGCTGAATTTACTCTACATAAAAAGGGACCTATCATTCACAACAATTCAACCTAATATATCATGCTAATCTTAAATCTGTTTATTGTCTAAAATGCTAAGAACTGAAATTGGTTATCACTCTTGCAATTTGTGTCAATGTTAACTATATTATTGAAGTACTATTTGGACTCATGCATTTTGCCTATTTTCTTCTATTTACAAACAGCCACATAAGGGAGATTTTACTTAAGAGCTTAAAGATAATTCTCTAGTCCATTTTTACCTGAATTCAGACTGGAAGCTGCAAAGTACAACAAATACATATAGCAGATGGTGAACACCTTCAAACACATCTTATTGCTGATTTTCAATCCAAGGTGAACTATTAGCCTTTTGATCACTAACTCGCTCAAAATATTTATTACATCAAATCTGAATCCAAGCCAGTAAAGAATCATCCATCTTTTAAGTACAAGTATAGGACAAAAGTTTATAATTTTTAGGGGTTTTTTAAAGTTTTTTCTTGAGTCCAAAAGGATATAGAGGAAAGAAAAAATATAATTTATAGTGAGATCACAATGTAAGTACTCATTCACAATATAAAACACTATACCAAGGTGTTTTGATTATATATCCTCATACTACTTATACTTACTTGGCATAGCAGATATCTTCTATATGCTGAATGGTATTATCCTTCATGTTAAGAGAAATAGCTTCTTCTGTTTCAAGGATCAATTTTCTCCAATCGTCACTCTCTTCTCTGACATCCCTCTTTTGCTTAAAAAGAAATATAAAATTATACAAAAATTTTTGAAGTCTGTTTAACTAGAATAGTGCTTTAATTGTTTTTAATTAAACTTAAAATGTCACTAATGACAATGCAAATTGAAATATAAACTTTAGTTCTATCAAATCTAGCTTTCTAGTGATTTTTTGAGGAACATTTCCTTTTTATACCAATGTACAACTAAAATATATAGCTTTTCATAGCTAACTATTCATTCAATTTAGATAGGAGCACAGGTGTGCACCAAGGAAAGTATTTAAAATGAGGGCTGGCATTTACATCAGGTTTCTAAGTACCAAAATACATCTTTCTACTGATGTAGTATTTGATGACTTTCTACTGAAAGATAATCAAGCAAGTTAAGGTAAAACCAGAAACTATGTGTGTTTTCTGTTTCAACTGCGTAGTCCTATTTACGTCAGATAGATGCTGACATGGAACATTAAAATGAAAATGTACTTGGCTTGCAAACAATGTCAAGTAGGTTATTTTAAAAAAAAGTAATACTATTACCTCTGACAAGTTAGTTCCTATAACAGTGTATAACTCTAAGTCAACCCAAAGTATGATTGCAACATGGGTTGTCATATTCACATTAGCTTTAATCTAGTTGGTACAGGTTAAAATAGCCACAAAGACAAAGCAGCACAAGTTCCAGTGTAGGCTGCAAAGGATTGATAGGAACCTTATATATGTACTCATGTTGCTAGCCCATGCTGATGCCTGTTCCACTCAGTATTCCCTGCTATTTTGGCCATGTTAGCTAGATTAAAGCAAGCATGGCAGCACAGGTTGGCATACCAAACCACATGTAGCTATATCCTAAGAATCCGATCCCTCAGTTCTGGCTGAGAACGCCTGTGTTAGAGACACCTGGGAATAGCTAGTCAGACTAGGAATGTACCTAAATCACACAGTGAAATTTTAGGAAGAAACCTCCCCTGGGGCAAGAAAATAAGTGCAATGTCATCCTGCTTGTTTACATATAAGAGCCATTAGATTATTCTTGGAAGAGCACTTGAAACAAAGGGCATGTGTCAAACACCTCAGTGACAAAACTATGAAGAAGAAAAATTCTTCTTGATCTTCAATCTTAGCACACACAAATTCCCTTAGCATCAGAGAGGGAAGAAACTCATCTTTCCATAAAACCATCAAAACAGTAAAGAAATATACAAAACATTTGCCTTATTGTTAACTGAGCCCCTATGTGACAATATCTTTCACCATTCCCCCCAAGAGCAATTAATAGGTTATGAAAGATCTAAGGGTACGTCTACGCTTGCACCACAGTTCGAACTAGGGATGCAAATGTAGGCAAACGAAATTGCTAACGAAGCGGGGATTTAACTATCCCGCACTTCATTAGCATAATCTCGCCCACGCTCTATTCCGATCGCCAGCTGATTCGAACCAGGAAGTGCGCTCCGGGTCACATTAGTTCAAATCAAATCCCTTGATTCGATTTGGCTGCACTTAGAGTGACACAGAATTCAGGGACTTTCTTGGATTCAAACAATTAGATAAAAGGAAACCTATAAGTCGCTCTGGATCCACAATGCTTGAGCCCCCACTGTTTAAACCAAAGAGAGATGCTGGAAGGGCTGTGATCGGGCATACCCTCAAAACCCTTGGCAAGACCCCTGAGGACTTGCTGGATGGGCCCTGCTCCTGGTCTGGCTGGGACCGGCATCTGCCATTTTTCCCATTACTACTTCTCTTTCTCTGAGTGGAGAAAGCAGGGCGGGTGCCCTGCTGAGAGGGTGTGGGGCATTCCTGCCCAACAGAGAACGCCATTGGCTAACCAGTGTATGGATCCCCAGGGACTTTAAGGTGGCCCAGGTATCCTGGAGACTGCAGGCGTTAGTCAATGTGCTTGGAGAAAAGGGACGAACCTTCAAACGGTAGGTCTTGAATAGTGGTCTGGAGTTCGGGTGGCACTCCAGACACATGAAGCCAACAGCTGCGATGCAAAATCAGCATTATGGCTACAGTGCAGGCTGTTGCATTGGCCATGCCCAGGGCAGCCTGGAGAGCAGCTCAGGAGACCACCCTGCCTTCTTCCATAAGGGCTCCAAACCCAGGCCGAGAGTCCCTAGGGACCAGCTCAGCGAACCTGCCCCTGTTCACCCAGGTGTTGTATATGCGCAGAGACTCAGCAGGATCTGCTTGTTTGCTATGTGAAATTGAAGACTCCCAGACACGCAGGCCTTTCTGCCCAAGAAGTCCATTTTCTTGGCATCCCTGCTCTTAGGAGTGGTGCCTGGCTGGCCTGGCCTCTCCCTGATTCACTGCCTGAACAACCAGGGATCCTGGAGGCAGATGGGAAAAAAAGGTGTTTGTTCCCCTCCTGCAACATGAAGTACCTCCGCTCAGCCCTCTTGTCTGTTGGCAGGATAGAGGCCTGGGTCTGCCTCTTTGTGATTTTGGTCACAGTCTTACTGATTGGTAAGGCCACTCTGGTAGGGGTGTTGGGTTGCAGGATGTCGAACGTAGCTTCTGCGTCCCTGACACCCTTTTTACCTGGATTCCCAAACTCTGAGCCAGGAGGCGATGAAGTTCATGATGGGACCTCAAGTCCATAGATGGCATGGCATGGAGAGAGCCACCAAGTGCCTCATCTGCTGAGGAGGATTAGGACCCTTTCATAACCACTGCCTCTGGATCCCGAGCTTGCAAAGGGGCCTGTGAGGCTGCAGAAGAGGCCACAGTAGCGGGCTGAGTAGCGGGGGGGGGGAGGCGCCCTCCTTTCCAGGTGATGTTCCGGGGAAGCCTGGCCCGACATGGGGAAGCAGGTCAGTGAAGTCACCAAGGAAGGAGCCCTCAACCCCAAGAAGACCAACTCCAGTCTAGATGGCTCTGGTGGTAGGCCCAGGGAGTCCAAAAAACCAGAAGAGCTGGGTATTGTTGAACTGGAGTATAATACATGTACAAATGAGAAGATATAGAAAATGCACAGTGCAGAGAAGGCAAAAGTAGAGATGTTGGATAGTGTGTAATTGAAAAGCTGTGTAACTGCATGAAATTTTAGTGGTTACATGATTATTCGGTAGTCCCTGGAGGTGGGACCGGCAGCCAGTGCACTCCGAACCCCACTCCCAGGGATTCCCCTGTCACTCTATGCGACTACCTCTCTAACAGATGCAGCAGCACAAGGTGGCAAGAGGGAGCCGGTCTGCAAAGGGAGCCAATTTTAAAAAATGGCTTCCCGCACAAACTGGCTCCCACCTGCTGCCCCACACTGCTGCCCCTCATGCAGGAAGCTCAGACCCCTCACAGACAGGGGCCACAGAGAATCCTCTGTCTGCTGTGGGCCCAGGCTCGCTGTGGACAGAGGTTGCTCCATGGGATACTAGAGCAGCCCCTGTCCATGGGGAGCTCGGATTTCTTCCCCCCCTTCCCCCCCGACTCCTTCCATGGACAAGGGCTGCTGCTATGGAGCAATCTCTGTCTACAGCAAGCCAAGGCCAGCATAGACAGACACTGCTTCACGGCAACCTCCCCTACCATCCCCCTGCACTACTGCATCTGATAGAAGCATCAGCCGAGGGGGAGGGGAGGGGGAGAAGAGAGGTGGCACTGTGGACTGGGGTCGAGGTTCGCCCTAGCACCAGCTCCTGCCGCCCCCCTCCCCTGTCTCTCTGGGAGGCAGCAAGAGGGGGCAGGTGAGGCTACGGAGACAGCACGCGTGGGAAGCCTGCTTGAAAGCTGGTTTCCCATGCGTATCGGCTTCCCTCTGTCCCCCACCCCACCCTCCGCACTGCTGCCTCTCTATCAGAGGCAGCAGAGCACGAGGGGAGGAGCAGCAGGCGGATCTGGTGCTCACAGGCACCAGCTTCTCAAGCCAAGACTTACCGATTAATTATGTATTTGTCTACACATTGACATCATTAGGCAAAAATCAAGCCCCTAAACCAACCAAAGAGGAAGACTTATAGCATGGCACTGGAAAAATGAGAGAACTTTTGGATAAAATGCAGACTGGTAAGAGGCTTAGCACTGTGAGCAAAGAAATTGACTCCTGATATCTAATTCCTCCTGTGTTAAGGGAAACTGGACTTTGTAAATAGATATGACAGTACTTAATACCTGACTCAACATCAGTTTCTCCCCCAATGGAAACAACTTGCTAGACTCTGAATTTTGGCTAACTGCTTGGTTCAAAGGGAGGTGGTGTATTCAGGAAGAAAACCATGAATCAGGCAGACTTCTGTGTGGCACTTCATGAAAATGGAGATATCACTTCCAATTTTGATACTAAACAGCCTAATTAAAATGGTTCCTTTTAGTATAATCAATATAAATAGGCATGTGTGACTAAACTAGAGAGGCTACTTCCTGTGTGTTGGCTGGCTTCAACAACACTTCAGGAGATAATCCCAAATGGAGTTTAAAAGCAATAAAGCAGTAACTGTGCATATCCATTTGCTAATATAGTTCAAACGCTCACTTAGTCTGACTGCACTTTTTAAAAAAAGCTGTGAGTGGTTGGCCATTAAAGACATAAGCTCTGATTATAGAAAATGCACTATCTGCATTAAAATTAGAGTGTTCGTCATGGTTACATGATAAGTTTCAGAGGAAGGAAGGATCTAATAGCTATGCCAAAAGTAGGGCAATTTGCTCAGAAATAAATTATGCCAACAATAGGGATTAAGCAGTTTACTGATTTTAGGTAAGTATATTTTCATCACTGCATTCACAGGATATAGACAGAACATAAGAATTGTGTTCCCACATGATACCCCCAAAGCAGATATGAATTGTATTCTTAGCTTTGCCACATCTTGTCTACATAGTGGTTTTGTCAGCACCAGAAGGGTACAATATTTTAATCTGAAGTAACATGTTATATGCTAACTGGCCCACGCAGATTCTGCTGAAGCCCACAAAGTCTTATAATGAGTATTATTATAGTCCAGTTTCAAGCCATGTAATCATATCAATAGTTCTAATATGCTGTAAAATACTGATAAGACTTTCACTGGGGTGATGTGAGCCACAATTAATTAGGATTCATTAAGTGCTTTGAGATCTTTATTTGGAATGTTCTGTGTAAGTGCAAATTGGTATTGTTACCCAGTAACAACAGTGAAATGAAAACAGAATAAGTCTTACAATGAATTCAGAATATATCCATGAGGGGTTATGGCTGTAAGAGCTCATTTAATAAGGTATATCTATTATGTTGTCATATGAACTCATTTATACTCTTATCAAAGAGAACTGAGTATTACTGAAAACTAAGAAACTGACAATATAAAACAGTACAATCTTATTTAAAGATGTATTTCAAAGCAATGTTCTCTCTAATCTTTTCCATCTATGTCTGGGTTTTTCCATCCATGTGAAGAATGACTGTTTTATGTTATGTGCACCGAGGCATGTATGAAAGTGTTCAACCAGTAGAAAGAAAAAACCTAGCTGTGGGCAGGCTGCTAATCATCTGGGCAGTATCTCTCTCCTATGTGGCTGCACAAGTGCACAGCTTTCAGGGAACACTGCTTCAGAGAGGACTTTTTTTATAACAAATATTATAATTAACAGTTAGAATAATGACATTACCAGATGCAGCTTAGTTTAAGAAATATCTATTTTATATAAAATGTTCCATATTTATCCATGTACAAAAACAAGATGCACGGTAGTTGTGTTTTGCTGGCTTTAATATTGATTAAATATGTAATATGCAGAGTACTAGGCACTACCTAAATTCTTTCTTCCTTATGTATTATGACAAAGCTCCTCCTTACCGTTGGTGGGTCCGGTGCTTTCAGGTAGATTACATGCCTCCGAGGCTCATAGCAGCCTTCAATTTACACACCAACTTCTGTTTGTTAAGCAACTCTCATCATTGTACAGCATGGGAAAATGAGGGGAAATCAAGCTTCATAGTCTTTGCGGTCCCTCCCAGTGGTACAGGGTAGGACAAACCCTTGTACCAAAACGGGTCTCTTTCTAGTACTGAAATAGGGAGATGGGGAGATGCCCTGATTCTGGCAAGTTCCTGCTGGTTCTGGACTAACCCTTGTTAGTTTACCCTGGGAACAAAGACTTACTCAGTCTAGGGCTAATACACTTGCCCTCCACCACTTTCCAATACCCGTCTGGCCTGACCCTGACACAGTGTGTTTTCACAAAAAATAGAATACTAAAAACCTGACGTAGGAAAGAAAGGTCATTCTAGTTTCTTACCTTATTTTCCCTAATCCAGGAGAATAATCCTGAAAAACTAAAACTGGCCCAGTTTCCTCCATAGTAATTTCTCCTGCAAAACAAAATTTAAAAAATGAAACTTGGTTAAAAACACACACACACAAAAATATAGCTATTGCATACCTATAATTCTGCTATGGGAATGTGCAGAACTTCAGGAAAAATATTTGTATTAATAGAATTGCTTATTCTATATTCTGAGGCTGAAAGAACCAAATTTCTACTGATTTGTCACATCTCATAGAATCATAGGGCTAGAAGGTCATCAGGAGATCGAGTCCAGCTCCCTGCTCAGAGCAGGATCAACCCTAACTAAATCATCCCAGCCAGGAATTTGTTAAGGCGGGATTTAAAAACCTCGAGGAATGGAGATTCTACCACCCCCGAGATAACACATTCCAGTACTTCACCTCCTAGTGAAATAGTTTTTTCTAATATCCAACCTAGACCTCCCCCACTGTAACTTGAGACCATTGCTCCTTCTTCTGCATCCGTCACTACTGAAAACAACCTCTCTCCATCCACTCTGAAACCTCTCTTCTGAGAGTTGAAGGCTGCTATCAAGTCCCCCCTCACTCTTCTCTTCTGCAGACTAAATAAGCCCAAATCCCTCAGCCTCTCCTCATAGCTCATGTGATCCAGCAGCCTAATCTTTTTGGAGGCCCTACACTGGACTTTCTCCAATTCTTCCACTCCTTTTTATAGTGGAGGGCCCAGAACTGGTTGCAATACTCCAGATCTGGCCTCACAAATGCTGAATAAACGGGCATAACAACTGCTCTAGATCTGCTGTCAATGCTCCTCCTAATGCACCCTAATATGCCATTATCATTCTTGGCTACAAAGGCACGCTGTTGACTCATTCAGCTTCTCATCCACTGTATCCCCAGGTCCTTTTCTACCAAATTCCTACTTAGCCAATCGGTCCCCAGCCAGTAACAATGTTTGGGATTTTCCTATTTTAAGTGCAGGGCTCTGCACTTGTCCTTGTTGAACCTCATCAGATTTCTTTTGACCCAATACTCCAATTTGTCTAGGTCACTCTGAACCCCATCCCTACCCTCCAATGTATCTACCTCTCCCCCATCTTAATGTCATCCACAAACTTGCTGAGAGTATAATCCAGGTTATTAATAAAAATATTGAACAAAACTGGCCCTAGAACCGATCCTTGGGACACTGAGCTTGAAAACAACTCTCAGCCAGACATCAAGCCGTTGATCACTACTCACTGGGCCCAACAATCTAGCCAGCTTTCTATCCACCTCACAGTCCATTTATCCAATCCATACTTCCTTAACTTGCAGGCAAGAATATTGTGGGAGACCATATCAAAAGCTTTGCTAAAGTCAAGGTATATCACATCCATTCACTTCCCATGTCCACAGAGCTAGTTACCTCACCATAGAAGCTAATCAGATTGGTCAGGCATGACTTGCCCTTGGTGAATCCATGTTTACTATTCCTGATCACTTTCCCCTCTTCCAACTACTTCAAAACGCAGTCCTTGAGGATCACCTCCATGGTTTTTCCGGGGACTGAGGTGGGGCTGACAGGTCTACAGTTCTCTGGATCATCCCTCTTCCCTTTTTTAAAGATGGGCACTACATTTGTCTTTTTCCAATCTGGGACCTCTTTCTATCTCCACGACTTTTCAACAATAATGGCCAACGGCTCTGCAATGACATCTGCCAACTCCCTCAGTATGATTGGATGCATTAAATCTGGACCCAGGGTTTTGTGTATGTCTAGGTTTTCTAAATAGTTCTTAACCTGTTCCTTCACCTCCAATGCTGCCCACCTTCTTTCCATACTGTGCTGCCTAATATAGTAGTCTGGGAGCTGATCTTGTCTGTGAAGACAGAGGCAAAGAAAGCACTGAGCACTTCTGTTTTTCCCACAGCATCTGTCACTAGGTTACCTCCCTCATCCAGTAAGGGCCCCATGCCCTTCCTGATTACCCTCTTATTCCACATCTCTCCGCCTGCCACTTTATGTACAGGCCAGTGTTCCTGAAGATGTATGCATCATGCACCCTTGCAGAACTTCCCATGTTGACATCTAAGAAACAACCACGGTGATCTACATGTGCCTACAGCACCATCCAGAAGTATCACTCTCTGTTGATGGCCCGGTGGACTAGTGCTAAAATTGGAATGTATGTGCCATTTATACCTCCCCAGTTAAGAAAGCCCATTTCTGTGAAGCCATCCAGTACGTCTTGCACATTTCCCAGAATTATAGTCCTCCATAGCAGAATGTGATTTATTGCCCTGCACAATTGCAGTAATGCAGCCCCAATGATAGACTTCCCCATTCCAACTTGATTTGCCATGGATTGATAGCAGTCAGGGGTCACCAGCTTCCACACAGAAATTACCACACGCTTCTCTACTGACAGGGTACCCTTACCCCACAGTTTGGGGGGCCAGCTCAGCACATCCCCAGGAAGGTTGCTTTATGCATCTTAAAGTTCTGTAGCCACTGCTCTTCATCCCATACATGCATGACAACACGATTCATCACTCATTGCTGGTTTCCCCAGCCAAAAAGCAATGGTCTGCCCTATACAGCTGCTCTGCCAGTGCAAAATGCAACAATAGTTGTTACTGTCTATCTCATGCAAAATGCCAGGAGCCCACATGATTTCTTCTGTCAGTAACTTGAAGAGTAACTCTGCTGCAATGCATGATGTCCCCACAACAGTGAGCAGAGCAGAGAAGTACGGGATCTGTGCTCTCTCACTGAAGATGCTAGAGTGCACAGCACAGAACGGTAGTTGAGAAAAATGGCACAAAAGGAAACTAGAAACCCCTGGAGGGCTGGGAAACAAAGTAGTGCCTTGACAGGACTCTGCATAGTCCCAAAATGTGCCATGTTCTGTTCTGCATTCTCACAGTGCATTGCCCACAATGTCAATGAGGGAACTAAAAATTTGGACACAATATGTCGTCAGAGGGAACAAGTGTGAACACGCTTCAGCAACATTTTGGGGTGACTTTTCCACACCCAATCCAATATCTGAAAATGATTCAATCTACATAAGTGTAACCACCAAGATTTATTTTGCCAAGGGAACTTGCCACCTTAGCTGTAAGTTTCCCTGACTACAGAACACAGTCTGGCTATCAGAACAAGTAAGGGAGGCGATCACAAAAATTATACCAAAAAACCCTATGTAAAATGGACAGACTGGCTTTCCTAACTTAAAATTAGTCTAATTTTATGCATCTGACACAGGGTGTCGCTACCTCCCACTGAGGGGCAGGGAGTTGCCCTGGCCGAAAAGGCCCCACCGCCACAGACCTGCTGGACATGCGCACAAGAGAGGCAGAGTATAAAAGCCTTGGGAGCCACTCAGTTGGGGCTGACCACAAGTGGGAAAGAAGCTCAGGCCCAAGCTCCAGAGTAGCCCCAGCAGCAGCCCCTGCCACAGCATCAGCCGCAGTGACAGTCCTGGCCAGGGATGACATCCAGGAGGATGCGACGCCCCGAGAGCTGAGCAGCTCACCGGCAATGGTAGGAAGTAGCCCAGGGTGGAGGGTTGTCCTCTGTTGTTTCACTAGGAATCCCCGCCGAGCAGACAGCAGAATCTTCCACTGCCAACAGGGCTCTGGGGTGGGACACGGTGGCGCAGGAGGTCCCGGGTCTCCCTACCTCCCTATCCCACAACAGGCCGGCTCGTTAGCAGTTTGGGAGGCTTACCTTTGGACTAAGCCTCAGGGCCATATATACCCTGATAGAATGTGTCTTGAACTAGGCCTTCAGACCATATATACTCTGATAGAGGGCAATTTGCCATGAACTGAGCCTATGAGCCGTGTTTGTCCTGGAAATAGCGGGCAGGGACACAAACTTTAGGGACTTCTGGATATAGAACAGCATCCTTTATCTAAAATACATTTTCAGCAAGAGGAACTAGTAGTGTTAACATGCTGTAATAAAATGATGGGACATTCTATGAAAATTGACAGCAGTGGTCTAATATTTCTCCTATCTTTGTCAGCAGGGTGCACCTTTGAGACATCTGAAACTGTAAGATAAACCTTCATCTTTTTATTGCCAGCACCATTTTTTTAAGCAAAAATCTCTATAATGGTCTCTTACGGCTCACCAAATAATGCTCATGGGAGTGTATTTCTTTAAGTATGCAATGCCAGTATTTAAAAAAAAAATCAATCACAATAGACTTGTCCTCTGATATCACTTTCCGAGGCTAATGCCATATCACCTAAACTCTATATCTTTTCTAAAAGCACCAATATGCTCCTTTCAGGATTTATGATATATCTGTGTATGAGCTGAATTACGATATAGTAAAAACCTTACAAATGTTGTCCAGACACCGGTATGGACATAATCTTGAGCTGGGACAAAGACAGCAAAGTCCATGATAAAAACCCATGAAGAGTGAGACAGTCATATCAGATTGAGACCCATGTATTATTTTGTAAAGCAATCTAATCAGTAAATTCACTGGAATTAGCACTGACTGATCAATACCAGAAGTCCAATCAGTGGAGTACACTATTCAATGACCTCCTGAGGTCTCTTCCAGCCCTAGGATTCTATGATTCTTAAATTCTCAAGGACTAGAATCTTCCCCTTTTACAGCTGCCCTAGCAGGCTACAAAGAAAGATGGCTTAATAATGGGGAAGTTTGTACAGTATTGGAATAAGTTCAATTGCCTTCTGAATATGAACCTGAAATACTACAGATATGTTATCTGCTTGTTTCAATACATATTTTGTTGTTAAAACTTTATTTCTAGAACCAACTTCTACCTGTTATCTGAATGCCATTTGCTCACAGCTTCTGTTATGGAAGCTGGAGTTCTGGGCAAAACCTTCCAAGTACTCAAATGAAATTGTTGTCTAAGGCTAACTGAAAACTTATTTTCCAACTCCCAAATTCGAAGCTAAGATGCATCAGTAGAACAACCCAGATTATCGTCTGTAAATTCTAGGTGATCAAGCCTGACAAGACTCTGAAAAGGGTTTGAACTTTCTCATCTGTTCAACTATGTATAGCAGGGACAGGGAACCTTTTTTGGGTCATGGGCTGCTAACCCACAGAAAAAAACACTCAGGGGCCACACACAAATGAGAAGCAAAGATAAAACAAAACAAAAAAATTCTGTGTGCTCCAGCCGTGTAGGGCAATGGTGGAGGAGCTCCCCAATGCTGGGAGGAGACCTGAGCACCAGATCCAGACAAGCTGAGGGCTGCATCTGGTCCCCGGGCCTGAGGTTCCCCACCCCTGATGTATAACATGTTTTCTTGGTCTGCCAAATACCATTTTGTCTAGTATCTCTATGAACAGTTTAATAAATCTCAGACCAAAATCCTGAGAATGTAAAAGATTTCCTGCTGATCAGATTTACTGGGTAACACCTAGCAGTATCAATCCAGGAGATGGGTCAAGTCAAGAAACTCAGGACCTATGAATGCATGCAATATAAAAGCAGCAGCAGGCTACATCTTCGATAGAAGATTTCTCTGTTAGTCTGGCTGCCTTTCTGAATGTCATACCATAACAACTGTGGTAAAACAAGTCAAAGCTGCTGATGTCTGAGAAGCTGCTGATGCTTCATGATTTCTCCTGAGAGCTGCCTGTATGTGTCTATCCTTCATTTGATCTCTCAGAAAAAAAGTCTCCTTCCATTAGAATAGCTGCCTTTGCAAGGGAAGCTACTGCCACATTGATTTTAAGGAGTGATTACAAAATGACTTATTTCATGTATTACCTGTTAAAACTCTTGTGTTTATTAGTTCCCATTCTGCCATAGTTACATGCTCCAAAGCATAGTTAAATAGAATGACAAACTCCTTTCTTAGTTCCCAGGAGAAAAACATTAATCAGAACCATTTCATTTCTTTCAGTAAAATTCTTGCAATTTAGACTTAATTATCAAGATTAAAAGATATTTCAATTAAATCTTTGACTTAGAAAACGAATTTCTAAATTTTTCTTCGAGAGGAATCAGAAGACCACTGCATTACTGCAGTCCATCTCACACTATTATATATTTATTAGCTTCCTAACTTCGTAAAGTGAAAGGGAAAGGAAGCAGAATAAGCATTAAAACATCATGAATGTGAAGAGAATATTATAAATCTTTATCCATTCTGATAAATTTAGATAAAGGGTGGAAAATGCAGACACACAGATTGTAGAAGCATACAGGAGCCAAGCAGACTTTGGAAGCTCATATGAAATAGGAATTTTAAGGAAAGAGGACACTAGCAACTTGACATCTGGAGAAACGTGAATGAAGATGAAGGCAGGAAGCAAAGAGGAGCAACAACATATGAAAAGAGGACAGCACAAATTGTGGCACAGAGGAGTCTGATGTGTGATTATGATGAATTAAAAGGCATAGAAGGAGATATGAGGGGGTGGAACTTCATGCAGAAGACAATAAATGACCATGTGACACAGCTTTTATCCTCAAAAAGGCAGGAAAGAACATTAGGTGCAGTATGTTGGATGTGTTGAAAAAGTAGAGGTGAGACTGCAGGGGTATAAAAAGAGGTTACAGGTGAAAGAACGAGGGCATGAAGCAGGATTTTAAGCATTTGAAACAGAGGTGAAAGGTAGATTTCAGAAAGGTAACAAATAGAAGCAATAAGATTTGGCATAAGCTCAGAGCCTCAGAAGCAAAGAGTCCAAGAGATCTTAAGCTTTGCAGTTGAAAAAGAAGGATAGCAGTGTTTGCAAAGGTATTGGAAAAAGTATGGAGAAAAATTCTTACTGGCAGGGGGTTGGATTATAGTTTCTTAAAACCCACTCATTTAAGAGTTGTAAGAAGCCCTTACGCCCCTTTATAGAATAAAAGAGCTAAAAATAGAACTCTTTACTCCCAAAACAGGTGCAAGTTATGATCTAAACTAACAGCATGTGCAAGGCACAGGTGGACAAGTTTTGCTGGCTATTGTTTTGTGCCTCTATGAGAGAAAGAGCAGAAAAACTAGAGAAGCCAAGCAAGTGAGCAACAGGAAACCCTTAAGCCAGAGAAGAATTTGTAGCATGACCTTGGAAAAAAAGTCAAGACAACTTTTGGGTAGAGTACTACCTGGAAACAGGTTTGAGGTTTGAGCAAAGAAACTGTTTACTATTATTGGAATCCTGCTGTGTTCAGGAAAACAAGACTTTGAATATTCTTTCTAAAGAAAAAGGATTACATCAAAATATCTATTAGGGCTATCAAGTAATTAAAAATTCCCCACAATTAATTGCACTGTTCAACAACAACAGAATCTCTCTTAACAGGGACTCTCTGGTCCAGCAACATCCCTGGTCCAGCAGGACCACGGATGTCCCAGGACCAGAGAGTCCCAGTGGATGGTTGGTGGCAGGGAGCCCTGAAGTGGGGCTACAGCCCAATAGCAGAGCTGCCCTGTGGCAGGGAAATGGGAGCACAACAGTAGGGCTGCCACCCGGTGGAAAGTCTGCAAGAGGTAAAGGACGGGAAGCAGCACGGCTACAACCCAGCAGTGAAACTGCCAGATGAAACTGGGAGGCTGCGGAGCCACCTGGCAACACAACCAGGAGCCTGGCACCCCCGTTACCACCAAGTGGCGCAGCTGTCCTAGAAGGGACTAAAAGGCAGCATGGGGCGGGGAGCCTGACCATGGGGTTGCCTTGCAGCAGGGACAGGAACCTGGGAGTGGGGCTATTGTCCGCTGGTACAGAAAACAGCCCAGGAGCCCCACTCCCACCTGTGGAGCTGCCTAGTGAGGCTGGGAGGCAGCAGGGCTGCCAACAAAGGCAAAAGCCCAAGCGGGGCAGTTGCCCAGCAGAGCAGCTAGACCCCAGCAGGGGGCTGCCCCGGGAGGCTGGGAGCTCAGCAGTGAGGCTGTGCATGCCAGTGTTGGGGCTGCCACGATGGGGGTTAGGAGCTCTGCATGCGGAGGGGCCAGTGGCAAGGGGAAGCCGGCTGGAAGGGACTGTGACTGGGTCCCAAAAACGACCTTCCCTGGTCCAGCAAAATTCCTCATTCGGGACCAGTCAGGTCCTGAGGCTGCCAGACCAAGAAGGTCCAACTTGTATTTAAAGAACTTAGAAATAACTAATAGCAACTTAGAGACTAACAAAATTTGTAGATGGTATCATAAGCTTTCATGGGCAAAATCCACTTCTACAGATGAATGGAGTTGGATGATTCTACATTCAAATATACTAATTTTAACTATAACAGAGATTACAAAGTGAACAGTGATCAGTTTACATTTGTTTGATTACAAATATTTGCTCTAAAAATAAGAAATAGTATTTTAATTCACCTAATACAGGAACAGTAGAGCAACTATAATGAAAGATTAAATTGTGAGTGTAGAATTCTGCACAAAAATAATTGTATTCAAAAATAAAACAATGTAAAACTTTAACGTCTACAACCCCACTCAATCCTACTTGTTCAGCCACTGGCTCAGACAAACAAATTTGGTTACATTTTCAGGGGATAATGCTTCCTGCTTATTATTTACAATGTCATCTGAAAGTGACAACAGGCATTCACATGGAACTGATGTAGCTGGTGTTGCAAGATATTTAGGTGCCAGGTACACTAAATATTCATATGTCCCTTCATGCTTCAACCACTATTCCAGAGGACATGCATCTATGCTGACGACTGGTTCTGCTTCATAACCATCCAAAGGTCTTTTATTGGACCAACTTCTGTTGGTGAAAGAAACAAGCTTTTGAGCGTCACAGAACTTATTGTTTAGGCTAGGGATGTTAAATTTCGATTAATCAGCTAATCCAGTAGTCAATGGAAATTCTATCGACTACATGATTAGTCAGTAAGGGGGGGGGGACAATCATTATCCCCACAATGTCTCTGCCATTTACATTTAGTAAGAGCCACCCTTGGGTCTCTTAATGTATTTAAAAGGCAGTGGCGCAAGAAGGACCCCAGGGCAAGTGGGGACTGCTTCAGTCTCTGCTCATGCCATTTTCCCCACTGAGCCTCTGCCTCCCTGGCCTTGCCCTACAAAGATAGTGCTGGGAGGAACCAGCTTTTAAGCTGGCTCCCCCAGCACCTGCTTCCCTCCCTCTTGCTGCCCCTGATACCGAGGCAGCAAGGGGAGGAGAAGCAACTAGTTGAGTAGTGACTTGACTACCCAATAAGCCTAGGCTTACTGGGTAGTTGACTAGTCACTTATATACCTACTTTAGGCCAGGGTGGGGAACCTCTGACCGTCCCGTGACGTCTTATTCCAGCCCTCAAGGCTCGGGGCTCACCCTCCTTTCAGGGACACTCTAGCCATTTGGGGGTCGCCCTACAGGACGAACCAACACAAGACATGGGTTAAATTCAGCCCCCAGACCCTGCCTGTCAGGAGGAGGAAGTGGCTGTGTATGCTGCAGGGAAAATGCAGATGGTGCCATGAGGCTCTGCACACTGCAGGCACTATCACCCCTGTTGCTCCCATTTGCCAAAATCCTGGCCAATGGGAAGGGTGGGTGAGGTAATGCCCAATTTCCCTGAAGTGTGCAGAATGTTTCTTACCAATTGTGTTGAAATACCCTCCAAACTTCTCTCAAGTATCCTTATGGGTACTTGAGAGAAGTTGGGGGGAGGGGTATTTCAACACAACTGAAATTAGGAAAAAAATGAATTTTTGTTTTAAGTTTTACAGCACTTGATTATTTTTGTATTTTTTACACTCAAAAATTTCATCGCCCACCCAGCTACGATAAGTTGTTTAAACAAACGTGTTGCAATGGTAGAAAAAAAAATTTGTGTGTCTGAAAATTGTAGTTAGTAGGGGTACTTCTTTTTTGGAAAAAGGAGTACTTTATAAAAAAAAGTTGAGAAACACTGGGATAGAAGTCAGGGGGCAGGGACCCCAGGACAAGCACAGCTCCTGGTAGGGTAGTTTTCTACCCTGACCCTTCTGCCCAAGGCCCCGCCCCTTTCATGTCGACCTGCACCCACTTCCGAAATTTGTGAAGTGCCCCCCTCTTCAAAAATTATTGCCCACCCCTGCCCCACACCATTATCCCGCTTCTGCACTCTCAGCTAGCTCCTGCACCTTCCCTTAAACCCAGACCCTGCATCACCCTCTTCCTGCCCAGCCCTCACACAAACACCCCATTCACTCCTACAATCCCTCTTGCTCACATCCCACATCTTCACCACCAGCTCACGCCTGTAACCTACCTCCCACCCTGACCCTACACTCCTACCACCAGCCTGCTCCTGCACTGTCCCTCCTGCCCAGACTCCATATTCCCACCACAACGTGTTTCTCAGCAGCCCTCTCCTGTACACTGAAACCCTCAGTTTTGGCCCCAACCAACCCTAGCCCCAGACTCACACCTAGGCTCTGGGAGAGCAAGTGAATGTCTTTTTTCTCCTACTTCTTATTTAGGGGCCACATCTGTGAGAGTTGTTGGATTTTTCCCCTCTTCACTTGGTCAGTGAATGATTTTTCTGTCAGTCAATGGCTCCTGGCCCAAAAAAGTTTTCCCACCCCTGGTTTAGGCAAAGGTAGTGAAGAGAGCTCTTTCAGTGCTCTGTAAAAAAAGAAGCCCTCCAAAAAGAATTTAAAGGAACTTATATTGCTAATATGCCTAGAGACACCAGAAAAGAAAAAGGAGTATTTGAGATGACTCTCAAAATCCCTTGATAAAAGCAGAACATTTTGGTATCTTCCTTTATGTACCCTTGACTGACAGTTTTAACAGAAAAGTCTCAACAGAAAGAGAAGCAGAATCTTATCTGCACTCTGTGTGAAGTGGTACAAACAAATATAAAACACTCCTAAGTTTTGGAGAACCTTTTCTGGGAAAGGCAAGGGAGGAATTTAAATTAGAACTTCATCTCTGAAACTTAACAGAAACGATCTGATTTTTCAAAAAACTTTTCCCTGCAAGATTTCTCTCTCTACCATCCATCCCAACAGGATCTGAAATTTAACTTAAAATAAGCAGAGGCACAATGAAAATAAAACACAGCAAATGCAAAGAAAAAAAAGTTACATGTGCATGAGCAATTAATGTGCATGCACAGCTAATCAACTTTTAGTCTTAATATACCTCCCTTTAGTAATGTCAAGTTTAAACTAAATGGCAATTTTATTTTGAATTGCTAATTACTTTTCAAATTCTCTCAACATTTATCCTTGAAATTTCACGTCAACAGCTCATTAATATTTACAATAAACATAGCTCTCTGAAAAGAACCACAGATTTTACATTTACCAAGGCAGATAGCTGGCACACAGAAATAGGGCTCCTTTAATTACACTTTGGCAGAAGCTAACTTTAGTTTAAAATCTGTCTACAGGAATTTATAGCGGCACTGCAATGATGTGACTATTTTGAATAAGATTAGCTGCTGTTGATGGTGATGCTTGGACAGTGTTTATAAATCAACAACAGAGGCAAGTACTTAAGATCTTAGGAGGGACCACTGCAATACCATCTAACACTATCACCAATACGGTAAAGTATGATCAATAAAAAAAATGGCAGGAGATTAAAGGTGGTGCAATGATCAACACATGATAATCAATGCAAGCAATACACACAAAATATTTCAATAATGTTACTTACACCTATTCTGTAATTTGTGTGTAACTCAGGGATCAGCAACCTTTCTGAAGGGCCGTGCCAAGATTTAACCCTCCTGCCCTAGACCATGCCGCTCTCCCTAACCCTAAGCTCTCTCCACTGCATGCCCCATGGACCACCTGGATCAATACAAACCTTTCTGCGAACTACCAGTTGCTAATGAAAACTCACCATTAATTACATAATTATGCCCAAGCCATTTTCTGGCACTGCAGCTGGGGAAAATGGGTTACTTTAAATTATTAAACAGATTAAGCGTTTTAATTTTCTCATGTTAGTTTATCAAACTTAGAATCATAGAATCATGGGGCTGGAAGAGACCTCAGGATGTCATCAAGTCCAGCCCCCTGCCCAATGCAGGACCGATCCCAACTAAATCATCCCAGCCAGGGCTTTGTCAAGCTGAGACTTCAAAACCTCTAGGGACGGAGAGTCCACCACCTCACTAGGTAACCCATTCCAGTGCTTCACTACCCTCCTAGAGAAATAGTTTTTCCTAATATCCAACCTAGACCTCCCCAACTGTAACTTGAGACCATTGCTCCTTGTTCTGCCATCCGTCACTACTGAGAACAGCCCCTCTCGATCCTCTCTGGAACCTCCTTTCAGGAAGTTGAATGCTACTATCAATTCCCCCTCACCTTCATTTCTGCAGACTAAACAAGGCCAAATCCCTCAGCCTCTCCTCATAGGTCATATGCTCCGGCCCCCTAATCATTTTGGTTGTTCTCCGCTGGACCCTCTCCAATGCATCCACATCCTTTCTACAGTGGGGCTGGATGCAATACTCCAGATGTGGCCTCATCAGAGCCAAATAAAGAGGAATAATCACTTCTATAAATCTGCCGGCAATGCTCCTCCTAATGCATCCTAATTTTCCATTCACCTTCTTGGCTACAAGGCACACTGTTTATTCCTATCCAGCTTCTCATTCACTGTAATCTCCAGGTCCTTTTCTGTCGAACTGCTACCTAGCCCGTCGGTCAGAGGCCTGTGAAAATGTTTAGGATTCTTCCATCCCAACTGAAGGACTCTACACTTATTCTTGTTGAACCTCATCAGATTTCTTTTGACCCAATACTCCTATTTGTCTAGGTCACTCTGGACCCTATCCCTGCCCTCCAACGTATCTACCTCTCCCCCAGCTTAGTGTTATCCGCAAACTTGCTGAGGATGCAATCCATCCCCTCATCCAGGTCATTAATAAAGATGTCGAACAAAACTGGCCCTAGAACTGATCCTTCAGGCACTCTGCTAGAAACCGACCACCAACTTGACATTAAACCGTTCATCACCACCCTTTGGGCCCGACAGTCTAGCCAGCTTTCTATCCACCCTACAGTCCAGTTATCCAATCCATACTCCCTTAATTTGCTGACAAGAATATTGTGGGAGACCGTATCAAAAGCTTTGCTTAAGTCAAGGTACATCACATCTACCACCTTTCCCATGTCCACAGAGCCAGTTACCTCATCACAGAAGCTAACCAGATTGGTCAGGCATGACTTGCCATTGGTGAATCCATGCTGACTATTCCTGATCACTCTTCCTTCTTCCAAGTCCTTCAAAATGGATTCCTTGCGGATTTTTCTGGGGACTCAGGTAAGTATGACTGGTCTGTAGTTCCCCAGATTGTCCTCCTTCCCTTTTTAAAAGATGGGCCTTTTTCTAATCTTCTGGGATCTCTCCTAATCTCCACGAGTTTTCAAAGATAATGGTTCTGCAATGACGTTTGCCTACTCCCTCAGTACCCTCAGATGCATTAAATCTGGACCCATGGATTTATTTATATCTAGCTTTTCTAAATAGTTCTTAACCTGTTCTTTCTCCACCATGGGCTGTCCATCTCCTTCCCATACTGCATTGCCTAGTAAATTAGTCTGGGAGCAGACCTTGTCTGTGATGACAAGGCAAAAAAAGCATCGAGTCCTTCAGCTTTTCCCACATCATCTGTCACTAGGTTACTTCCCTCATGCATTAAGCACCCCACAACCTCTCTGATGACCCTTTTATTGCTAACATGCCTGTCAATACCTTTCTTGTTATCCTTCACATCCCTTGCTAGCTGCAATTCCAATTGTGCTTTCGCCTTCCTGTTAGCTCTTCTGCATTCTCAAGCAATATATTTATACTCCTCCCTAGTCATCCAAGTTTCCACTTCTTATAAGTTTCCTTTTTATGTTTAAGCCCACCAAGGATGTCCCCAGTAAGCCAATGTGGTTGCCTACCATATTTGTTTTTCTTGCTGTGCATCGGGATGGTTTCTTCCTATGCCTCTAATAAGGCTTCTTTAAAATACTGCCAGCTCTCCTGGACTCATTTCCCCTTCACGTTAGCATCCCAGGGAATCCTGCTCATCAGTTCTCAAAGTCTGCTTTTCTGAAGTCCAAGCTGTGTATTTTGTTGATCTCCTTTCTTCCTGGCAGTATTCTGCTAGTCCGCGCATATGGGAACGGCTCCTTGCACGCAGTCCAGCTCCTGCTAGTTCCTCAAATCTGCCTCAGAATCTGAAAGATATAAGAAAGATTCTGAAGTGGGGAGGAGGGCAGGTAGTGGAGCACCCACGGGGATACACATCTCAAAGAACGACAGTTACTTCGTCAAGGTGAGTAACTTCACTTTCTTCTTCGAGTGATGTCCCCGTGGGTGCTCCACTGTAGGTGAGTGAGTTGCAGTACCATGAGATGACAGGAAGGCAGGATTCAGAGTCCCTATTTGGTCATTGCCGAGAGTACTGCCAATGCCAATGAGGTATCTGCAAGCCATCGGTGTTGAATGGCATAGTGCTTTACGAATGTGTCGTGAAATGACCAAGTGGCTGCTCTGCAAATGTCTCTGAAAGGGACACCCTTGAGAAAAACTGTTGATGTTGCCACTGCTTTTGTGGAGTGAGCTCTGGGTTGCATTGGGAGTGGTATGCGACATGCAGAATAGCACTTGACTATGCATGAAGTTATGATTTTTGCTACTCATTGAGATATTGGCTCGCCTTTGGACCACTCAGCAAGTGAGACTATCAGGCGGTCAGTCTTTCTGAATGGTTTGGTCCTTTCTAGATAAAAGGCAAGCACACTACGAACATACGTGATGCTTTGTGTAGAGAGAGAGATGTGGTTTAGGATAAAAAGAGGGTAGGATAATTGGCTCATTCACACAGAATTCAGAGCAGATCTTGGTAATGAAGGCTGGGTGGTGCCTCAAAACTACTCCTCCTTTATTGAAGATTATATATGGGGGGCACTGCCATCAGAGCGGATAGCTCACTGTCCCTATGGGCCGATGTGATGGCAAGAAGAAAGACCACTTTCATAGTCATTATTTGCAAGGGAACAGTAGCCAATGGTTCAAACAGTGGTGCAGTTAGAGACCCAAGTCCTATGTCCAGGTTCCAGAGTAGAGGGACGGGTCTTCGAGGAGGGTTCAGATTCATAAGTCCTTTGATGAACCTCTTGGTAATGGGATGGGCAAACACTGAAGTGCCATCAGTGGATTGTCTGAAGGCAGCGATCACTGAGAGATGTACTTTCAGGGAAGCTAAGGCCAACCCCATCTGTTTCAGGTGTAGAATATAGTCAAAGATGACGTGGAGAGGAATTGTGTGAGGCTCCATATGATGGACAGAAAACCAGGAGGCAAATCTTCGTCATTTGGAAAGGTAAGTGCTTCGAGTATTCTGCCTTCTACTGTGAATCAGAATCTCTTTGACTTGTGTCGAACAGAGATCTTCGGATGCATTGAGCCAACAGGAGCCATGCCTTGAGTTATAGGGTGTGTATTTGGGGGTGAAGCAGGGATTCCCGGAAGAATTGGGAAGGGGTAAGGAGTGCATGGTGACATTTGTTGGAGGAAGGGGAACCAATGTTGGCGTGCCCACGCGGGTGCCACTAGTATCATGGTGGCTTTGTTTGCCTTGACTTTCTCCAGGACTCTGGGGATGAAGACTGTGGGTGGAAAGGCGTAAAGGAGAGGCCCGTTCCATTTGAGAAGGAATGTGTCGCCCAGGGATCCTCAGCCCACTCCTGCTCTAGAGCAGTAATAATCGCACTTCTTATTGTGGCACGTGACAAAAAGGTCTATGAGGGGAACTCCCCAATGTTGGAACAGAAGATGAAGGACCCCATTGTGGAGCTCCCACTCGTGATCTGGTGTGGAGTGTCTGCTCAGGCAACCTGCAGCAACATGGATGACGCCAGATAAGTAAGATGCCACAAGTGTGATGTTGCTCCGAATGCACCAGTTCCAGAGTTGGATAGCTTCTGCACATAGGGAGCGAGATCGTGCTCCACCCTGACGACTGATGTAATACATTGTCACAATACTGTCTGAGAATTTTGACTGTAGTGTTGCGAGTGTATCTGTGGAAGTGTTTGCAAGCATTGAAGTCTGCTCTGAGTTCCAAAAGGTTTATATGGAGTAATGTCTCCCGAGGCGACCACCGACCTAGAACCCACATAGTGTCCGTGTGCACTCTTCAACGTAGGAGGGAGGCATCTGTAGTGATATGGCATGAAGGTTGTTGTTAATGAAAGGGAACACTGGACAGGAGATTTTTCTGGTCTATCCACCGCTTGAGAGAATCTAGAACCCAAGTCGGAGGTGTCACTAATCTGTGAACATTGTACTTCATGCGGTTGTAAATGGAAGCTAGACAATGCTGTAGGCTGCAGAAATATAATCTCACATGGCGGACTATATATGTTGTAGCCGCCATGTGGCCCATCAGTTTTAGATAAATAATTATCTGTATGGTAGGACTGTACAGTAGAATGTTTACCAAGCTCTGAATAGATTGGAATCTGTGAAGGGGCAAATAAGCCCTTGCCATGGTGGCATCGAGTCAGGCTCCGACAAATTACAAGTCCTGAGTAGGTGGAGTGTTGACTTCTGTTCGCTGATCAGTAATCCAAGGAGGTCAAAAGTTTGTCTGGTGGTATTTCCCTTAACGGATGTCTCAGTTGATGAACGGCCCTTTAGCAGATAGTCACTGAGATAAGGAAAAATTATAACCCCTTTTCAATGTAGATACACTGCGACTACTGTCAGGGTCTTTGAGAATACCCTGGGGGCAATGGACAGGCCAAAGGGTAGGACTCGGTACTGGAAATGACCTATACCAACTATAAACTGGAGGAATCTCCTGTGTGCAGATGGATCATGATATGAAAATACGTGTCCTGGAGGTCGAGGGCAGCAAACCAGTCGTTGTGATCTAGTGCAGCTATTATAGACAGAAGAGTCACCATTTTGAACCATTGTTTTTGGAGATATTGGTTTAGCTTCCAGAGGTCTAGTATTGGTCTCCATCCACCCATCTTGTTTTGTGTGAGGAAATAATGAAAGTAGAACCCTCTTCCTTTGAACTTGTCTGGAAATCTTTCCACAGCTCCTATGGTGTCATGGCTTCTTCCCCACTCTGGCACAATAAATGCAGAAATGGGGGCCAACCCGTGTACCCCAAAACCTTATCTACCAGGCTTTGGTAAAAAAAACTTTCCCCAAAATCTTAAAATCCTAGATTTTGGGAATAAAACTTCTTCTGCCACCACCCAAATAAATAAAGAAACCAGGGGAAAGATCGTTTGGGAAATCTCACCCCTAAAGTAAAAATCAGGGCACACAATTAACCAATCCCAGGTTAATAAAAAGAAAAGAGAAAGAACTTTTATTATTACAACAATATTCCTGCTGCAAGCATAATGACTAGATGGAAAGGTAACAAAATATATTCATGGAGAAACTCCACGGACCTAGAACTTAGTTACAAAGAAAAGCCAAAACATCTTTTAAAAAGTGCACAGACATCACATCCCATACCCAAAGCATAAAACAAGAAAAGCTAACAGATTTATCTAAACTTTACCCTACTTACAGAAAGTGAAGAATTGTTTCTTGGAAAGAGAAAGACTCGTTTGTGTCTCTCTGTCGCTGCAGAGGCACTCTCACAGACCAAGGAGGGAAAAGCCAAAATTCCTTCGTCCCAGTTTGAAAGTCCTACCTACATTCCCAATGGCCACTCCACCTGGCTAGGTGTAGTTAACCTCTTAGTCCCCAGGCTGTTGGCTAACCCTCGTGATCATGACATATGGAAAGGAGGTGGTTGAACTTGTTGCGCAGAAAGTTCTTGTAAGAAGGGTCCCTGAAAAGGGACGGAGTAAGTGGGGTAGCGGGGGGGAAATGGAGAGAAAGGGTATCACGTAGATGGATTGTATGATCTCCAAGACCCACTTGTCAGTGGTAATGGAAGCCCATAGTTGGTAAAAGGGGCTTCAATGGTAAAACATGTGGGTGGTATCATGGTTCTGATTGGTGTGTGTGACTGTTTGCACGCCCTCATCCAAGAAGTCAAACCTGCTGCTTGTTGGCAGGTTGAGGCTGTGTGGGGTTATTTTGACTGCGGTGTCTCTGAGGCCTTTGTTGCATGCGGGATAGATCAAGGGTACATTGCTGATGTTGCCAGTTATAACCATAGCCTCTGGTAAGGAGTATAACATCTCTTCCTGTACCAGGGGGAGCGGTACATCCTCAGGATGCATAAGGTGGCTCGTGAGTCCTTACTGAAGTGAAGCACAGCGTCTGTCTTCTCGGCAAATAGTCTGGTCTTGTCAAATGGCAAGTCCTCCACTTCGTTTTGTAGGTCTCTAGTAGAGACCCCTGCCGTTTTAAGGTAAGAGGCCTGTCTCATTACCATCACTGTGGCAGTCGACCTAGCAGCCACATCCGCTATGTCCATCACTATTTGTAACCCCGCTTTGGCGGAGGCATACCCCTCTTGTACTACCAATTTCAAAGTGGGCCTTTTTGAGTCAGGGAGGTGATCCATGAGTGATGTTAATTTGGTGTCGTTATCAAAAGTTGTGATTTGATAAATGCACAGCATAATGGGCTATTCTAAGCAGGAGTGTTGCTGATGTATATATTTTCCTGCCAAATAAATCTAGCCTTTTGCTGTCCATCGGCTGTGGGATTTTTGTATTGCGGTGTTTTCAATCTCTCCTGTGCAGCATCAACCACCAGGGAGTTGGGTTGGAGGTGGGTGAATAAAAATTCCATCCCTTTAGGTGGCTTTTTTACTGGTGGGCGGAGCAGATGCTGGAGCTTGCCATGTCTCATCTGCTGCTTTGAGTATAGCCTCATCTAAAAGAATGGCTATCTTGGAGCTTTGGGCTGGCTGGAGATTCTTAAGGAGACGGTGTTGTTTGTCCTGTATTTCTGCCAGCTGCACGTCCTGGCTCACCGCCACCCTCTTAAACAATTCTTGAAATTGTTTGAGGTCATCGGTAGAGAAGACGTTTCCCAGAATAACGGCCTCATCAGGTGAAGAGGAGGATTGAACCACTGGAGAGACATTGGGTGGTTGTGCTTCTGTGTCAGAAACTTGCCCCTCCTCCGGTTCCGACTGTTGTAGCTGAGGTGACGTAGGGTGCTGTACTGGGGGAGGAAGGGGGAGGGCGAAAGTGGTGGGACAGGCGAATGCCTAGAGGATGTGCATTCGCATAGAGATCATCCCCTGGACCTAGATCTATAGTGGTAGGAATAGTGATGAGGTGAATAGTGGAGGTAATAGTTGTGATGGTAATATGGCCTGTCAGGAGGTGACTATCTCTCGGGATATAGACATCTATAGTCTTCCCAATGCATTGCCCACAGTAATCATGGTGAAAAGAAGCAGGTTTATGACATTCTGGAAGAAGGCAATGGGGAGACAGAAAAATGCCGGTGGGAGTAGTGGGCATGATCGCTCAGTGCCTTGAGAAAGGAGGATGGTAGTCTCCAGTGCAGAGAGTGGGGAGAGATGAGCTGTTCCATGGAGTGAGATCTCAGTGTCAGCGGTGAAGGTGCCAGTGCCGGAGAGAAAGTAGGCAAAGGAGAATACGGTGTAGGACTCCGATGCCGAGGTGTTTTCAATGCCGACTTCCTTGGTGCCGTATTGTCTGCATGCCATCCCGGTGCCGGCAACACCTGTGGTGTTGACAGTGCCGACGATGATTGCAGTCTGTATGTGACCACCGGTGCCAAAGGTTTGGTTGAGGAAGCTGCCAGGGCCGAGGTTGCTCTCGGTTCCGCCAGCATGCGTGGCATCGGCATTGTAGTCACCGACTTTTTTGTTCTGGAGGTTAAGACTCCACTAGAGTAGGTAGTAGCAGTGCCGGACGTGTCCCCAATGCTCAATCTGCTCTGCAAAGTAGCAGGCAGAGATCTCATAGGCGACGCCCTGATTTTCTTGGGCGCAACAGTGGTAGGAGATGAGGCTCTCCATTTTTGAGCCGGCTGGTCTGAGGAGGCTGTAGAGTCTGATCCTGTCGGCTGAAGAGCCTTATCAAAGAGGATCATTCACAGCTTCATCTCTCTATCTCGGTGGGCCCACGTAGTTAGCTTGCTGCAATGAGGGCACTTGTGTGGTACGTGACCCTCGCTGAGGCAACAAATGCAGGCTGAGTGTCCGTCAGAGGCTGGCATGGCTTCGCAACATGTGTCGTACTTTTTAAATCCCGGGGACCCAGGCATTTTAATGTTCTTTGGGTTTTTTGTTTTTGTTGTTTTTTTTAAACACAAGGTTCTCTAACAGTCCTGAAGGAACAAAGCTATGTATCTACATATATGTCTTATATAACTATCTACACGTAACAAAGAAAAAGGGTTTTTTTGTTTTTTTTTAAAACAAACAATAACACGAAGGTATTAACTACGTAATTATTGAACTATTATGCTATGAACTATTAACAATTTAGAACCTCTCACGATGAGGAAAATGTTCACTGTGTCTGCAGTCTGAGGTGGTTGAGAGGAACTGGCGGGAGCCAGACCGCACGAGTGCAAAAGAGTGTGAATGCTGTGAGGCACCGTCCGCGCATGCGCAGTCCGGCAGAATATGCTATGGAAAAGTCTCCGATCTGCGGCACCGGGACGAGCCCAGCACCTACAGCAGAGCACCCACGGGGACATCACTCGAAGAAGAACAAGAAGTTATCCCCAACATTCTCCAAAACTTCCTGAATTGTCTATGTACTGCTGTATTGGTCTCCCAACAGATGTCAGGGTGATTAAAATCCTCCATGAGAACCAGGGCCTGTGATCTAGAAGCTTTTCTTAGCTGTCTGAAGAAAACCTTGTCTACCTCATCCACCTGATGCAGTGGTCTATAGTAGACACCAGCCACAACACCACCCTTGTTGCTTCCACCTCTAAATTTAACCCACAAACTCTCAACAGGCTTTTCTCCCTCTATGTACTGCAGTTCTGAGCAATCATACTGCTCTATTACATACAATGCAACTCCTCCTTTTTCCCCCGCCTGTTCTTCCTGAACAGTTTATACCCTTCCATGACAATGCTCCAGTCATGTGAGTCATCCCATCAAATCATAGTTCTTAGACTGGGCCAGGGCTTCTAATTCCTCCTGTTTGTTTCCCAGGCTTCTTGCATTCATGTACAAACTCCTTCAATAATATTTTACTTTATTTAAAATGAGGTTATGTCCAACACAAAAAGTTCCCATGTTTTCTTTATGGCAGGGGTGGGGAACCTTTTTGGGTAATGGGTCACTGACCTACAGAAAAAAAATTACACAAGTGAGAAGCAAAAAAAAAAAAAAAAAAAAAAAGCCTCCAAAAACCTCCAACCCTCACTGGTGTGGCCCCCACCAGAGACATCTCACACTTCTGGCACTCCAGCCCCCACATGAGGGGAAGGGGAAGGGACAGGGAGGACTGAGGTTCAGGGCTTCCCATAGGCCTGGTTTACTTTTCTCGGGTTCTAGAGTTAATGGATTTTGAGGACATCATTAGCTCTGGTGTGGGAACAAAAATGAGTTCAATATGTGGGACAGGGCTGCCAGCGAGTGGGATAGGGATGGGGGTGCAAGATCTGGGCAGGAGATGTGATACAGAATGGCGTGAGGAGGGTAGGGTCCGGAATGGAGTTTGGTGGCAGAAGCGGTGCAGTGGAGGTATGAGAGGGAGTTTGGGACGGGAGGGGGTTGGGTGGAGTAATGCAAAAAAGGTGAGAGGGCAAGAATGCAGCCAAAGAGCTAGTTGAGGAGGGAGGCAAAGAAATGGGGAATAAAGTGCAGCTTCTCCAAAGTAAAACTGTATCCCCCCCTCACATCTTCCCTCTACTCCAGCCGCGTTCCTTTCAGCCCCATGATCATCTCCAGCCTGATCCCCTGCATCACCCCATGCCCTTCAGTGCAACCCCAGGCCCCTTCATATAATGCTCCCTCATCGTCCAGCCCCCCCTTCTGTCCCCACATTCCTGTGCCCCCAGCGCATTCACTGGCTAGGACTCGCAGCCCCCCAGGATCACCACTGGGGCATGGAGGAAACCAGGGGGAGAGGACCCAGAGTCTTCCCTGCCTGGCCCAGCCCTTTGCTTTCAGGCTGTGGCTCCTGGGGCTGCCCAGGGCTAGTTCCAGCCTGGCCGATCACAGCGCAGCACTGAGGAAGGGGCTCCCCGCCCCCACATACAGCCCACAGGGAGCAGCATGGCAAAGCCCAGACCCCAGCACCCATGTGCCAGATGTCCAGCCCCACCTTCTCCTAAGACAGGAGGCATCCCCAGGGATGCACACGCGCACCTCTGTCACCCTCCCCAGTTCAGCTGGAAGCCGGAGATATTGCCTAAGCCGCACCACAGACTCCCAACTGCAATCGGGGGTAGAGGATAGGGGGCAGGGCTGACCTCCCACTCTGTGTGCCAGTAAAAATTGGCTCACATAGCTCTTTAAACATTTGCAGAGAAAGGCAGGCAGATATTCATGATAATAGCATAGATTACACAAATCACAAATAAGCATTTCAATAGGTTTCATTTCCCATTTTCAGAAATAATAATTCATAATCCTAAAGGAAATAATCCAAGATAGGCTGGACCTCCCAAATCTGGGACTCTCTGCTCCGGCTAAATTCGTGGTACAGCAGGGCCATGGATGTTGCTGGACCAAAGAGCCCCAGAGGCAAAAGCAAAGCAGGCACTAGGGAGCCCCAGCTGGGCCAGGCAGCATTTGGGGAGCCCTCACCCTGGCCGGGAAACCTCTGGTATTAGTGGGGCCATGTGTCAGGCAGGGAACCCCAAGCATTAGCAGGGCCTGGTGACCAGGGAGTCCCTGCCCCAGCTAGGGAACCCCTGGCTGCAGTGAAGCTGTCAGCAGCCCAGCCAGGAAACCCAGAAAACCCCTAGTGGCAGCGGTGCCAGGATGACCGGGCACCCTCTGCCGGGAAACCCCAAAGCTGAAGCAGGGCTGGCAGAGGCAGGTAGCCAAAATTCCCACCAGCAGCAGGGGAAGCCCTAGCAGTAGGAACCCTCAGTACCAGCAGGGCCGGCAGCAACCTGGTGGCCCCAGCCAGGAACCCTGGTGAACACCCTGCAGCAGCAGGGCCGGGAGCAGCAGCAGGGCCGGCAGCAGCCATTCCCCGCTGGGAACCCCGGGGCAGAGGGTGCGCAGCAGGGTGGAGAGCCATGCTGGGCCAATGTTAGAGGGTCCTGCGGCAGGGCAGGGAGCCCCAAGAGGAGCCTGGGAGCGAGGTAGCCAACAGGGGAGCATTGACTCCCTGGTCTAGGACAGCTTAGGTCCAGAGGATGCCAGATCAGAGAGGTCCAACCTGCATAAATTTTGAACACAGCAGTCTTTATTCTGTTATAAAAATTACTCTGAGTAAGATTAAATAATTTGCAAATTCATCTAGATATGATCACAGAATATTGCACCAGAAGAAAAATATGCCTATTTTTCAAGTCAGAAAAAAAATCTTGAAAGTTTAATCAGAACTGTAAAACATACCAAATAAAATCTAAAATGCCACTGTAAAGTGTTTTTGTACAGTATAAATATCTGAAAATCACCTCCTAATATATGAATTCTACTTCATGATGCAGCGTGACAACAGCCTATGCAACATTTAGAAAAATGTATTCCATAGCAGAAAAGCATCATTAGATGTGGAAAGTCTGATTTTCATCCTTAAAATGAAAGCAAAAGCATTTATGAATGTAACTGAACACAATTAAGGAATCATAGTAATAAAAATCTGCATTCCACAGTTTTAAGTGGTGCCTAGTTCTGATATATTGTAGGCTGTAATTTGCAGGTCTTTTACCATCACCAAAAAGCATGAAGATTCTAAATCGGAGCTATAGTAGCTAGCTATTATTAAGATGCTTAATATACCCTGTATATAAAAGCTGAAAAAATACGAGGAAAAGTAATTATCAAATTTAACAGAACAGAATAGTAAATTCATAATACAGTAAAACTCCAATTGTCCGGCATTTAGTGGTCCGGCACTCCCGATAGTCTGGCACCAACTGGAACTCAGAAGTGCTCCGGCCAGCCGGACAACTGGAGCTGCTCGCGGCTGGTAAAGGAAAGAGATTATACCCCTGTGATGGGTCTGCCGAGAACCGCACTGCGTCCAGTGGGGGGGGAGGGAAGGGTGTGGCAAGGGGTGAACCCTCCGCCGTTTTGCAGGAAGGCAGGGGAAGCCCCGCGCAGCCGCTGAGAGTTTCCAGGAAGGGAGCAGGCTCTCCACCTCCCCAGACTGCAGTAGTTATCACCGAGCAGGGGAGTGTGAGGCGGCACTGCGGGACCAACCTGGCAGCACCCCAGCTGCTCTGCTCCGCCGCTTGTCTGCCGTTCTTCAGTTTCAGCAGCGGC
>JANRFK010001158.1:31571361-31600356 GCA_030068395.1 Apalone spinifera
CTGAGCGTCAGTGTAGCTGCCGCCGTCGTGCTGAGTGGTTGCTGTGTCGTTCGTTCTGTGCTACATGTGCTGGAGGTAAAATGTTTTGATTGGCCTGGTGATTGGTGGACTGAAACGAGTTGAGAACCACTGCACTACAAGTTTAGCATTATATTATTACTCAAACACTACATTTTCTCATGCTTCTAATATTATTTGTAATTAACATGGCTCCTATTGAAAATCTACATCTAGCTGCCTCGTGCACAGTAATGAGATATGCAGGATCCCTTAGAATTCCACCCCAGATGCTCTACTACGTGACATTTCTTGATGACATAAAGATTCTTAAAGACAAAGGTATTTGCAACCTACAGGACATTCTCCATTCAACTAAGAGCCTAAGAATACAAGCTCTAAGTCACTAAGATGTGACAAAAAATGTCCAGCTTCACAAAGGACTTCTGTCTTTTCCCCTCCCTGTGGTTGTCAAGAAACAGCTGTAGACACCTCAAGGTGCTTTTTTGCTGATTCTGGCCTCTCCACAATTTCCAAGCAGCCACTCTGGTCAGTAGTCTGAACTCAGCTGCTAGGTGACCTGCTACCTGCCCTGCTCCCCTGAAAGCCTCAGGAAATTGAAGTCCCTTTCCTGCTGCCTGAGCACCTGAAACCACCGCTCCTCTTCCCCACGTGCTGGATCAGCATGCATTGGTCTCATGGCATCTTCCCAGGTGCTCATTGCACCAACACTCCCCCCACTTGGACTGTTGGATCTGACCAGTGTATGGAGAGAGGATTCTGTCCAGTCCCAGCTGCGAGTGACCCATAGGAACAGAGACATGTACGGGCACACTTCTCAAGCCTTGTGAGAAAGGGGTGTGAGAGGTGCTGCAGTGCAGAGTAAAGATGAAAGAACTCAGACAAGCCTGTGAAGACCCGTGAAGCAAACAGATGCACTGGTGCTTCACCAAAGACCTGTCATTTCTAAAAGGATCTAGACACAGAGTCCTCCGCAGTAACCCCACCTCTACCACCAACAGCCTCACGGATACTTGAGAGGACACAGAAGCAGGATGCAGAGGGCCTAACCTAAGAGGATGAAACTATAGATGAGGTGGTTGAGGTAGACGAGAACCAAGGGCTCCACCCAGTGTTGCCAAGTGTGTCTGGCAGTCAGGAACTGTTTTCCACTGCTGACAGAGCCAGCCTGAGCAACCGTTTTCCAGGAACCAGGGGATGAAACTCCAGGTAAGAGACTATGGCTTGTGGAGTGCAGGGCTGAAGGCATAGAAAAGTGGTATGTTGGTTGTGTTTCTATGATATGCACGTATCCCTGTGTAGCTAATCGATATGGCTGAGTAGAATGGTGATGCTCACTGTGGTCTCAATACTACAGAGAGAGAGAGACTATCAAAACTTCTGCAGCTGTATTTTTAAATTCTCAGACAGATCCCATGGCATTGCTGCTGTGTCTCCTTCCCCATTGAAGGATACTAGACAGTACCATTCATCAACCACTTGTGCAGGGACCAAAGCAGAACACAGGAGGACTGCATAAGGAGCAGGACAAAAGCCAAAAGCCTAAAGTTGTGCCCTTGTTTCCTTGCTTACTCTGAGCAGGGAGAGGTCTGCCACAATATTACCCACCTGTGGAGAAGTGGGACATAATTAGAACTGTGCTTGTTTCTCCAAAGGTAATTTGCTAGCCCCAGCTGCAATTTATGTTGTCCATATGCAAAGATTCTATGACCCCTCCTCGCCCTTCCACTCACACACCATGATTGAGGTGCTTGTCGAGATGCATTCCTTTTGAGGGTCAGCAGGAATGTAAGTGAGAGGAAAATGCTGGCAAAGGAGTTTGCAGAAGTAAAATGTTACAATGTAGGACTATGTTAACAGACTCCTTTTTTGTTTTGTGTTCAATATCAGAGACTTGAGCAGCCCCACGGCTCAGGGCCTGGGAGTGCTTGTTACAGATAAGGAGATGCCCTTGCAGAATTAGGGAGGATTTGGTTTGTGAAGTGATCAGACAGCGAATAAACGCAGACATCAGTAACAACACTTGGAAAGGGAGCTGAGGAATCACAAGGACAACTAAGCAGGCCCCAGAATGTATGATCAGAGTCATGGAGGAGCAGACAAATCCTAAAGCAGGGATGGGCAATAATTTTTAATGGGGGGGAGGGATTCCAAGATTTTGGTAAGTGGTCAAGGGCCGCACTTCTGTGGAAGGGGTGTGGGGTCTGGGACAGCAGGTGTGGTATAGAAGGGAGCTTGGGATAGAGGAGTGCGGTGCAGGAGGCAGTGTGGGGTTTGAGAGGGAGTCTGGGTGAAGGAAGGGGTTATAATCTGAGGCAGGGGATACGAATGCAGGGTCCAAGAGAGGTTATGGGTGCAGGAGAGGATTCTGGCCGGGAGGTAGTGGGGGGTGTAGGGTCTGGGAGGGAGCTGTGACCTGGAGGAGGTGGGGTGAAGGGATACAGAGGGTTTGGGTGGTGGCCTGGGGCAGATAGTTGAGGAGTGAGAGGGGGTTGGGTGCCAGAGGCAGCCTCTGGCTGGGAGGAGACTACCTAAGCGGCTCCAAGCCAGCAGCTCTGCAGACTCCATTCCTGTGGGCTGTCCCACATGGCTCTGCTCCAGCACAGTGAGGGAGGGAGAGAATGAGGGAGTAAGGAGGCTTCATTCGCTGCCCTGCCTTCAGCAAAATGTCTCAGCTCCTATTGGCTGGAAACTGGCCAATGGGAGCTTGGGGTTTTTGCTAGGGAGCAGAGACAAAGCTTTCTCCTCCCTGCCCAGCTTGCAGAGCAATTAGCAGCCTAATTTAAAGCGAGTGTTCCTGCTCTGCAGTAAGGATGTCAGCAAGGCAGCCACAGGCTGGATCTGGTGGCTTGGCGGGCCAGATCCAGCCCGCTAGCCACCTCTTGCCCATCCCTGTCCTAAAGTGTTTGGTGAAGCAGCACAGTGAGCCAACAGAGGTTGCCACCGCTCCTGCCGCATGACAGATGCAAAATTCCATTTCCAGAAAGCCCTTCCCCTCCCCCTCAAAAAAACCACTACACATTCCTTTATTCCTTTCACTTCTCTGGAAGTCCAAATTTTCCCATGCTCTCCTAGACCCACACACATCTGCGAGTTATAACCCTTTGCCAGCACCTCTCTTACCATGAGATTGGGGGAAGGGAGCTTCACTGTTTTAGTGCACTACTTTCTAATGGATACAGGTACACTTTTATTCATTGTTTAGCCATGTCAGAGACCAGTCACTGAAATCCCAGGTGCAGGCATTAAAGGAATATTCCCAATTATGTGCTGCATTTGGGGCAGGAGGGTTAAGTGGAAGCAACTGTTACAGAGGTTTACTTCAATGCCCCACATTTTCAGAGTGGAAGTCTCCCTGATATTGGCAGCAGCCCTCTGAACTCTTCTGACAGCTCTAGTGTCTGGCTGTTCAAACTCTGCAGCCAAGCGCTGTGCCTCAAAGCTTCACCCGAAAAAACAATTCCCCCTCATTTTCATACAAATTATGCAAACTACAAGCTGCAATAACCATGAGAATATTGTCCTCGATGAGGTCTAGCCTGCCATAGAGACATCTCCATCTTGCCTTCAATCTCCCAAAGGCACTTTTGATCACCATGCACCACCTTATGCTCTGTTCCATGGTCTCATGACACATAGTAACAGACAGTATGGCCAATGCACTATCCTTACCCACAGTGAATTGCTCCCACTGTTGAGAGGGGAGCTACATATGCAGCCACAATCTGCCAAGAGAGGGAGCAAGCATAACACACTTTGTGGTAATTTCTGCGTGTTGATATTAGTTTCCTTAAAAAAACTTGGTACCATAAGCATACCCTAAGAGTGCTTGGGTTAGGTGAAGGTGCTGGCATATGTCTGGGGCTGTTACATAAGGTGAGTGCTGGAGGGTCTCTCAGGGTAACTGAGAAGGCTCAAATATCTCAGTGTTGTCTGGGGTAGCTGAATGAAGTGCTGCCACATCTGAGGAACGGAAGTAGCTGGGTGGGTGCTGGTTACTGTCTAGGTCCTGATAGCTGAGGAACTCATGGCGGGCATCTCCTTGGAGGGAAAGAGACTGGAATCTCACTGAGATTCCCAGGAAACAGAGACCTGGGGTCTGGCTATGAAGAAACGGGTGTTTCTGGGGGGCAGAAGTCTGGATGCAGATGCAATGGGTGTTTCTGTGGTTTGACTTACAGTATGAAGCCAGGGGCATGTGCTAGTACTGAGCCTCTTCACCTTCTGTTCCTAACAGCTGACCAACTCCTGTAAGTTCTCAGTTTTTAGTATTTTCCTTAAACCCTAACAAGAATCAAATTGCATGAGAATATTGGATTTTATTTTTAAAAAGCATCCAATTCAACATTCATTATTTTAAAGGTGTGATTTTTTTAAGCCAATCTTGTCATTTTTGGCGAATAAAGTCATGATTTGAACAACTGGAATTTACAATAGCATTGTTCCCAATGCCACCTCTCTTCTGTTGGCTGTTCCTTCCCTGCTTGTATTCAGGAAGAAATCAGTTATAGGAGAAGCAGAAATGAAATCATTTTAGTGGTACTCTTGGAGGATCTCCCATCAATAGATACAGTGCCAACATTCATTATCATCCTCTGGGATCTCTTTGCACCATGCAGCACTGTCAACAGTGAGACACTGTTCTTAACTGAAAAAGGCAACAAGGATCAAGGGTAATGCACTAAAATGACCTGAGTCTCTTCTAAAAGGACATGCCCAACAACTAGGACAGATGTAATTTCCCATCACTATCAGATACGGCACTAGTGAAGTCACAGAAGGATCAATTCTCTCTCTAGTTATTCTCAATATTCATGTGCAGCCTCTAGATGAGCCGGTCAGAGGACATCAACTCAGTGCCTGTAATATGCAGATGATACATCATCCTAAGGACCCTTTACCACCTACCACCAAAAAGGCCTGCTGCTTTAGCTCATAGATAAGTAGACTAGATGAAGATGAATCCAGACAGGACAAACAGTACTGGTAGGCAGAGGATGAGAACACACAAACGGCAGATGTTAATCACAGTCATATTACTTAATGCACCATATGAAGGCATTCAGATACTAAAACAAAATAGACAATCCACCTGAAGCCTGCCTCCACAGCAGCCTTCAGTGGCCACAGGTGGAACTGCACCTTCTAGATGAGGGAGGCTGAACTGCAGGCATATGTCACCAGAAATTCATGACACTTGGAAGCTCTTGCACAAAATGACAGAAAGCAAGCAAGAAAAAAAATAAATGGAGGTTTCTCACCTTGTGTTGTAACTGGGAGTTCTTCGAGATAGTCCCTTTGGACGTTCCATGCTGGATCTTGCTGCCGACCCAGCACCTAGATCAGAGATTTTCAAGCAGTCCCAACTCAAATTTGAGACCCAACTCAAATGCAGTGGCATGCAGTTTTGGAAAGACTACAGGTAAGTTCAGTGATTCATTTATAAGAAAAGAGGAAGCAACTTTAGGTAAGTACTTCAGGTGCATGCAAAGGGTGACCTTATTTGAGTGGAATATTGTAAAATCTCTCTGATAAGCTGGGCCGATGTTATAGCAACCAGCAACACAACCTTCATGGGGAGGTGTGCCAAGAAGCAAGATGCAAGAGGCTTGAAAGATGGTCTGGTCAGGGCTCATAGTGCCAGACCCACATACCAGAAAGGTAAAGGTTGTGTGATATCAATATGTAGGATACCCAGCCCTTTAAGGAACTGCTTCATTGCTGAGTGAATAAAAATGGACCAACCAACAATTTTGTGATGAAAGCCTGTAATGGCCGCCAGGTGTACTTTGATGGAACTGAATGAAAGTGATGATTGCTTCAGAGTGAAGAGATAGTCCAAAATAAATGACAGGCGCACTGATATCAGGTCCTGCTCTTTGGAGGTGCACCATACTGAGAATCATTTCCATTTATATGTGTACGAGACACACGTGGAATCTTTACGACGATGGATAAGAACTGTGCGTATCTGTTCTCAAAAGCCTAGTTCGGAGTGGAGGAGCCATGCCATGGCTTGCACAAGGTCCGGGTAGGTTTGCAGTGTCTGACCCAGGGTTATGAGACTCAGGTGAAGAGGGAGAATGATGGGTGTGTGGATTGACATCCTGAGCAGGAATGTCAATTCCACGGTTGTCTCGACCATGTGGGGGCTATTAGTACGAATGTGGCCCTGTCTGTCTTGATCTTGAGAACTATTTTGGCAAGGACTGGTACTGGGGGAAAAGTGTAGGAGAGCTCAACTCCATGGAATAAGAAAGACATCGCTGATCAATTTCTTCCCAATGCCTGCTCTGGAGCAAAATTGTATGCATTTGGTGTTTTCAGGTGTGGCAAACAGGTCTCTTGATGGGCGACCCCATTTGTGGAAGAGAAGGTGTACTATTGAGGAACTGAGTACACATTCATGATGCTCAGGGAAACATTGACTGAGAGAATCTGCGGTTATATTGGTGACACCGATATGTGAACCGCAGAAAGGTGGATGTTGTGATTGATGCAAAAATTCTACAACTTTATGGGCTCAGTGCATAGGGATCAGGACCTGGCACCCCCTTGTCTGCTGATGTAGAATAAACAGGCAACGTTGTCTGTAAGGACATGGACATGCTTGCTAGTAATGGAAGACAGAAAATGTCTGCAGGCCATGTGTACACCGCAGAGCTCCAGCAGGATTATGTGCAAACACATCTCTTGAGCTGACCAAAGTCCCTAGGTAGTCTGGCTGCAGAAATGATTGCCTTGGCCCATGTGAGAACCATCTGTAGTTATCATGAGAGAAGCCTGGGAAACAAACAGGAAGAATTATAAGCCCTGGCCCAGTCACAGAACTATGATTTGACTGGAATAACAGAGACTTGGTGCAATGACTCGCATGATTAGAGCACTATCATGGAAGGGTATAAACTGTTCAGGAAGAACAGGCAGGTGAAGAAAGAAGGAGGAGTTGCATTGTATGTAAGAGAGCAGTATGATTGCTCAGAACTCCAGTATATGGGGGGGGGGGGGGGGGGGGGGGGGGGGAGAGACACACCACACTGTTGAGAGTCTATGGGTTAAGTTTAGAGGTGGAAGCAACAGGGGTGATGTTGTGGTTGGGATCTGCTATACACCACGGCTGCGTCTAGACTGGCATGATTTTGCGGAAATACTTTTAACGGAAAAGTTTTTCCGTTAAAAGTATTTCTGCAAAAGAGCCTCTAGATTGGCACGGATGCTTTTGCGCAAAAAGTGCTTTTGCGCAAAAGCATCCGTGCCCAGTATAGACGCGCTTTTACGCAAGAAAGTGCCAATGGCCATTTTAGCTATCGGGGTTTCTTGCAAAAAAATTAAGGTGCCTGTCTACACTGGCCCTCTTGTGCAAGTATTCTTGCGCAGGAGAGCTTATCCCTCAGCGGGAGCATCAAAGTATTTGCGCAAGAAGCACTGAATTCTTACATTAGAACGTCAGTGCTCTTGCGCAAATTCAAGTGGCCAGTGTAGACAGCTAGCAAGTTTTTGCGCAAAAGCAAGTGCTTTTGCACAAAATATTGCCAGTCTAGATGCACCCCACTGGATCAGGTAGCTGAGGTAGACGAGGCTTTCTTTGGACACCTGAGAGAAGCTTCCAGATCTCAGCCCTGGTTCTCATGGGCGACTTTAATCACCTTGACATCTGTTGGGAGACCAATAGAGCAATACACAGATAATCCAGGAAGTTTCTGGAGAATATTTGGGATAACTTCTTGGTACTAGTGCCAAAGGAACTGACCAGCGGTCATGCGCAGCTTGACCTGCTGCTCACAAACAGGGAGGAACTAGTAGGGGAAGTAGAGGTGGGTAACAACCTGGGAAGCAGTGATTTGGAGATGGTAAATTTCAGGATCCTGACCAAAGAAAGAAAGGAGAGTAGCAAAATACACACTATGGACTTCAGAAAAGCAGACTTCGACTACCTCAGAGAACTGATGTGTAGGATTCCCTGGGGTGCTTACATGAAAGGGAAAGGAGTCCAGGAGAGCTGGTAGTATTTTAAAGAAACTTTATTAAAGGCACAGGGAAAAAACATCCCACTGCGCACAAGAAAAGCAAATATGGTGTGGCAAACAGATTGGCTTACCGGGGACATCTTTGGTGAGCTTAAACACAAAAAGGAAGCTTACAAGAAGTGGAAACTTGGACACATGGCTAGGGAGGAGTAAAAATATATTGCTTGAGAATGCAGGGGAGTTATCAGGAAGGCGAAAGCGCAATTGGAATTGCAGCTAGCAAGAGATGTGAAAGTTAACAAGAAATTGCTAACATGCCTGTAGAAACCTAAGACGGTCATCAGAGAGGATGTGGGGCCCTTACTGGATGAGGGAGGTAACCTAGTGACAGATGATGTGGGAAAAGCTGAAGTACTCAATGCTTTCTTTCCCTTTGTCTTCACCGACAAGGTCAGTTCCAAGACAAATGAACTAGGCAACGCAGTAGGAGAAGGAGCTGGCCAGCCCTTGGTGGGGAAAGAACAGGTTAGGAACTATTTGGAAAAGCTAAACCTACACAAATCCATGGGCCCAGATTTAATGCATCTAAGGGTACTGAGGGAGTTGGCAAATGTCATTGCAGAGCCTTTGGCCATTATCTTTGAAAACTCGTGGAGATTGGGAGAGATCCCAGATGATTGGAGAAAGGCAAATGTAGTGCCCATCTTTAAAAAAATGGAAGAAGGGCAATCCAGGGAACTACAGACCTATCAGCCTTATCTCAGTCCCTAGAAAAATCATGGAGGAGATCCTCAAGGAATCCATTTTGAAGCACTTGGAAGATGGGAAAGTGATCAGGGATAGTCAACATGGATTCACAAAGGGAAAGTCGTGCCTGAACAATCTGAATAGCTTCTATGATGAGGTAACCAGCTCTGTGGCCATCGGAAAGTTGGTGGATATGATATACTTTGACTCTAGCAAAGCTTTTGGTACAGTCTCCCACAATATTCTTGCCAGCAAGTTAAGGGAATATGGATTGGATAAATGGACTGTAAGATAGGTAGAAAGCTGGCTAGACTCTTGGGCCCAACGTGTAGTGATCAACGGCTCGATGTCAGGTTGGCGGTCGGTTTCTAGCAGACTGCCCCAAGGATCTGCTTTTGGACCAGTTTGTTCAACATCTTTATTAATGACCTGGATGAGGGGATGGATTGCACCCTCAGCAAGTCCGCAGATGACATTAAGCTAGGGGGAGAGGTAGATATGCTGGAGAGCAGGGATAGGGTCCAGAATGACCTGGACCGATTAGAGGATTGGGCCAAAAGAAATCTGATGAGGTTCAACAAGGACAAATATAGAGTCCTGCACTTGGCACGGAAGAATCCCAAGCATTGTTACAGGCTGGGGACTGAATGGCTAAGTAACAGTCCTGCAGAAGAGGACCTGGGGATTACAATGGATGAGAATCTGGATAGGAGTCAACAGCGTGCCGTTGTAGCCAAGAAGGCTAATGGCATATTAGCGTGCATTAGGAGGAGCATTGCCAGCAGATTTAGAGAAGTGATTATCTCCCTTTATTTGGCTCTGGTGAGGCCACATCTGGAGTACTGTGTCAAGTTCTGGGCCTCCTATAGAAAGGATGTGGATGCGTTGGAGAGAGTCCAGCAGAGGGTGAGCACAATGATTAGGGGGTTGGAGTGCATGACCTATGAGGAGAGACCGAGGGATTTCACAGAACCATAAAATACTAAGAGACTGGAAGGGACCTCGAGAGGTAATCGAGTCCAGTATCCTGCCCTCATGGCAGGACCCAGTACTGTCTAGACCATCCCTGTTAGATATTTATCTAACCTCTTAACTCTTAAATATCTCCAGAAATGGATATTCCACAACCTCCCTAGGCAATTTATTCCAATTTTTAACCACCCTGACAGTTAGGAACTTTTTCCTAATGTCCAACCTAAACCTCTCTTGCTGCAGTCTAAGCCCATTTGGGTTTGTGTAGTCTGCAGAAGAGAAGAGCGAGGGGGGAGGAAGTTGAACGCTGCTAAGATGATGGAAAAAGGCTGTTCACAGTAATGACAGATGGCAGAACAAGGAGCAATGGTCTCAAATTACAGTGGGAGAGGTCTAGGTTGGATTAGGAAAGCTATTTCACTAGGAGGGTGGTAAAGCACTGGAATGGGTTACCTAAGGTGGTGGTGGACTCTCCATCTCTAGAGGTTTTTAAGTGTCGGCTTGACAAAGCCCTGGCTGGGTTGATTTAGTTGGGATTGGTCCTGCCTTGGGCAGGGGATTGGACTTGATAACCTCCCGAGGTCTCTTCCAGCTCTATGATCATACACTGGGGCGGGGGGGAAAGTTGAAGCAACGGGACCCCTATGCAAAGACTGGTTGGTTTGGTCCACCAAAGGAGAAATGTCTTTACCTCATGCGGTATGGTAAGCCGGAGCAACATGGGGTGTTTTACAGGCTTATGTAACACAGAGAACCAAATCTGTGGGCAGCAGATGTGTAATTGGGCGTGTAATACTATGAAGGCTGTAGCTGCCATGTGCCCTAGAAGTTATAGGCAGTCTTTGGTTGTAGTGGTTATGCAGAAAAACAGCATGGTGGCTAGTGGCCGAATGGCGAGAAATCTGTTGAGAGACAGGTACGCTTTTGCAAATATGGAATCTAAGCGGATGATCTGGAAAGGATGGATAGATGATTTTTCCCACTTTATGTGAAGGCCCAACTTTTGAAAACAATGGATAGTTGTTGTCATCGCATGGACTGCCTCTGACTGCAATGTGGCTTTGAGAAGAAAGTCAACAAGGTAAGGAAAAATTATTAAACCCATAGAGTGAAAGTGTGCTGTGGCCACAGCGAGCACCTTAGAGAAAACTTGAGGAGCCATAGACAGTCCGAACAGAAGGGCCTTATATTGATAATGCTGTGGGCCTACCGTGAATCTTAAGAATCTTCTGTGAGTCGTGTGCATGAGAATAATGAATATAAACATCCTGGAAATCAAGGGCTGAAAACCAGTCCCCTCGCTGCAATACCAGAATAATTATGGATAGAGTGACCATGCGAAAGTGTTGCGTTTGACGAATTTGTTCATGTTGTGCAGATCTAAAATCAGGTTCCAACCTCCTGGCTTCTTTTGAGTTAGGAAGTAGCGGGAATAGAAATCTGATCCCTTGTGTTGTTCTGGGACTGGTTCTATGGCCCCCAGAAGTAGTAAATTTATCACATCTTGTCATAACCGGGTCTCGTGTTACGGGTCCCTGAAGAGGGACTGGGTAGAAGGATGGGTAGGTGGTTTGGAGATGAAGGGAATAGTCTAAACATATAGGATGATGTCGAGCACCCATCTGTCTGTGGTGACAGCGGCCCATTGGTGATAAAATGGATCAAGACAGTTTTGGAAAGTGCACATGGCCACTGGCAGCATTGAAATTCATGGGAGGTTTTTCAGGCCCTCGAACAAGGTCTCAAATTTGCATGGTGACTAGTGGCAGTTGAGGAGCTGAGCCTGATGATTGTCTACATCTTTGAGGCCAAGGTCGGTTCCAGTTCAGATTGCTGTCCAAGTGTTGATTGAGGTAAGCAAGATAGCGAGGTCGTTGATAAAGCTGGTAGCGGTACTGCCTATGTCTGTTTGCGTGTGTATGTATATCCAACATACGAAGGGTGGCACGAGTCCTTCATAATATTAAGGATCTCATTGATTTTACTCACAAATAGCTTTTCCCCATCAAGCGGTAAATCCTTGATAGTGGATTGTATTTCGTAAGGGAACGTGGCCAGGGAGAACCTTGAGGCCCTGCACATCACAATCGCAGTGGCAGTGGTTCTAGCTGCTGTGTTAGTGGCATCAAGTATGGCCTGGAGGGCAGCGCAGGAGTTAACGTGTCCTTCAGGGATGATGGCTGTAAATTGGGGTCTCTTTGTCTCCGGAATATCATCTGCCAAGTCCATCAGCTTAGAACAATTTCTAAAAAAAACCAAAAACAAAAACAAAAAAACCACACACTTTGCCAACAAGTCTGAGTAGTTTCAGATCCTAGACTATAAAGTTGCAGATATATAGGCCTTTCAACCCAAGAGCTTTAGTCTCTTGCTATCCTTGTCTAATGGAGTGGTGCAGAAATGATGTTACTTTGCCCTTTGATATGCAGCCTCCACCACGAGAGAATTCGTTGTTGGATGGGTGAATTAAAAAAAAAAAAAAAACCTGAACTTTTAGCAGGCACATAATATTTTTGTCTACTCTCTTACACGTCGGTGGTATCAATTCAGGAATTTGCCAAACCATGTTGGCTGGCTCTAGGATCACTGAGTTGATAGGGAGGGCTATTTTGGACAACAGAGAGACTTGTAGGATATCGGTGAGCTCCTGTTGTGGTTCAACCACCTCATCTGTGGAGATCTTGAGCTCTGCAGTGGCTCTTCGAAAGAGTTCATTAAAGTGTGCAAAGTCATCCGCAGCTGGAGGTGGAGGAGGCATCACAGCCTCATCAGGTGAGGACAAGGAGTTAGAGGGAGGTGACATATCGGGGGTGATTCCTCTGCAGGCTGACACTCCTGGGGATCCGATTTAAGGGGATGTCGCACGGATGATATTGTGCGCAGTGTATAAAAACTAGGCAGTTTATAATGACTGGGCTGGACAGTGTGGTGTCTCCTATAGGAACCCCAGGGGCTCCAGTAAGGCCATTGGGCAGGGTGTGGAATCAGTGGATGCATCCAGTGGTGCCCATAGTACGGGGGAACCCCATGTGGGTCATAGCGCAGTTTATAGTATTGCATTGGAGGGCTACAGCGTGGGGAGAAAGATACCTGTACACAGTCATCTTCAGCACTAGAAAACTGTAATGGTACCAGAGGAATCACCGGTATAGGCGATGTGTACCTGTGCTAAAGAGCAGCAACTGATGTGCAGATATGACTGCAAGATCCACATTCCACATATATGGAAGCAGTGCTGCCAAGTTTGGTGCCAGAGTCTGCAACATCGGTCTGTCTGATGCTGACAGCATGGTCGAGTCAGATGGTAGCGACTGTTGATATGTTGGCTGCACCGAGTATATAATTTGTGCCACTAATCTGACTGGTGCCGACACCGAGGATGGTGCCGTCAGTACCATGGTTTTTGGTGTCAGTGCAATTGTTGGTGCCTGTACTGTGCCCAATGGTGCCGGAGTAGTCATCGGTACCAAAGTCGTTACCAGTACAGCTTTAGGGCATTGTTTGGAGCCTTTTTGGTCAGAAGTGGCAATGGATGGTGGTGCCATGATGCTTGAGGTGTCGGGGGCGTCAAAAGTGCTGACACGAGACTTCTCTGCTGATTGCCTAGAGAGGAACCTCTGTCTCTTGATGAGGCACTTCTCCTCTTCAGCACCTTTTTGCCCTGAAAAGAACCTGGGGGCGATCACAACTTCCTAGGTTGTATTTCTGGGTCCGAGGCAGGGTGTAAACTCTTCTCCATTGAAATCGGCTTTAATCTTGCGAGCCCTGTCCCTAAGTTTGGCGTAGTGAGGGCAATTCTAAATTGAATGCTGTTCTCCCAAATAATTGACGCACTGAGAGTGTCGATCAGAAATGGGCATTGCCTCTCTGCAGGAGGCACAGAGTTTAAAGCCTGGAGAACCCAGCATGATATAAAGAAAGAAAGTTTTTAACTACTAACAACTAGATAACACTTATACCAACAAGAACTAAGAAACTATTTCAGAATCATCAAAAAAACAGGGAACTGCAGAGCTCCATCTTAGGCCGAACACAGTTGAGAACGAACTGGAGGACATGGGCCATGCATACTGGCACACACGTGTTGGTTGGTGCCGTGCATGCGCGGCTCCAACAGGGAATGCTTCAAAATCTCCAATCCAGGTGCCAGGATGGCACCAAGACTCAGCATGAAGCATCAATAGGAGCCTCTCAAAGAACTGTAAAGCAATAACAGAAGGCTGGAAAACAGGCACTAGGTCAAGACCAAGCAAGGGAAAGTAAGTGGAGAATTTTTTTTTTTAAATAAATAAAAGCGCAATTTGCAAAGTCTTCAGAGTAGGGATGTCATCGTGTGTATGACTACACGATTAACTGATAAGCCTAGGCTTTCCGGTTAATCTTGTCGACTTACATACATTTCCCCCCATTCCCTTGCTGCCTCTGTATCAGGCAGTGGGAGCCAGTGCTGGTGAGGAGCTGGCTTTAAGCAAGCTCCCCACAAGCACTAGATCTGCCTACCTCCACTCCTGCACCCGCACTGCTGCCTCTGATAGGGAGACAGCAGCACGGAAAGTGAGGGGGCAGGCTGGAGCCAATATGCATGGGGAGTCAGCTTTCAAGCAGACTCTCCATGCGTGCCGGCTCTGCAGATCTCTCTCTGTGGAGAGGAGGGGGGTAGACAGGTTCCCCCCAGCACCGGCTCCACAGTGACCCACACTGTGATTCCCCCGACCCACACCGCTGCCTCTATCAGAAATCCTGCCAGAAATGCTGCTTCCTCTATCAGAAATGCTATCAGAGGTAGAAGCGCAAGGGGAAAGGGCAGCAAAGCAACCTCCTTCCATGGGAAGCTCTGACCCTCTGCAGACAGGGGCTGCTGCTGTCCCACACTGCTGTCTCTGATTCAGAGTCAGCAGCGCGGGGTGGCAGGTAGCTGGTCTGTGCTGGGAGCTAGGTTTTTAAACTGGTTCCCCTCACAGACTAGCCTCATGCCTGCCACTCCACACTGCTGACTCTGATAGAGAAGCAGCAGTATGGGCTGGCAGGGGGCTCCCCGGGAGTAGGGCAAGGAGCGCACTGGTTGCTCACCCCACTCCTGGGGGACTATCCAATAGTTGTGTAACCACTAAGAATTCATGCAGTTACACGACTATTCAATTACATAATATCTAACATCCCTACTTCAGGGTAGTCTGGGTAAGGATAGTCACCTAAAAATATGACCTGATGTTTCACAAGGTCTGGGCACTCAACTCTCATTAAAGTCAACAAGAGCAATCTGTTGTTTGCACCTCTGAAAACCAAGTCATTTTGGGTTTGTCTACACTCCATGGCTCCGTCAACGGAGCCATGTAAATGAGCTTTGTAGACGTACCAAAATGAAGCGGCTATTTAAATAATTGCCACTTCATTTACATCAAAATGGCTGCCACACTGTGCTGATCAGCTGTTTGTCGGTTCAGCACGGTAGTCTGGATACTCAGCGGTCGACATGAAAAGCCTTTGTCGACCGCCCCGGTAAACCTCATCCCATGAGGCATAACAGGGCAGTCGACAAAGGCTTTTGATGTCGACCGCCGAGCGTCCAGACTACCGCACTGAGCCGACAAACAGCTGATCAGCACAGCGCGGCAACCATTTTGATGTAAATGAAGCGGCAATTATTTAAATAGCCGCTTCATTTTGCTACGTCTACAAAGCTCATTTACATGGCTCCGTCGACAGAGCCATGTAGTGTAGACATACCAGGTTTTAAAGGGTATATGCTAGGAAATTAGGTCAGTTTAACTATGTCATTCAGGGATAAGAAAGATTCACACTGCTGTGTGATGCAGTTAAACTGACCAATCCCCTGTATAGACTATGCCTAGGTCAACAGGACAATTCTCCCAGCAACCTAGACGGATTACCTATGTCACTTGGAGGATCCCTTCCATTGGCATAGGTAGCATGTTCACTGAAGCACTACAGCAATACAACCAAGAGAATGTCAATGTAGCAGTTTGTGTGTACAAGCCCTTCATGTCTAAGTTTAGGCACATACATTTGTACTCAGTTCAACAACTTCAACTGAATCTACAAATTATTTTCCCCCCATAAGATATGTAGCTGTGTGATGGTGCACTTTTAAAGCCCCCCTCTCCCTCAAAAAAAAAAAAAACCCCGATTTGCAAGAGTAACTTTAGCTACATATTTTAGAATCATAGAATCAGTTCAAGTTAGACATTTTAAATCAATTTCCGAACACTTAAATGATCAATGAAGTATATCACTGGAGTAACTTACGAGTCAACATGCAGAACCCTCTGGCCACTTCTTGAACATGCAGCTGCAATGATAGATTCAGGCAAACCTATAAAATAATGTTTAACAACAGTTAATAAACTATGCATATTAAATAGCATACGAGTATTTCTATGTCAGTACCATAAAATGGAGCCAAAAAGTTAGCCATTATAACCACAGGTGCCAACTTCGAGGGTGCTCTGGAGCTGGCTCATCCATGGAAAAAAATTATGAGTGCAGCAGCCCCCGGCCAGAACCTCCTACGCCTCCCTGTCAGCAGGCCCCTCCAATCAGCATCTCCACCCTTCTTCTCAGAACCCACCACAGATCAGACGTTTTGCAGCATCAGAAGGTGCTGGGGGCTGGAAGAAAAGCAAGCGTTCAGGATGCTCAAGGTAGGAAGTGGGGCCTTGGGAGTGAGGATGAGGCCTGGAAGGAGTTAGGGGAGCAAATTAAGAAACTTGTCATCTATGAATTATAAACTTCATACATTTGTGTTAAAAAAAAAAAAAAAAAAAAAAAATCAAACAAAATTTCTGTCAACAGGGTTTTTCAATATTATCCTAAGAAACTTGAAGAACACAGCCACAATTTATTTTTACATTACACAGCATTTTGATTTTGAAAATATTAGAGTCTGTTCATAGAATCTTGTCACTAGCTGCTATCCTAGAGGACTTGAAATCAGCATTGCTGATGCAAAAGCTTCAGGCACTATATAGTGAAGCTCACAGTTATCTGCCTCACCAATACAGACCCTGTGTTATTTGAAAATATAGTTGTTTTCACTATATTTCAGCCCAGGAACCAAACTTGATAAATGGTAATAGCATTCCAACTGCTCTGACTACATGAGAATCCACTCATGGCAGACTAGGTAGAAGTTTAAAATGAGACTATGCAAGTTTTCTAGACTAGGGATGTAAAAGGTTAACCAGTAAGCCTTACCCTTAACAGGGGAGACTTACTGGTTCCAGTTAATTGGTAAGGGCTAGAGCTACCCATTGGAGCAGCCCCTGTCCATGGCGGGCCTGGCTGCAGGCTATACACTGGCTCCCTGGGAGCCTGCTACAGAGCCCACAGTGACTCCTTCAAAGGACTGGGGTTTGGCAGCCCTTGCCAACCCTGCTCCTGGGGAGGCTTCGCTGTGGGCTCAGCAGTATAAAGCTCAAATAAGAATCAATCACGATCAACTGGTCAATCCTGGAGCCTCATTCAGGCCACCTCAACTGAAGTCCCGCAGCACAGCAAGGCTCAGACAAGCTGCCTACATGGCATGGCTCCATGCCACTCCCAGAAGAAGCTGGCTGCCAGCATTTTTCTGCACACCTCCACATACTGTCCCTGCCTCCCCATGGAAGAAGTGTTTCTCTCTCATGAATGATCATATACAGTCCTGATACAGCATTTAACATTTTCCGACCTATATGTAGTTTCGTAAACCCCTCTTTTCTAGCAGCTATTCCAGGATGTTGTCCTTAAGTATCTAAGCTGTAACTCCACTTATTGCTATGTGCTAGTAGTGACAGAAGATGAGGCCTGTATAAGGCTTCATGCTTTTGCTTCAAGAAACAAGTGCTGGCACAAGGGTCAGCAACCTACAGCATGCATACCTTAAGTGGCATGCAAGCCAATTCTGAGTGGCATGCACGGTGGGAGCGCAGCACCAATCCACCCCCCATCTCCCAGCAGCAGCTGGAGCTTTGCAGTTGCTGCACAGTTGGAGGCTAGAGAACCAGTTCCTGCTTCCTACTTGAAGGGCACGCGGGTGGGTGGGCCAGGGGAAGAGACATGTGGGCATGTAGGGGTCGGGTCAGCCCAGCAAGCGGAGTAGACATTGTGACCCCGCACTGGTCTCCACGCCCCTTTGGCTGCTCTGAACAGCCTGCCCATGGAGCTCCCAGGAGCTAAGGAGTTAACACCCTTCCTACATGCTCTGTTCCCTGCTATGGGAGGGGATAGGGACAGGGACGGAGGTGCTCTGCAGATCTGGGACTAGGCAGCCGGTCACAAGCTGCTGCTGCCTCCATGGTGCACTGGGGTCTGGGCTGCGCCATGCTGCTCCCCACAAGGTGTGTTTGGGGGCGGGGAGTCCCTTCCCCAGTGCCCCACTGCATCTGGCCGGGCTGGAACCAGCCCCGAGCAGCTCCGGGCTCTTCCCTCCCCAGCCCCAGAACAGCAGCCTACAGGTGAGGGACGTGCCCCAGCAAAAGGTTGGGCTGAGCAGAGAAGTAACTCTGTTCCCCTGCCCTCCGCCCCCTTCTTGCCCCAGCACTGCTCCTGGGGGGATGCAAGTCTAAGCACTGCAGCCCTGATGGTGTGCACACTGGGGGCACAGAAATGTGGGGGCAGGAGGGGAGTGAAGAGGATGAAGAGGCAGGATGGGAGGGGTAGAGGCTGCACTGAGGGATATGGAGCAATGCAGGATATCTGGCTGGGAGAATCATGGGGATGAGGGGAGCGAGGCTGGAGCAGAGGGAAGATGTGATGGGGGGAAAACAATTTTTCTGTGCAGAAGGTGCACTTTCCCATACTCCCCACTTCTTTGTCTCCCTCCCCAACTAGCTCTTTGGCTGCATTCTCACTGTCTCACCTTTTTTCTGTGTTTCTCTCCCAACCCCCTCCTGCCCCAAACACTCTCTTGTACCCCCACCCCACACCCTCTCCTAACACTAAACTCCCTTCTAGACTCTGCTCTCCTCACCTCCTCTTGCACCCCACCTCCTGCCCAGATCCTGCATCCTTATTCCATTCGCTGGCAGCCCTGTCCTGCACATTGAACCCCTCATTTTTGTTCCCACCCCAGAGCTAAAGAGGTCCACAAAATCCACTCACTCCAGAATCCCAGAAAAGTAAACCTGGCCTGTGGGAAGCCCTAAACCTCAGTATGCCTGTCCCTTCCCCTCATCCTGTGGGGGTTGGAGTGCCAGGAGTGTGAAGTGTCTCAGTTGGGGGCCACATCAGTGAGAGTTGGGGGTTCTGGGAAGAGATTTTTTTGCTTCTCAACTGTGTGGTTCCCAATGGATTTTTCTGTGGGTCAATGGCCCCTGACCCAAAAAAAGGTTCCCCGCCCCACCAAAAAGAAAGAAAATATTGAAATCTTGTGCACTGGACATCATTTTAAATAAAGTAAAATATTAATTTAAGTTTGATAAACTAACATGCTTAATCCGTTTAATAATTATATTAAACCATTCTCCCTAGCTGCAGCTGGTTCAGAAAATAGAGTCACTGTACTCAGCCTGCCCCTACCCCTTCCTCCACCCAGCATGCATCTCTGTAAATACAAGTGAATAAGTTAAATCTTGGCACACCACTTCTGAAAGGTTGCCGACCCCTCTGCTATCAGATAATATACGAGCAGGAGAAGTAGTGGTAGAGATCATTTTATAAAGGATGCAAGCACACATGGGAAAAAAAACTGAATTAAGAACCAGAAGCCGCCTCCCCACGTGTAAACATGAAAATTTCAGCGATTACATATTTGCCACACACAAAAAAACCCACAACACTTTTAAACATCCCTACTTCTCACACTATCAAGAATCCTCACATCTTCTACGTTCTTGAGAACCAGATCACTTTTTGATGTAGGGTCTCTAGCTGTGGAATTTGCACCCTCTGTTGTTAAGACAGAAATAAGAGTATAGCACACATATACTCTTATTCTTATCAAGCATTTGTTCAATTGTGAAGTATGTGTTTTACTGAGATTTTAGCTCTACTGCACTGGGGCTACCCATAAAGTGGAAGGGCTATTTGTGCTGTCTAATGCAGGAAACTTAATGTAATATTTTTTGTTTGTCATATAGCTAAATGTCTTGGCACTGGCCACACACAAAAAACAAAACAAAATTTAAAAAAAAACACACATTAAATGAATAAACAGTTACAAAGAAAATCTTCAACTCTGAGGAATATTTTTTTTAATTTACATCTAAAACCTAAGTCTTAAATACTCTGTTATTGATTTGGCAATATACTATTTAGTATGTTTAAGAAGCTTTGTAATTTAACGCTACAAATTTCTTTAATAGAAATCTGCCTTCTTTTCAAGGCCATTTATACCATTCCATTTCAAATTTAAATAAAAAGAATTGCTTCCTTATAAAAGTGTTATGCAATGAAATTCTAGACTTAAACACAACGAGTACGGGAAATTTTCATGTATGTTAAGATGACATTTTCTTTATCATTGCAGAAAAGTCTTCAGATCTATTATAGCAAATCTTTCCTCTGCTTGCAGCTCCTTGGAGGCCACATGCATCAATCATACACATCCTGCCACTGTAATTTCCACTCCAAACTCATCTGATGAAGTGGGTTTTACCCACAAAAGCTTATACTAGGGATGTTACATTTAGATTAAATTAACTAATAAAATAATCAATGGGATTTCCATCCACTATTCGATTAACCTGCCGGGTTCTTGCTACAATTCAAGAACAGAAGCCCTGCAGGGAGCACGGGGATTCCTTTTGAAATGTACAAGAGCCCCACTAGTCCCCGCCCTTCCTGCAAGGCTTCCTGTTGAAAATGTACAGGAACCTCACTAGGGCTCTTGTACATTTCAAAGGCTGAGGCACTGCAGGAAGTGCAGGGCCAGCAGGGGAGAGAAGTCCCTGCTGGCCCCATGCTCCCTGCAGCCCCTCAGCCTTTGAAATGTACAAGAGCCCCAATGAGGTTCCTGTACATTTCAAAAGGTAGCCCCGCAGGAAGGGTGGGACCAGCAGGGGACTTCCACTGGCCCCGTGCTCCCTGCGGCACCTGAGCCCCAGTGGGGTTCTTGTACATTTCAAAAGCAGAATCTCAGAAGAAGCAGCTCGAGAGGAAACTGCTTCAGTCCCCACTCGCACTGTTTCCTGCTGTGCCTCTACCTCCCCTGCTCCCAGCAGAGATGGTGCTGTGGGGAACTGGATTTTAAGATGGCTCCTCCCAGCACTGGCTCCTGCTGCCCTCCTTACTGTCTCTCTCTGTAAAGTCTCTTACATCCCTAGCTTATACCCTAAGAACCTGGACTTTCACTTCAGGCATAGGATGACTAACTTAGATTGTCAACTCACCAGAGCACAGACCCTCTTTTTTCCATGTTTGTACAATATTCGACGCAGTATTATGTAAATGCTGACTCATACCTTGTTAAGGAGGATCGGACCAAAATAAATCAATTGTGGGCCAAGAAGCCCTTACTCCCTGCTTGCTACTACTTATATTCTCCCAAAGCCAATTGTTTTAAGCAGAGTGAGAGAGTGGTGAGGTCTGGCCAAGTTGCAGCAATTGGCACACTGCCCCTTTCTGCACCCCTGCAAGCTCCCATTAGTTGTTGTTCCTGGCCAATGGGAGCTGCAGGGTCAATGCTCAGGGCCAGGCCAGTGTCCAGTAGGAATGTTAAAATGTGTTTAAGTAAACATGTAACTGCTGAAAATGTCAGCAGTCACACACTGGGGTGGGGGGAAGGGACAGTCAGCTCCCATGGGAAGCTGGCTTTTAAGTGGGCTCCCTGTGCATATCAGGAGCCTATGTCTAGCCATGAAAGTTGTCTCAACAGTTAACTGTATACATAGTTATACTTTCACATCCCTCATGCACAGAATCCCATCTCCCCCTCCGCAGCTAAACAAGCTCCTAGTGCTGCTTGAATCTGTTTGGTTTTGTTTTCTTTTACTCTGCACAGGACTAATAAAGCTCCCCCAGCCTGCCTAGATTGACAGGTCTGGTTCCGCCCCCATTCAGCTGCAAACAAGGATTCAGACCTATTGTAAAAGATTTGCAAACTTCTGCAATTAACATTCAGCCTCAATTACATTAATGGTAATGTGATTTATAAGTAAAATATAATAAATATACAGGTATTGTATAACTGGGTTGCCTCAAAATTATGTACTAAATATGGCATGGACATTAAAGGTGGCAATGCTAACTCCTGTTCCACTTACAAAAAGAAACTTGCAAGGTATGACTGAACTTCAAATCAGAGGACTCAGTTTTCAATTCTCAAAGCTGTCCAGTGAAAATCTAGTGTTTCACAGAGGGGAAAAAAATCTACAGCTAAAATATATAATTGATCTTAATGTAATCCAAAATCTACTCTTAGCCTTCCCACTTCACTCTTAGTTTGATTATTACACAATGCCCCACATGTGCAAGCCTCTTTCTAATAATTACAATGGACAAGTTTCGTGATTTAAGTAGCTTCAAGGGGTAGCTGAATTAGTCTATAGAGTGCTATCAGAATAACAAAACATGTAGATGATATCATGAGCTTTTGTGGGCATAGCCCACTTCTCAAAAGCTCATGATACCACCTCCATGTTTTGTTAGTCTAAAGTGCTACCAGACTATTTGTTGTTTTTTAAGTTTTATTCTGATTTAAGCAGTTTACATAATACTGGTTGAACCTCTCTACTTCAGCACCCTCAGAACCTGGCCAGAGCCAAACCAGAGAATTTGCTGAACAATGGGAGGGTCAATTTGTCTGGCAGCATTACCAACACTTCCACTGCTTACTGGGCTCTAAGAAGACATGTAGGGGTAAAATACAGCTAAATAACAGCACAGAACACAGAGCCAGGACTGGCAGCTATAAACAAACTTTATGGGACTATGGGAAACTTGGCTATACTCATGATAAGTGGACATCTTGCTAACTAAAATCATGCCGGATCAGAGAGCTCCAACTTGTATATATGGTGGAAATTCTTTATAGGAAGTGTCTCAGTTCCTGAATTAGGGCTTCTGTATGCTGGCCCATTCCATCACCAAAAACTGCCTTTTGGTGACCAAACAGTAAGAACATTTACATTGCAATGTGACTTTTGTCAGGAAAAAAAACAGTTTTGGTGACAAAAAACTTCCAGCCCTGCAAAAGACTTGTCTTTTTCCCCCTCCCTTTATTGTTGACAAAGAAAAGCCAGTGAGGATTCTGCTGTTTGTTTTGTTGAGAAAACTGGCTTCAGCCAGTATCCCACAATGCCTGCCCTGATGGAGATGCTCACTGTTTTGTGATTTCTGCTGCCCCGCAGTCACACCACTCCCCTTTCAAAGCTCGGGGAAGTATCTGACAGCTTAGTGAGCTTCTCTATTTGGAGAGCGAACAAAGAGCAAATCATTGAAATGCTCCTGTTTTCCCCTGCTGAGCTATTTTGACGTTCCTCAGCACGGAGAGTTCACAGAGCTACGAGGAAATCCCAAGAAGCACAGGGATCAGCTCTGCTTTCCCACACCACAGCAGTATGGGATGCCCATAGCCATATTGCTTTTCTCTAGCTGTCGTTAGGATGCTAGCAACGTAACCATGAAATGTCGACAGCGGCAACAACCAGTTTTCATTTTGGTGACGTTCCCAGCGTAGGTATAGCCTTACTCAATGAAAATTGTATCTTTCCACTGTGCAAGTAATATGCTTGTACCAAACTAAATCTTTTCCTACAAAAGACCTGTGTAAACATTTACTTCAGTTAAATATAGCTATTAAAAATAAGCTACAAGAGGCATTTTTGTAATAAAAAAAAGTGTTGGAAGAAACCACTAAACTAAGGAACCAAGTAGCCACTTTCAATACAACAGTCTTAGTCACCTAGCTGACTAACTGCCTCTAAGAGTCAGCAGCCCGACGGGGGAGGGAGAAAGGGGGGGAGGAGAGAAGAGGGGCCAGGAAGATCCAATGCTCATGGGAAGCCGCTTTTAAGCTAGCTTCTCACGGGCACCAGCTCCCACTCCTGGGGGGAGAGGGAGTGTGCACGTGTATTTGATAACATTAACTGATAAGTCTAAGCTTATGGTTAATCGCACAGTTCACTACAATGTTGACATCCCTAATACATTACGCTGTTTATAAAACAGTAACAGCTAATTTTGGAGGAGTTCACAGGATAACCCTAATAGCAAGACCCTTGCAATTGTTAGAACTTGTGAGGAACTCAAATACTGTGGTGACAAGCAGTGCATAAATGCTTAGATTACAAATGTAAGTAGCTTATGGCTTTTACCAAACATATCTGAAAGTAATAGCATGTAGTATTGAGCTTTAGGCCTTCTGGGGGATGGTTATGATTTTAGTTGATGCTATAGATACAAAAGCAAGATACTTCTGGTGCTACAGCAGCCGCGGACTGAGTAATTTGAATGAAGTATTTAGAAAGGAAGGATGACTCATGGGTTTAAACAAAATCCTCCGATTAGTCAAAGGAAGAAGTTGGAGCACATGCCTTTTTAGCTTTTTACATGATTAAATACAATTGATGACATGAAACCACCAATAAAGGAAGATCAGAGGGGAAAATATAAACAAACAGGTTTTGTTTGAAAGTGACTAAGCTGAAGTCACAGACAGGGTAGAAGAATCTTGCACCTATCTTCAATTCTGTTGGGCAGGCCATTGGGGGGGAGGGGGGAGTGCTTGGTGTAGCCATGCAGCTAAAATGTTGCTTTATGCAAAATAATGTGCCTCAGTGTACTTTTGCCAGCCACCTTTTCTGAAAGCAGAAAGTACCTTTACCTTATCATTGGTAAAGGTGCACTAGCCAGAATATTGTGTCTAAAGCAGAGATAGAGTCTTATAAGTTTGTTTTAAATTTTAAAATTAGTATTGTAAAATAAGTAAAAGTGTATGATGATTGTTTAATTGTAATTTAATGTCCTAGTTCAAATGTGCATATTGATTCTCTGTAACAAAGAAATCAACCTTGTTATGTGTGAGAGAGAGAAGCATACGAGACATTTAAGTGCAAAGGCCACGAGACCAAATGTTCTAGGAAGAAGCCGAGATCTGACCTAAGTTGCCGAAGATTGCTGTATATCCCCATCGAGATGTAAGCAGTTGGCAAATCAACAGCTCTGAAGGAAGGCAAGCATTTATCAATTGGGACAAAATATTTGTGATCGAACCCAGCTTAGCACGGCAGAACAAAGATGATAAGGAGCAAGAGAAACAACTGGAAAAACAAACAACCCTCAGAAAAATAGCAGGATGATGCAAAACCACTGATCCTGATGGGAAAGGACTATTATAAAAGAAAGGTTTTGCCTTGAGGGGGGAGAGGAGGACATCCTGCCAAAGACTGAAGCCTCGGTCCAGATCCATTGATCACAGATGGAGGAGTGGGGTTGTATCTGGCTGGCCACAGATCATGGACTGGTAAATAAAACACTGACTGGTAGGGAGGGTGAGGAGGAGGGGGAGGGGGAGAGAGAGAGTGTGAGAGTGTCCCCCTTTTCCCCGGAAAAGGGGCAGCTCCCGGAGCCTCATCCTCACCTAAGAGCCTGAAGGGTGCAAGGGGAGCACCCAGAACCTGCCCCCCCCCAGACAGCCTCAAGGCTGCATGTTGGGCAACTGGGGGGTCACTGAAAGGGGAGCATTACCCCAGCCTCCTGAAAGAGGTCACCACCGGAGCAGCAGTCTGTCTCACTACCACAAGTGGCCTGGTAAGCGCCCCACACCTCTCAGCTCCCTGTCCTGATTCACTCTGCCCTGAAACCTACACCTCCCACCTGTCTTGACTCTGCACCCCCTGTCCCTGCCCTGAGCCTCCCCACTCCCTAGCTAGATCTTGCCAAACTTTCCAATACTCTGCCCTAAGCCACACAATTTCTGCCCCTCCTCACCCACGAACTCTCACTCCAGCCTTCATTTTTGAAAAATAGAAATCACTGAAATAAAGCATGCACATTTGGGGGGTGGGGAATGAATAAATTATTTCAATTTATTGTACCCAAGCAATGCTGAGTACATCTGTGAGTATACTGTATTAAAACTTTTGCAGTCCAATTTATGCATTAAATACCAGAGAGGTTTAATTAAAGACAAAAAATGTCCTGGAAGCACTGGATTTATAGGGATTTTATTAACAAACATAGCAAAAGCATAAATATAGACAACATTCAACCAACATTTCCCATCATATGAAAAGAAAAAAAACACACAACTTAAAAGTTGGTGCAAGTGGACAACATCCACAAAGAGAGATTAGGAGAGCAAGAAAAGTTGCAGCTGTTTTTGTTTGACTTGTTTCTGAATGTTTGAAGACTTCTGCCTCATTTTTTTTCCTTTCTCCTTGCAGAAAGGTGGTCTGATCCTGCACTATTAATAAACTTATGTATTCACCCTGTTGCTAATATAGACCTCCTCAAAGAGAAGGCCTAACACTCCAACATTTGTAGGCACAGCCATGCATCAGTTACTTAAAGTGATCCAAACTAAAAAAAATGCCAGTAGGAGGAATTACACAAAAACTACACAGACAAATCTTTCAGTTTTGATGTGTTCAGATGACCAGATAGGAATTTCCCAATACTATACACTGGAATTTCTCTCATAATGCTCAAACAGATTTCAAACTAAAGGCAAACAAGAGTTCAAATAAAACTTGATAAGCTCCCTTTTATGCTCAGACTGGGGGGGGGGGGGAAGGGGGAGTCTTCAACAGAATAAACAATCCATTCAAGGTACTCAGGAAAGAACTTGACACTGGTATCTATCTGATTGCTACACATCACAGTTTGTCTACCAACCACACTCAATGGGGCTGGAGACAGGGTTACAGAACTACTGAAATGTCTATTTTTATCTTCACTTGAGTCTTGGTAAGCAAGAATACATGAACAAGATGATCTGGGAAGTGAAGAATTCACATAATTGCAAATGCTCATATTATATTAGCCAAGACAAAGGAGCAACACAGAATATCAGTGATGATGTGCCAAAGATCTCTGGAGCAGAACCTGTCAGTTTTGAAAGGCCTTTGAAAGGCTTCCATAACAGTTCTGTTGTCTGAGAAGCTTTAGGATGTGATGTCCCAGCTAAACAGGCCTTAATCAGTAAAGGCAACCACTTGCTCCAAGCAGAAAGGGCACTTGAGAGAGAGAGCAAAGTCACCCCTTCAAGTCAGTCAAGTGAAAAAATCACCAGGAAGGAAAAGAAAAGGGATACCAAAATTTCTAGATGTGGCTGTGAAAAAAGTCAGCTTTGTTCAGACGACACTTAAAAAAAAGGGGGAGGGGGATAGCTGTTCCCTGATTTACAAACATTAATACTACAAGTCAATGTCACAATAGATTATAAGAGTAAACAAATATTTTTAGCTATCATTTATTTACAAAGATGGCAAGATAATTTCAGAAGCTCACATGAATTTCATATGCTCTCGTAACAAACTCATCCCATCCAGCTTTTTTTCCCTATCATGTGCCTAAGTATCTATTTGTGTAAAACGGACAGAGCTTATTTATGAAAAACAGAGCAATCAAATTATCAGCAGAAAAAGCAAATTATCAAATTACAGAGAAAAAATACTTGGGTACATCCCAAAAATATCTTGCAATAACTTTGGGAGTTATTCATTTTTCAAAAAATTATTTTAGATCAGAATTGCTAATGTTCCGCTTCATAATTCACATCTATAATATTTAGCTTAGTTTTCCAGGCTATATTTTAAAAACTGTATTAGTATCTGGAATTGATTTTTTTCTAACATTATACTTACATAAGATAAACATAAAATAAAGTACTTACACCACTCCCAGCATATCAAACAATAAATAATAGATTCTCCTGACAGGACTTTGATGACCTGGCAAAGCCCGAGTGCTTTCAGCCAAAATCATATAAAACCATAAATCACTCTTTTATTTTATAGAATATTTCAAAATAGATTCCTGCTTTCTACCTTGAAAGTCATTTCATGTGTTATTTATAACCAGAGAAGACCAGAAAGGAAAGAAAATTGCATAGAACTAGAAAATTTACTGTGACTGCTTTTATAAAGAATAACTTTTTTAAAAAAATTTAGAATTACTGGCAGACAAAATATGTGAATCTAACCATCTTTTAGAAAACATCCTTTGTTTTACAACTTAACAGAATGTAACACAAGCTTTCTACAACATCAGATAAATTTAAACAGTGTTAAAATTACAGTATAATACAGCCAAACAAGGCAATTCAGTTTAGGGTGGACACTGCATACTTCTCCTGTGCTGTTCCAAAAAAAAGTGCTGCATCAGAGACAGCATCACTCTAAACTCGGAATTATTTCTATAACAACTCCAACATTATTGAATTAGTTTATCTATGATTATCTCTTTTTAATCACTGTTTAAAGAGAAGTGTAGAAACCTGGATATGTGGCAGTGTCACTCTATCATGTAAATATTTTTTAAGAAAACAAATGTATGCTTTTTCTGAAAAGATGTGATTTTAACTAAGACCTCAATGTACTCCAAGTCTAATAAGTATAACCAGGATTTTAATTTGTCTTAATTAAAAACTGATCCTGCAAACACATATGAATGCGAATGAATTTACTCAAGTGAGCAATCCCATAGCCTTAAAATGAGTAAAGTGCTTGCAAGGTCAGGCCCTCTGAAATTGAATATTATTATTCTCAGACAGAGCTCACGAGGAATTCCTACTCTTTATTTAAATACAATTTTGTGAAAAGCAAAGGATGATCAAATCAGCAGTACAGGTTGAACCTCTCTAATCCAGCACCCTCATGATCTGAGCGGTGCCAAACTAGAGAATTTGCAGAACCATGGAAAGCTGATATGATCTAGCAGCATTACCAACACTTCCACTGCTTACTGGGCTCTTAAAAGCCATTTAGCGGTAAATGAGAGCTAACCAACATCACAGAACACTGAGCCAGGACTGGTGGCAGTAAACAAACTTTGTCCACACCCATGATAAGTGGACATCCAGCTAACTAAAATCATGCTGGACCACAGATATTGCCAGACTAGACAGGTTCAACCTTGTAGCCAGACAGGAACCCCCCTGTAACATCCATCTTTGCTTGCCTGGATGCAGGGCACACAGAGCAGAAAAGTAAAATCAGCATAGTCTTTAAAGCCTTGAACAGAAGGCTCAGACATGCGAGTTCACAGTGTGCCCTTGACTGAAAGCCCATATTGATACAAATACACAGCCATCCGCAGGGGGAGGAATCTCCCGCCCAGTAAAGAATGTCCAGTGTTCACAATTTAGTTATCTCTCTTACAAGTGTAAATTAAGTTGAAACTCCCTTGT
>JANRFK010001158.1:31614960-31627174 GCA_030068395.1 Apalone spinifera
TGGAATAAATTGCTCAGGGAGGTTGTAGAATCTCCATCTCTGGAGATATTTAAGCGGAGGTTAGATAAATGTCTATAAGGGATGGTCTAGACAGTATTTGGTCCTGCCATTAGGGCAGGGGACTGGACTAGATGACCTCTCAAGGTCCCTTCCAGTCCTAGTATTCTATGAAAGTCGGCAATGCTCGCGTACTGTTATTGTAGTGTGTTGTCACATAGACCTGATTGATTCACACTGCTATTGTAGTGTGCCAATCCCTAGAAGTTAATAAATTAATATTTATAATTTTAATTCATAATATTAATTATGAAGAAATCTAAACTTTAGAATTTTATCCAGTGAGAAGGCAATTGTGATAAATTTTCTGGGAGGCACCTCACACCTCCCCTGTATCCCCTTCACACCTTCCCTGGGAAGGCGCACCTCACTGGTTAAGAACCCCTGATTGTAGATGCATTTGAGAAGATCCAGCAGAGGACAAGCAAAATGATTAGGGGACTGGAGCACTTCACCTACAAAGAGAGGCCGAGGGATTTGGGCTTATTTAGTCTGCAGAAGAGAAGAGTGAAGGGGGATTTAATAGCAGCCTTCAACTTCCTGAAGGGAGGTTCCAGAGAGGATGGAGAAAGGCTGTTCTCAGTAGTGACAGATGGCAGAACAAGGAGCAATGGTCTCAAGTTACAGTGTGGGAGGTCTAGGTTGGATATTAGGAAAAACTATTTCGCCAGAAGGGTGGTGAAGTACTGGAATGGATTATCTAGGGAGTTGGTGGACTCTCCATCCCTAGAGGTTTTTAAATCTCAGCTTGACAAAGCCCTGGCTGGGATGATTTAGTTGGGACTGGTCCTGCTTTGGGCAGGGGGCTGGACTTGCTGACCTCCTGAGGTCTCTTCCAGGCCTATGATTCTAATCTGTAAAAGAAAAAAAAAAGGGGGGGGGGGGAAGGTTGTAGTTAGCAAAATCTGGCAGATGTGATGGATTCCAGCAAGCTGTTTGACTGGCTGTTGGATGACCAGCAGAAGCAAGTGGCCCAACAGCTGCAGAACCAACTGCTCCAGCAGCTGGTGAGCCAGCAACAACTGCAGGTCACCCAAAACCAGGAGCAGCAGCAGCTGCTGCTGAGGGAACATACCGTACAACAGGCCCAAAAAGACTAATGGCTGCAGCTTCTAACAATGCTGTGGAGGGCTGCACCACCTCCTCCTCCTCCCAGCTCAGCAGAAGGAGAGGCCGGGGCAGGGGGGACCTCGCAGGGTTGCCCATATGACTTACAAAGATGGGACACCAAGACGATCCGGAAGCCTACCTTGTGACATTCAAGCGGGTCACTGATGCCACTGTATGGCCTCCAGACCATTGGGCCACACAACTGGTACCCTACCTGACCAGTCTGGCTCAGATGGCCTACCAAAAGCTGGACACACTCGCCGCCGCCACCACCACCACCCCATGAGGTACCTAAATACCTATGGGTGAAGGCGGCCACATTAGACCAAGCCAGGTCAGCCCAGAGACATACCACCAGCAGCTTCGCCAAGAACGGTACCCACCAGGAGCCAGACCCTGGGTGGTAGCCCAGTGAATTCAGGATCATTGCTGGTGGTGGCTAGAGCCGGACCAGCAGACGGCAGCACAAGTAGCCAAATTGATAACCCTGGAGTAGCTCATGCAAGTCCTGCCCAGGGGTGGAAAGGAGTGGGTGCAGTGGCACCACCCTAAGACCTTTGCCAAGGCTGTCTCGACAGAGGATTATATGGCCGTGGAGGAGCCCCCAAAGCCAGAACAGAAACCACATAGCCTGAGAATGCCTGGCACAGGACAGGACTGGGGGGCCCTGGGGTGCAATTGGAGGGGCACTGACACCCCGTTTGGGGCCACCTCAACAACCCAGGGCAAGCCTGCCAAAGGAGCCAGCGGGGATGCCCCAGCACGAGGAGAAACCAACCTGCCCCAGGAGCAGGGGACTCCCCATCCCTTCCCCAGAACCCCCACCTATGGGACAAAGTCCAGCCTGCTCTTATGAGTGCAGCCAGGAGGAACATTTCAGGAGGGAGTGCACCTACGATGGCACTGGTAGACTCAGGGTGCAGTCAAAACCTGATCCAGGAGGGAATGACCACCAGGCCAGACAATGGGGCAAAACAGTGCAGCTTTAATGCATCCACAGGGATGTGAGAGCCCACCCCATGATGGAGGTGTCACCAGCGATCAAGCCACAGGTGGAACATTGCCAGGTGGTGGTAGTCAAGAAGTTAGTATACCTAGTGGTCTTGGGGTGTCACTGGCTGCAATTTACAGACCTTCTGCAAGGCAATGGCACCTGAACCAAAGGAAGTGAAGGGCCCCAACATACCCGGACGGTGCTGGTCAGGTGGGAGCTGTTAAACGACCCAGGGGAAGGAATCTTAAGGAGCCCTGAGGACAGTGAAGCCTCTAGTCATCCCCAACAGGCAGGACTAAACCTCGAGGAGGATTTCCTTGAAGAACAATGGAATGACCAGCCATGGCTGGGAGCAGGCAGGAGAGACACATCTCGGAGATGATCAGCCACGCTGCCAGATCCAGGGCCCCCAGTTTGAGATCCACAAAGATTTTCTATACCAACTGGTACAGGAACCTCAAACCAAAGCCAACATTTGCCAGTTGCTGTTGCCCCAGAGGTTCTGAACTGCATTGCTCCACCTCATATATGCAGTACCATGGGCCAGGCACCTGGGATGCAAAAACATGCTTCAAAGTGTGGCCCAATGTTTCTTTTGGCCTCTAATCCACCAGGAGGTCTGCAACTATCGTGCCTCATGCCCAGAGTGCCGGAAGACCAGTCCTGGAGGAGTTTCACGGGTGCCATTGGTGCTATTACCAGTGGTTGGGACTCCGAACACATAGGCTTAGACCTGGCAGGACCCCTGGAGAGGAGTAGAAGCGGACACATATTTTAATGATTATGGACTACGCCACACGCTACCCAGAGGTGATACCCTTCTGAGCCACGACAGCCCGCACCATTTAGCGGACAAGCTTTTAAAGGTGTTTACAAGGGTTGGGCTCCCAAAGGAGATATTAACTAACTAGGGGACCAATATGACATAAAAGCTCATGGCCGAGCTGTGCTGCCTGCTAAGCATCCATGCCCTTAAAACATCAGTTTGCCACCCTTAGACGGACTAGTCAAGCGTTTTAACAAGACCCTCGGGCAATATTGCAGAAATTTGTGGAGGACAACCCGCAGCTCTAGGACAAGTGGCTGCCTGCCCTGCTTTTCGATGTGAGGGAGATACCCTAACCCTCAACAGGTTTTTTGCCATTCAAGTTGGTTTATGGACAATGCCCCTGGGGGATTTTGGAACTCGTAAGAGACCTAGAAGGAGCAGGAGACCCACGCACAAGAGTCAGTTTACTATATGCTGCAGCTGAGGGATAGGCTGCCTAGCCCAGGAGAATTTGCAGAGGGCCCAGAAAGAACAAGCAAGGCAATATAATTAGCAAAGGTGAGCACTTTCAAGCCGGGAGACCGAGTGTTGCTTTTGTTACCATCAGCAGAGTCCAAATTACTAGCAAAGTGCCAAGGCCCTTTGGAAGCGACACAGAGTAGGACCTGTTGATTATGAGATATGGGTGCTGGGATGGCAGAAGGAAACCCATATATATATCATGAGAACCTCCAAAAGCCTGGAAGGCAAGAAAAGCCATGATGATTGCCCATATCCTCCGGAACCAGAGCTAGAGCCACAGGCTGAGGACTCACAGGAACACCAGCTGATAAGCACTGGACAAGACCTCGTGCCTGACCAACAGGAACAACTACAGGAGCTAATAGCCCAGTTTTCACATGTCCTATCAGCCAGACCAGGAAACAAGCCATCACATCGCTACTGTCCCAGGCCAAAAGATGAGGGACAACTATTGCCCCCTCCCCAGGAAGATGTGGAACAAGGTGCAGGAAGAGCTGGGCCAAATGCTAACGGTGGGGGTGGTGAAGGAGGAGTCTCGGAGTGAGTGGTGGACCCCAATTGTGTTTAGTTCTTAAATCGTATGGGATGGTTAGATTCTGCATGGACTTCACAAGGTGAATGCCATCTCTAGGTTTGATGCTTACTCTATGCCCCAGGTAGATGAGCTGAGCGACTGAGGCATGCCGAGTTCATCTCCACGCTAGACCTCATGAAGGGGTATTAGTAAATCCCGCTAACTCCCTCGGCAAAGGAGAAGACTCCACCCCCTTTAGGCTACACTTCACGCAGGTCAGGAAGACGCCGGACTTTGGACATGGCAAGAAGTAGTGCAGGGCAGGGAGCCGGAGGGCACCCGATGAGTTCAGTGTGTTTTGGGCAGATCCCCCACTGAGCTAGTGGTGGGACATGCCCACTACCAAAATGGCCCTGGGTTGGGGTCTGGTGGAGAGGGTGGGCCTGGGTCCCCCTGCTCCACTCCCATCAATCCCCAAGGGGGGGAGAGTGCATAGGCCGCTGGGGGGGGAGGGGCGCACAGGAAATGATTACATGGTAAGGCACCCAGACGAGACTTAAGAGGCACCATGCCTGGCCTCCTGGGGGCCAGGCCTCCCACCCCGCGACAAGGATGTTAGTTTAAAATCTGCTTTTAAACTATCTTATTAGTGTGCTGCTAAAGATTATAAAAATCTCTACAAAATTATCATCCCTCCTTGGGCAGCCATTGGGCATGTGGGCACCAATTTGATAGTACTGTGTAGGGCCCCATAAATCCTAAAAACGTTCTTGCTTGAGGCTGCAGGTATGTGTAGATGTTCATAAATCAGATGTTTGTAACTCAGGGAGTGCCTGTACTATAATATCTGAGATGCAAGATGGGTTACCTTGGTAAAAACTGATTTTACTTTCCAGGAATGGTTTGGTTTTTAATGTTTATACATCACAGATTTTAAATATAATTAAGTTTCTTCACTGTTTTTAAAGAAGAGTATAAACTGAATCTGATGTTGGCTGCCTTTTAATTACTAAATTTTAATAAGAAACGAATGGAGTTGACATCTTGATTACCATTCCCTTTTATTCTTTCACATTATCTAATCACCAAGAATTGAATAGCCAGGAAAACTACTACAGTCTTTTTATTAGCGCCTCAATCCTGCCATTGATCTACATGAACAGCCCATAAAGTTTCACCCAAGGATTTTCATTTGGTACCTTTCACAGAAGTTATGTTGACCAATGGAAAAATATCCTGCTCATACTACTTTTGTTAGCCCCTATGTCAACTAAAATCTTTTGATCAATGCTGCACACGACACAATTAGGAATGTAAAATATTCAGTTAACTGGTTAAACATTAGGCTAACCTTATGGTGTTTACCGAGTTAACTGACTAAGCAGTATCTCACTGCTCTGCAGGTGGGGTCTGCTCCCGGGGAACTGGTACCTGGGTAATTGGTTACCTGTTTACATCCCTACACACAATAGGATTTTTTTATTAAACCTTTTAAACAGCATATATTCCCAAAATAAGTCATTTAAGTATGTCTATCAATACAAATCTCTCAGTCTCTCACACATACACAGTTTAAAGGTTCAGAAGACTGAAATTTGAATAGTACACAGTCATTTCATAAAGACAGAAAAAAATCTAATCATTTAAGTTAAAGGTTTATTTTTTAAAAATACATTTAAAAATTTGAAATTTACAGTCTGGTAAGGCCTAAACTTATAATGGGCTATTAAAATAATTTTTAAAATAAAAATACAAACAGTATATGTTGTAAGGGAAGTCAAACCCTGAATGGGTAGCAGTCACGAGGTTAGCTCCTGTAATTGAATTTGTTAAAGTACTAAACCAGCTTTTGATAGCAGTAGCCTCTTCTTAAGGTGCAGAGCCTTTGCTTCATTTCAGTGTATTTAACTAGTTCAGTTCAATTGTTACTTTATTTCACAGAATCATAGAACACTAGAACTGGAAGGGACTTGAGAGGTCAGAGCCCAGTCCTCTGCCCTCATGGCAGGACCCAGTACTGTCTAGACATCTCCCAGGGATGGTCTATCTAACATGCTCTTAAATATCTCCAGAGAAGAAGATTCCACAACCTCCTTAGACAATTTATTCCAGTGTTTAAACACTCTGACCATTAGGAAGTTTTTTCTAATGTCCAGCCTAAGCCTCCCTTGCTGAAGTTTAAGGCCATTGCTTCTTGTCCTATCATCAGAGGCTAAGGAGAACAATTTTTTTCTCCCTCCTCCTCATGACACCCTTTTAGATACCCGAAAATCATTATCATGTCCCCTGTCTTCTCCTTTCCAAACTAAACAAGCCCAATTCTTTGTCTTCCTTCATAGGTCTCGTTCTCAAGACTAGTAATCATTCTTGCTACTCTTCTCTAGACCGACTCCAATTTCTCCACATCTTTCTTGAAATGTGGTGCCCAGAACTGGACACAATACTCAAATTGAGGCCTGATCAGTGCAGAGTAGAGCAGAAGAATGACTTCTCGTGTCTTGATCACAACACTCCTATTAATGCATCCCAGAATCATATTGGCTTTCTTTTGCAACAGCCTCACACTGTTGTCTCATATTTAGCTTGTGAGCCACTATGATCCCTAGATCCCTTTCTGCAGTACTCCTTCCTAGACGAGTCGCTTCCCATTCTGTATGTGTGAAACTGATTGTTCCTTCCTAAGTGGAGTACTTTGCATGTGTCCTTATTAAACTTCATCCTCTTTACCTCAGACCATTTCTCTGCCATATCATTTGTCCAGATCATTTTGAATTATGACTTTATCATCCAAAGCACTTACAGCCCCTCCCAGCTTCATATATTCTGCAAACTTAATAAGCATACTCTTTATGCTAATATTAAATAGTTGAAGAAGATATTGAACAGAACCAGTCCCAAAACAGACCCCTGTGGAAACCCACTTGTTGTGCCCTTCCAGCAAGATTGTGAACGGTTAATAACTCCTCTCTGAGAACGGTTATACGGCCAGTGATTCATGCACCTTATAGTAGCACCATCTAAGTTGTATTAGCCTAATTTATTTATAAGACCACCATGCGAGACCATATCAAATGCCTTATTAAAGTCTAGGTATACTACATCCACTGCTTCTCCCTCATCCACAAGACTCGTCTGAAGTCAAAAAAACAGTGGAAGTTGAAAGTGCAAACACACAAGCTCTCCTAATCTATGAATAAAACTAGGTGAGAGGATGACATCTTCCAGTTCTAAAAGCCTGATGAGCATAGTTTCTGGTCACTATCAGTCAAATCCACTAATTATAGTTAAATAGTTCAGATGAATTTAATACACAACATGTTTTTGCTAAACAATTTTATCTAGAGCTTAAGTTAGTATTTTTAAATGCTGTTTTATGCTGTTAATTGAGTTTTAACTTCCATCCAAAAAAAAGAGCATAACACAAATTTCAAGACAAATAAGTAACGGTAATTACCATTAACATAAGGTAAAAAGTGTGTATCTGAATAGATACACACATAGCTATACATTTGCTTACACATAAACATGCATAGCTGGATTGTATTCAGAGAGGGGCACTAACTTTAGTATAAAGATTTAATTTAGCTGAAAATTAACATGTTTTAATGGTTACTGGGCCAACCTTTCATTCAAAAAAACTAAATACAAATGCAAACCTTTATTAAAATTCATTTAAATCAATGTGTGCTGTTGGATTATTTAAATCCTTTTAAAAAGAGACAATGACTTCAACTACTGATTTAAAACAATTTTCCCCAGTAAAACACTGAACATCTCTTCAAAATGAAGAGAAAAATTACTGAGATAGAGGGACCTGTTTGAAAAACTGGGGTCAGAGCAGACCCTATGAAACTCCATTCAGATACTTAGGTTGCAGGACTGGGCTAAAAAACTGATCTCAAGTAAAGAGGGGATGGGAATATTCTTTGTTTTGTACGAAATACAGGACTAACCACAATAATTCAAAATTGTCTTTAATAAAAGCTGTTTCAGCTAGGCAAATGTCACCATGGATATCTATGAAACAGCAATGACTTAAACACATCTACTCTCAAACAAGCTGTTTGAGAGTACCTCAAACAAGCTGTTTGCACCTTAGAGACCAACGTTTATATAACAAATAATTAGGCTGTCAAGCAATTAAAAATTTAATCACGATTAATTGCATGTCTCCCCCCGTTAAAATGCCACGGCGGTGTTTCAACAGGGCAGCACTGCATGGAACCTGGGCTCAGCTGGAGTCCCCAGCTGACCCCAGGCTCCATACAGTGTTGCCCATTGGAAGAGCCACCATGGCGTTTCCAAGGGACAGCACATTAGGAGCCTGGGATCAGCCAGGGTCTCCAGCTGATCTCTGGCTCCATGCAGGGCTGCCCCATTGAAATGCCGCTGGAGTGTTTCAAAAGGGCTTTCCAACACATTAATCCTGTCCCACGTTAATCGCAGGCGTTAATGCAGGTTAACTGACAGCCTTAATTTATATTAGTATCACGAACTTCCTCAGATGAGCAGAGGGGAGAAAAAAGGGGGAACCTCACAATTTATAACAAAAGGGAAGGGGGAGGGAGTACCTGTCAATTATGATGCTGCCGCTGAGGCTAATTGAGTGGGCAAATTTAAAAAACAATGAATAGTCGAGCCGCACCTTAAAGACTAACAAAACATGTAGATGGTCTTTAAGCTAAACTATTTGTTTTTTAAGTTTTTCCAGTGACAGACTAAGGGCTGTGTCTCTGAAGTGCCTCACTAGCATCAGCACCACAACTGACAGGTACTTTTTTTCCTCCCTCTCCCTTTTTTCTGTTTATAAATTGTGAGAGCCCCCCCTTTTTCTTCACTCTGATGATCTGAGGAAGTGGGTTTTGCTCATAAAAGGTCACAATAGTACACGTTGAACCTCCAAAATCTGGGACTCCCTGGTCCAACAACATCTGTAATCCAACAGGATCATGCATGGTGCTGGACCACAGAGCGCCATTGCCCAGGAGTGCAAACCAGTTGTGAGTCCAGCAGCACAGCAGAGAGCCCCACCATTGAAAATGGCAAGCCCTGGCGCTAACAGAAGCAGGGCAGCAGCAGCTGGGGAGCTCCATCCCCAAAGAGCCCCAACCAGCTGGCAGAAGCAGGCCAGCGCCAAGCCCAAACCCTGTAGCAGCAGAGCTGGAGGGAGGGATAGTGTCGCAGGAGGCTGGTGGCAAGGGACCTCCCCCGCTCCACTAATTTCCCTCATTTGGGACAGGTCAGGTCCAGAGGGTGCAGAACTAAGGAGAGCCAATCCATATATCTGTTAATTTCTAAGGGGCTACAAGACTACATGTTGCTTTTTAAAGTTACAGACTAACAGGGCTACCCCCTCTGAGACATCTACTCTCAGTTCAGGTATTTGCACAGAAAATCCCCATAAGTGAATACAAAAAAAGGAACATTTATAATAGTTTTCTGGTAAATATTTTACTGTGTTTTAATCAAATATTTGAAAACTAACAATTTCCTCCAAATCAAGACATCAGCTCTTGCTGATGAGTGAAATGTAGAGACTGTCAATATCTACCACCTACACAGAAGAACCTGTCGCCTAACATTTAATTGTAAAAGCTTAAGGATATCTGAACTCAACCAGGAAGAAGACTGCCTCACGGAGGTATGGTCATAGGTGTATACACGTCCAATAGATACCACAGGAACACCTGCCCCTGGTACCAACCCACCTCAGATCCATGTTCCATTCCCTTGTCCGCCTCCTTGCTGAAGTCCCTACTCCCGCCTCACTGCGCTGATCCCCGAGCAACGAGCACGTTTGTCAAACCTGACACCAGCCCGCCCAGGCCTCAACTCCTCCAACCGTGCCTGCACGGCGGCTGCCTTCGGCCACTCTGTCCCGCTGGCCCCGGTGCACCGCTCCCGCCTCCCAGGCACCGCCCCGCCCCTACGGCGCCACAGGCCTTCCGACCCCAGCTCTGCCCCTCGTCCCTGAACGCTACCGGCCAAAGCCACAGACCCGGCGCGAGCGCGCGAGTCGCCTACCAGTTCCTATCACCACCACATCGAACTCCGAGGGCAGATTATCCGCCATGGTGGGAGAGGGGGGTCGATCATGTGACCTGCGCTGGCGGAAATAACCCTACAACACCAGGCGGGCTGCTGGCGGAAGTAGCTGCAGCTTGGCGCGCCTTGCATTGTGGGGAGCATATCTCTCGCGCGGGGGAAGAATCACTGCAAGGGGCGCGCTTGGTTTAAGCTTGCGCTCCTGGCCGGTGCGCGCGCGCGCCAGAATCGTGGCTGCTCTGCTACGTACCCGCCGCCCATGTAGCGCGATGTGTCGCTAGCATGGCTGGGCGGCGAGGCGGTACCAGGGCAGCGCCTATTGGAAACCCGCGGACCCGGGGCGGTCCGGCCTTGCCCGCCTCGCACTCCTGTTGCTGCCCGCTTCTCTCAGAGATGGCCACCAAAATGTGTGACTGTCAGTGCGTGCGGATTTGCTGCTGTGCGCTTGCACTAACCGTCCCTCACAGCTGCTTTCACTCACCTCCACCGCAGTTGTATCTTTTTAGGGAAAAGAAGCAATTAGTGTACAGTGGGGAAAAATGGATGCCACTCTTCCAGGACTGGCCGGGAGGTTCCTGGCTTCAGCAATGACTATCGAAATCTGCAATGACTATCGAATCTGCAATGACTATCGAAAGCAATCCTGGAGATTTTAATAGGCTTTTAAGAATGTGACATTATGTCATGCTGGGGGTGGGGAGGTCTCAAATAGCTTCAGTCAGAGAGTTGGCAACCCTAGTGGGAAGGGCTGTAAAATATTTTAGAAAATAGCTTGTTTCCTTTGTCCACCCTAAATTGCGATTCATGGCTTTTCATCTATAGGTGCTCTGGAAACTGTCCAAATTATACAGCAACAGACATTACTAGCTATCACATATGGGGGAGGAGTGTGAACGTATGCTACCAGGGTCCTCTAAGTAAGCGTGAGGCTGGGGTGGCATATTGCGCCAGCCTCCTTCCCCCATGTTCCCCAAGGCCAGGGAAAAACAGGAGTGGTGCATTGCCCCAGTCTCCCTCTCCCACAGTTTAGCCACTCAGTGGAAGGCTGGGGCTGATTTCCTCATCCCCCCCCTACCCCCTCCACCCAAGACTGTGGGCAGGGCTGGGCTGCGGGGGTGAGGCAGCCAGCAGCCCCTCCCACAGCTCACACATACACCTCCACAGAAATTCCTGCCTTTGAGCCTGCCATGCAATATTCTGCCTATAGTTAAAGCATTCCATTCTATTTAGTTCTATTACTACTTCAGTAGCTTAAATATTTGTTGATTAACTCATTCTTACTTTCTTTCACATTACTTAGCGAAGCATATATATTAACTTTGGTTTTTCCTTGTAGGATGATTCCTCTTATTCCACAACAGACACAGCACTTGTTATACTTCTGCTGATTTTCTCAAAATTAGTAATATCTTTCTGGTAATGAGATGCCCAGGACCAAATGCATTATTACAGGGGGGAAATCATTACTTTCTCACTTCAAGATGTTATGCATAAATATGTAGCTCAAAACCACATTGGCCCTTTTTGCTACCATCTTTTATGTAATTAGTGACTTAATTTGTCACCTCCATGGTACATCTAGACTTACTTTCACTTTCAAAAGAAGATATACAAATTCCACAGTAATTTGCTTATCTTCTTCTGATCAAAAGTTTCAAAAGTTTTTTTTCGAAAAAGCAAGCAGTTTAGATGCGATTCCTTTGGGGGGGAAACTCCCTTTTTTTAAAAGAACCATCTTTATAAAAAATTGAGGTTTACAGGTTCTTTCGAAAACAGATTTTTTCGAAAGACCCGCATCTAAACAGCATTCTTTAAAAAAAAAACAAAAAAGCAATCAAAAGATATGCAAATTACTGCCAAATTTGCATATCTTCTTTCGAAAGTGAAAGTAAGTCTAGATGTACCCTATGGAGATGTACCCTATGGTCTCGCATGATATTCTTATCAATAAACTACGCAAATACAACTTAATGGGGCTACTATAAGGTGGGTGCATAACTGGCTGGATAACCGTACTCAGAGAGTAGTTATTAAGGGTTCACAATCCTTCTGGAAAGGTATAACAAGTGGGGTTCCTCAGGGGTCTGTTTTGGGACCGGCTCTGTTCAATATCTTCACCAACGATTTAGATATTGGCATAGAGAGTACGCTTAAGTTTGCAGATACCACCAAGCTGGGAGGGATTGCGACTGCTCTGGAGCAT
>JANRFK010001158.1:31649497-31663567 GCA_030068395.1 Apalone spinifera
ATCTACCCTTGCCCTCCCATCACCGCCCTTGTCCCCTGGCTTTTCCTCCATTCAAGGCCCAGCCCTCTTCCTCCGAGGGATGGAAGCTTGCAATGGGGAGGTGCCGAAAGCATGCTCAGCATTCCACCCCGCCCACTCAGGGGGAGGACAACCTACCTGCACCTATGAGAATGGACGCTGGAACCGTCCTACCCTCTGAGCCCTCTAACGATTCAGAGCACCACGAAGCGGTTGAGGTGACCGCAGCAGTTGCGAGAGAGGTGAACACCTCCCTTCCGGGGTCCCTGCAACAGGGGGCATCCATGGATGATGGTCCCACTGTTCCCACCTCCGTTGAGGGGGCGGCCGCTGACCTTGCCACCGACAAAGATCACCATCTGGTGGCGGGCAGCGGGCTCGCCTTCCTCTCTCAGGAGGTGGAGGCTTTGGGGCTGACCCCGGCTGCCTCAGAGGGGGATCATCAGGTCCTGGAGGGACAACAACCAACCTCTCCTTCCCCTTCCAAATCGCTACTATCCCTTCTCCCTGCCTCTGAGTTGCCCCAGGATGCGACTGTCTGTCCGGCCATCGGCAGCGTTTCGGCCGCGGCCGCTGAAACCCTTGAGGCTCTCAGCAGAAGGGAGCTCCCATTAATGTCCGTCACCCCCGGTGCTGAGGCCTCTGGTGCTGCACTCTCTGTGGCACTGGAGCCCAGCACTGGGGAGAGTATTACTACCCCTACCGTTGCCACCGATTCTCTGCCCTGCGAGGCGGCACCACATCCCGATGCCTCCTCCGCTGAGGCTTCTTGCCCTCCACCTTCTCCTGCTCCCGCCCAGACACCAAGTGGCGGGACCTTTCACCACCAATGGAGGGTGGGGAGCCCCGGTGGGCCAGCCTCTATTCGACCTTGGTTCCACAGCCCACCGGGGACATCAGCTGGAGAATCCTGCACGGAGCTGTGAGCACGGGCGTGTACTTGGCGCGGTTCACCCCCACCCCCGAAACATGCCTCTTCTGTGGCGTGAGGGAGACCCTGGCGCACATCTACATCAAGTGCGCCAGGTTACAGCCCCTCTTTTGGCTCCTCCAGAACCTCCTGTTGAGGTTCTGGCTGCACTTTCCCCCCCACTTGTTAATATACGCACATCCCATCCGTAGCCCCACAAAGTTGCGGGACCTCCTGGTCAACCTCCTCCTGGCTATGGCCAAATTGGCAATCTTTAAAACCAGGGAGCAGAAGTTGGCTGGGGGAGGGGCCTGCGACTGTGGGGACTATTTTCGTTGCTGTATCTGCTCACATATCCGTGCAGAGTTCCAATGGGCAGCGTCCGTTGGCTCTCTCGACACCTTCGAGGGGCAGTGGGCGCTGTCCAGGGTTCTCTGCTCATTGTCCCCATCCGGTTCCCTTGTTTTAGCCCTTTGACCCTCACACCCTTCCCTGTTTTCTTTTATTTGTCCCAAGTAATTACTTGGTTTCCTGGGCTCAGTGGACTCTCCCCATAGGCTGGGGGGAGGTCCTTTAGATGCGGACGGGCTAACGCCCACCCACCTCCCAGACTCCAATAGGCACAGTGTATTTAAAATTATATATCTACTAGAGGTTTTACTCAGCATTGCTCGGGTCCTTCAGGGCAGGGGGCTGGAGGTGTAGCAGTTGTGGGAATCAGGGCAGGGGACTGTGGGTGTGGAAAATGAAGGACTCAGGCAGGGGGTAGGCAGCTAAGGGCAGGGGGTTGGCGGGCAGGAGTCAGGGCATGGGGTTTGGAGGTGTGAGGGGACTTGAGGGATGGGTGTAGGAGTCAGGACAGGAGGTTGGCAGGTCTGGGAGGCACAGAGGAGGGAGGCCAGAAATTAAGTGGTGGGATGGGGGGCTCAGGATGGGGGGGTGCAAGTGGCTAGTAGCTGTACCCCAGGGCCAACCCAGGGTGATGGGGGAGGTGCTGCCCAGCTGCCATCATTACTTTGAAGAGTTGGCCTGGAACAATGGGGGCCACGCTGCCTGGTGACTGGCGTTGCTCCCTAGCACTAGCCTGGGGCTGTGGGGGGACCATGCTACCTGGCTGCAACATTGTTCCCTGGGGCCAGGCCTGGGTTCGATTATGGAAGGCCTGGGCAAAAGACCCTCCACAGGCTGGATCCAGCCCGCTAAGCCACTGGATCCAGCCTGCAGACATAGCGGGGAGTCTCAGGCAGATTCCCTTGCTTGCCCTGCTCCCCACACACCACTGAGAAAAGCAGCTATTGGGCTGTTTCTGTTCAACAAACTGTGATCCTGGAGAGGAGGCGATAGTGGTGCTTTGCTCCCATCCTCAGCACAATCCCATTTGCCGGTTTCTGAAAAACACGCAGCACATGAAGCACAACTCCCTCCTCTCCTTGGGCTCTTATTCATAAAGTGCATGGCCTTGCAGCCTGTGCAGGCCCGGGGCAAGCTCCTGCCTCAGAAACATGCTGGGCTGCTGGCTGGGAGTCTTACAGGTAAGTCTCTTGGCCAGAGTTTGCCTCTGGCACCCCAGTCCCTCCCTCCCCCAGCCCTCTACTTCCCCAATCCTAGCCCCTATCCCACATAACACAACCCTGCTGCCCCTTCCTGCACCCATACCCCATCCCAATCCCCTGCATCCCAATCCTCTGCCCCAGATCACAATCCCCTCCTGCCCTAGATCAAAACCCAAACCCCTGCACTGTAATCCCCTGCCATAGGTCACAACACAAACCCCTACACCCCATCCTGTATCCCAGTCCCCTGCCCTAGGTCATAGCCCCCTCCTGCCTTAGGTCACAACCCAAACCCCTGCACCCCAACCCTATGCCCCAGTTCACCACCCCTTTGTGCCCTGGATCACAACCCAAAACCCTGCACCCCCTTCTGCACCTCAGGTCCCGGCCCTAGGTCACAACCCAAACCTCTGCATCTCAATCTTATGACTCGGGTCATAACTGCCTCCTTCACCCAAACTCCATCCCAGACCTCACAGGCCCTCCTGCACCCAATTCCCTTACTCCAGGGTTGGGCTAAACAGCCTCCGTGGACCGAATCCGGCCTCCAAGCCAGTTGATCCAGCCCACAGACACCCTGCCACTCCCCTGTCCCCAGGCTAATTCAGACCTAGGGACTGGGGAGCTGGTGGCTCTCTCTAGGTGCTAGAGGGTGGGGGCAAAGACTTTACGCACTCCCCTGTCCCTAGGCCAATCAGGATCTGTGGGCAGGAGAGCACGGGAAGTCTCCTGATCCCACCCCTTCCACCCAAGGCCACGCCACTTCCTGGGTGGCCCACAACTACTTCAGAAAGTGGCTCCCCTTTCAAAAATTATAGCCTATCCCTGGCTATAATTCTGCCTGAATGTTGGCATTGTTCCTTGGGGCCAGGCTGGGACTGGATTGCCTGGCTACTGGTATTGGTCCCCAGGGCCAAGCTAGGGTGGCTTGGGCTGGCTGGTGGCTGTTGCCTGGGGTCAGACTGAGGTGGAGGGAGTCATGCTGCCCAGCCAACAGCTGCTCCATGGCTGTCAGAGGCATGCTTGCTTGATGCTCTCTGTCATCAGTATGGAGTATAGTTGTCCCTGCTACCAGATGCCTTCCTTTCCATTGGATGAGAAACAATTGCATTCTACGCACATCCCCTGGTCTTGGCACAACCAACCCCTGACCTTGCTTTAAGTTACAAGAGGCAGTTGCATACCAAATTTGGTGATCCTAGCTCTTACTGTTTAGGAGGAGTTCTTGAACAAACCAACTCAGAGATGGACAGACAGACACACAAACTCTCAAATATATAGTTGATATAAATATTGCAAAAAGGTGTACTTTGTCCAGGAAATGGATAATATGGCATGGCAAACACACAGATATTCTCAGATTAGAAGAATGCATTTTCATCTGAAGAAAATTAGTACATATAAAAATCTTAAGTATTTTATTTTAAACAGCAGATTTTACGATCATAAATTATTCATGGCTGAAAAGGAAAATAAGGTGGAAAAAGAAAATTTGTTAATCTTTAAAGTTCTTGAAACTCAGAAAGCTCCTTTAGAAATCTCATCATAAATATCATCATATAATTAAAAGGGCTTAAGGTGTCCATAAAGTAGAGTGAATTGATGTCTCTCATATGCAGTATTTTAACCTGGACTTTCAACAGAGAAACCATAAACAAAAGGCTATAAAAGCATCCGATAAAATGAGTTCTCAGATCCTTGTGAAGACACACTTATCTTCAACTTACCAGGGAGTCACACATAAAACCATCAGCAACAGACACCTGCAATTTTCAGTAAGAATGAATAATCATGAGACCCTATTTTACAGGTTAAACACTTTCTGAGCACTTTCAAGAAGCTAACACTAATATAAAGTCTAATGTCTGAATTAGAAATAGCAGAAGTAGAAAATGGAGAAAAGCTAACTCTAGAGCAAGTTACAATATTTTTATTTTTTTAAGATTTGACAAATGGGAAATGTAAATTAAAGTTGCCTCAATCCGAATGCATTGTTTTTAGTGCTGTCGTCAGATATCAGTGGTGAAAGGAGAGAGCTGCACAATGAGAATTTCTTGTTGAAGTTTCCTACTATAGACATGGCCTGCACAAGAGCTGGCAGTCACTCCTATTCTGTTTTGCCTTTGAGAAAAAAGGATGTATAAGGTGTTTGTCACCTGACAGGTGACTTTGGGAAGATTGCTGATATCAGTGGGGCCACAGCCAAAAAGGAAGACATTGACTTCTGTTGTCTTTTTGCCTTGTTTGTAGTGTGGAACGGAGTCATGTCCATTCTACCTCTTGTTTTCAACAAATAACTTAACTGAAGCCTTGCAAAGAAAATCTGCTCATCATTAAGTGTTTCCTTTACAACATTGCACCTTAAAGATGAAAATAAAATAGCAAAGTTCTGTGTGCGCTTTAGAGCAGCGGTTCCCAAGCACTGGTCCCTGGACTGCTGCTGGTCTGTAACCTGCTGGCTGCCAGGCCTCGATGGCTGCCTGAGCTCAAGCCAGCTGTTTGCTGTGGCTCAGCTCTGGCAGCTATGGTGGCTAAGGCATGGAAGGAGGAGGCAGGGTAAGAGGTGCCTTCCTTCTCCCTCCCCCCTCTGCAGTTGGGGAGGGAAGGGGTGTGAAGGAGGACATCCACTCCCCCTGCCCACACAGCTGCTTTTGTTGGCAGCAGCATTGGGGCTCAGGCAGCGGGAGGAGGAGGAGACGCCTTCTTCCCTCCTCCCCCCCTTGGTAATGGTGGCCCGGCCAGGGCTCTGCACTCCCCTGGGGACGCAAGACATGGTTGGGGAGGGAGGAGGTAGAAAGGATGAGGGAGCGTGCATACCACCAATGGCTGGCCCTCCCTGCCCATGTGGTAGTAACAGCAAATGCTCCCGGTGGGGGCAGCCTCACTCTGAGGAGTGCAGAGGTGGGGGGAAAGGGTGTTGGGTGAGGGCATGGTGAGGTCACAGGGCAAGAGGGTGTTGGCATGGGCTGTAGAGTCAGAGGTTAAAGGGTCAAAGGGCACAGAGCGTAGGGGGTGGTCTAAAGGGTGTTAGGCACTGGGGAGCAAGGGGCTGGTTTGGGGTAGGTGGTCAGGTAACATTTTATTTGCATATTCATTATTTACATAATATGCAAATAAAATGTTACCAGTCCACCAAAAGTTTGTGAATGGATTTGCCAGTCCACAGCATAAATGGTGAATTTGTGAATGGATTTGCCAGTCCCGCGGCAGAGAAGCGGGATTCTGAGATAAACCCCTTAGTTCGAATTAACTGTTACTCTTCGTGGAATGAGGTTTAACAGTTAATTCGAACTAAGGGGTTTATCTCGGAATCCCACTTCTCTGCCACGTGTAGACGCGGGCAGTTATTTCGGGCTAGTCAGTTTCCAAAACAGCGACCGGCTGGGATTATGCTAATCAAGTGTGGGTTATTTAAATCCCGCGCTTCATTAGCAATTTCGGTCGCCCTCATTAGCCTCCCTAGTTCGAAGTAGGGGGCTAGTGTAGATGTACCCTATTAGAAGAAGGTTTGCAAAAATAACTGCTTAAAATGGTCACATTCAGATTAGACAAAAGAAATATAATTTGTATTTGTATAAAGAAAATGGATGAATTTAAATTTTAGCTGATTATAATTGTCATCATCATCATTATCTTTGTATGTCTAAATGACTGATTCAAAGAAGATTTTAACATATTTCACGTCACTGTAATTCTCTTCTGTTTTGTGCTCTAGTGCTTTGATTTTTGTATTTGCTTTCTTCAGCCTCTGAACTTTTCATGAAAGCTATTGTAATTTGTTCAGAATACAGGCATATAGAAGAAAAAAAAAGTCCTTTGCAAATAAAATAAAGACAAAATGTTTCATACTGCGTAATTTGTTTTCATTTTTACCAGTAAAAATAACCATTTTATATGGAAAAAAACAGATCTGTAACAGCACCTCCATCCACATTCCTTAAAGAGGGCCAGAATAGTAGGGTTCCATGTTGAGCCCAATCTTTGTGACAAAACAGAAAGATATTTTTAATAATGATTCAAGTCTGATACACATCAGTAGCAAGCGCAGTATAGAGTTTATTTCATTCAGGTTAAGGCAGAATGACATAATCTCCTATTTTATTTGGAGTTGCAGGAAAGCAGGGCTTCTGAAACAGGTCTAAATTGCACAGTAGTTTAGCCATGTAAAATATGGATGCACCCAAAACCAGTAGCCATCTTTGAAAATGTTGAAATAGCTATATTTCTGAAATCAATGTTTAATCCATGGTTCAGTGTGAAGCAGCAGTAAGGAATATACTAGGGAATTGTTGTGTATTAAGTGTTTGGTACTATAATAATATTGGGCTATTACTTCACAAAGAATATATTGACTTAAATCTGAAAGAAGTGAAGAACTTAGTTGAGATTGTTAAATGCAAAGGTACTTCTCATAGCTTACAAAATCTAACCTTATTAAAGTATGGAAATGAATACTTACAGACATTATAGACCAGCTGTGGCCAACCCAAGGCTCGTGAGCTGCATGTGGCTCTTCTTCCCTCCCCCCCCCCGCGTGTGGCTCGCAAAGCACCCCCCATGGCTTGTAAGCCCCCCTGTGTTCCCCCAAAACAGCCCTCTCCTCCCGACTCCCTGTGCGGACCTGGGCAGGGGAGCTGTCCGGCACGGCCATGAAAGACTAGAATTAAAGATGATTAAAGATGGTGTTGGCCAGTGGGAGCCTAATGTGGCCAAAAAGCCTCTGAACACATTGAAATATATTTTCTTAAAGGGGCAGTTGTGGTGTGTTTTTTTTTTTTTTTTTGTTCAACAACTTTGCCCCTGGCTCTTCGCGCTGGATCCACTGCTATCTTGGCTCTTTGCCTAGAATGGGATGGCCACCCCTGTTATATATTTTGCATCGCCAGCAATAAACATAATTTTGTTTTATTTTGTATTTACAAACTCAGATTCATAGACTTTAAGACCAAGAGGGACCATCCTGATCATCTAGTTCAGGCCTGGGCAAAATATGGCTCGCGAGCTGCATCTGGCCTGCTAAGCCACCAGATCTGGCCTGCAGATGCAGTGGGGAACCGCAGGCTGGCTTCCCTGTTTGTCCCGCACAGAAAAGCTATTGCTGGGCCATTTCACTTTCAAAACTGTGATCCCAGAGGAGAGGGGATTAGAGCTTCAGGTGTTGCACCCACTCCCAGCACAATCCCATTGTTTCTGGCCAGAAACTGGCCAATGGAAGCTGCTTATAGAATAACTCCTTGCCCCAACCAGATCCGCATTGCTCGTGGACCACGGTGTCCTCTTCAAGACGCTACCTCTGGCAGTGCCCACTACAGTTAACTCTAGTCCCCCTCCCAGGAACTCTCTGTAGTCCGTTATCTAGAGCCTGCAACCATGGCCAACTAACTGCAGCCTCAGTCTAGCCTCACACTTCAGAGGCAAGCCACAGTCCTTCCAGGCCACATGTCAATGGTGGCTAAGTGCGGTGCAAGGAGGAACGGGGAGACACAGGCCCACCCACTACTCAGGGGCCCAACCCAGGGATTCTCTAATGGCAGCTTTGTCCTGCCCTCCTTCACTCTCCCTCTGCTGCCTCTTGTTCCCTGGGCCACACCCACTTCCCTTGTGACCCTTTGAACCCTTCTGGCAGGTATCAGGTTGGAGCCTTTCTTTCTAGTTCCCCTGAGCCTGCCCAGCACTGCTCTCCTGAAGGTGCTTCTCAGGGATCAAAGTTCTGCACCTTCCCTGGTCAAGGCCTAACTGTTCACTCTCTGCTGGTCAGGTCCTTATATATAGGGTTGCCCCAGAAGCAGTCCTCTGATTGGCTCTGTAAAAGCTGTACTCCGATTGGCCAGGGTTCTGTTAAGGTACCCTCCAGGTAGATTTAACCCCTTCCAGCCAGTGTGGAGCAGTCACTCCACCATAGTCATTCATAAAAATGTTACTTTCATTGGTGATTCTTCCACAGTGACTTTAAACCAAAATTCTATTTTCCTAGTAAGTTTGAAACTATGGAAAGAACATACTGTCTAAAAGTAAAACCTCACACCAACATACAGCTGCAGCTTCTTAATGAATTTAACTGGAGTTGTGGATGCTCACCACTTCTGAAAATCACGTCATAATTGTCTCATAAATCAGTCTTTAATGTTAATTCAGATAGCCCTGGTCTATATTAGGACTTTATTTCGAAATAACCCCCTAAGGTCAAATTTATAAGCATCCACACTACCCAGCCCATTATTTTAAAATAACAGGCCACTTAATTAGAAATCTGTATTTCTGCTTTTCATCAGGAATAATGCTAATTTTGAAATAGTTATTTTGAAATAGTAGTAGTGTGGATAGGCTGGTGCTGCTTTTTGAAATAATTGGCCTCCAGAGGCGCCTCACAGCTGCAGCTCTGACTGCTTTGGCCACAGCTGCTCTCCTCCCCCTGCGGAGTGCTAAAAGTCCCATCAAGATGAAAAAGGGTCCTCGCAAAGGATGCGCTTCCTTGTCTGGGGAAAATATGTAACCCACACACCTAGTGGATGTGGTTCACTGTCCCATGTACTGGCACTCACAGAAAGAGATAAGAATGAATGAATTCTACAGCCTAAGCTGAGAGCCAGTTGACTTTATAGCGCAAGCTTAGAGGCTCCTACACTAAGCTCCAGAGATCCCAGGTTCAAATCTGCCTGGTGGCAGTTACACCAGCACATCTGCTGCTCCTAAAGCAGCCACCGCCCAGGGATGCAGAAGAGCTCCAGCCTGGACTGGTGTGGAGATCCTGGACCTCATCCAGGTCTGAGGGGGAGGAGACCAACCTCCAGGAGCTCCACACCAGGAAAAGGAATATGGACATCTACAGCTGGATTGCCACCAGCACGGGCACATCAGGACCCTTGACTAGTGCCACATGAAGACTGAAGAGCCGTGGTAGGCCTCCCACAAGGCCAGGGAGTAGAGAGTCTGAGGCAGCACCACACACCTGCCACTACTATGAGTAGCTCAATGTCATCCTGGGAAGGAGGCAGGGGCTGGTCATCTCCCCTGTTGTTCTGTTGTCAAGTCCAGCTAGGACAAGCCCAGAATCATTCTGGAGGAGGATGAGGTAGCAGAGGATGACAATGACAAGGAGAAGCAAGAGGAGGCCAGCCAGGTGACCATGCCCACCAGTCAGTAGCTGCTCCTCACTCTGGAGCTGGTCCCCCTCTCCTATGACCTCTCCCAGACTTCAGAGGAACCTGGGTAGGGCACTTCAGGTGAGTTCTATAGCTTTCCCTATCTATATGCAAGCACAGGCAACGAGGGGCTGCACACTCCTCTCTCAGCCTACTCGGGTTGGGGATCGCACAACAGCCTGTTCATGTGGAGCACATGGAGTGCCAGTCCAGAGTACTCATCTCCATGATGCTCTCACAATGCTTTCACACAGGAACCCCTCGATCCTTCTCAGAAAGTTCCTGGAGAGGCTTACCTTATTCTGGCCTCTGTGGTGAGGCATCTTTCCACCACAAGCCACCACTGAGTAGTCTGGGGTCATGGAACCACACAGCAGTGTCGCACAGGGTCATGCCCACACTCAGTCAGCATTCGTTCCTGATCAAGTGTGGTGATGTGGAGGAGACTAATATTGTGCATGGGAACCTGCCAGGGGGAGAAAGAGATGGGGACCCATGGAGCACTGACTCTGACTAGCGGCCTCTGCTGCTCACACACACCTCACTCAAAATCCTCCCCCTCCTCCAGCAGGCAGGGATAGAAATTCTCCATCTGCAGGACAGCGTGAGAGCTGGACTTGGCATGTGTGGAACACAGAAGGAAGCTGAGCTGCCCTATACCCACTCCTGCCCACAGGCTCCTGGCCTGGAGGGCACCTTCTCATACTTGCTTGTCCCCAGGCCATGGATGTTGCAATTCTACCTTGGGACATCTGTGCCCCTGCTGGAAAGTGCTTGCTGTCTAGGCAACATATGGCGTTGCTCAAAGCACATCACCATCATTTGAACTGTGACCTTCAGTGTTGGCTCAGAGATTAGGGCTAGGCTTCATACACAGTGTCTCCTGTGATGACTGCCCTTTTACTTTTCTTCACACCTGGGCCAGGCTGCAAGCTTGGCATGTCCCTCACCTCCCGTGCCATCTGCTGAGTGGGATCCACAGGTGGAAATGCAGCCAGGAGGAGCTCATGTGGGAACAGATGGCCTACCTGCAGTACCTCATCCAGGGACGCAGGGACGACTGCCAGGAGTGGGTTGCCGCCTGGTAAGAGCACTGGGCTGACCAGGAAGAGTTCCAGTCTGAACAAGAGCAGAGGAAGGCCGCCTGGGATCAGCTGGCATGCCAGCACAATGCCATGTTCTCCTCCCTCACCTCAGTGATGGAGCGCATGGCATCGTGCATGGAGCGGGTCACTAGCAACCTCCCTGCCCCGTGCATGGTTTCCCCTCCAAGGCTTCCCAGGGACTACCAAGGCCCCAGAACATGAGAATGCAAATGTCCCTTGTGGAGAGACATGGAGGAGAGTCTCAGAACTGGCCTTGGGTGAAACTTTCCTTCAAGGCCTCTCTGATGAATACAGCCCCTTGATGTGCGCTCAGTATGGCCCTGATGTCCGGCTGCTCAAACTCCCTGGTCAGACATTCAGCCTCAGCCCCCCACCCTGGCAGAAAAGTCTCCCTCTTGCTTTCACATAGGTTGTGGAGCACACAATAGGCTGCTACCATGAAGGGATGCTGCGCTCGCTGAGATCCAGGCAGATGAGAAGACTCCTGAAGATGCGGGCATCGTACACCTTTCCTGAACATCTGACATTGACGTTGGTGAAGTGTCCCTTGTGATCCATGAGGGCTTACAGTACCATGGAGAAGCACCACTTCTTGTTGATAAAGTCCAAGTTACAGTGGTTGGGGGGCAGGATGGGGATATGAGTGCCATCTATGTCCCCACCCCCTACAGTTGGGGAAGCCCATGATGGCAAAATCGTACACAATGGTGTCCACGTTGCTTAGAGTAACGACCTTCCTTAGCAGTACATGGTTGATGGCCTTGGCTACCTACAGGTCCCATGTGGCCCCAACTGTGTGGATTTCCTCATGCCGAACTGGTTCCCAACTGAAAGGTAGCTGTTTGGTGTGGCAATGGCCACACATATCTGCACAGGGCTGACAGGTCTCATGCGGGTGTCCTGTCACCTGAGGGCACGGAAAAGCCACTCTGCAGAGCTCCAGGAAGGTGGCCTTATGCATATGGAAGTTCTGTAGCCACTGCTGATCGTCCCATCCCTACAGGATGATGCGGTCCTACCAGTTCGAGCTCATCTCCTGCCACCAGAAGCGGTGTTCCGTGGTGTCCAAGGAATTGAGGGGCATGTGCAGCAGCAGGAGCCCCAGGACCTGGGTGAGCAGGGCCTGCAGGCCACACTGGAATTTGTCCCACTGGTCCTTGTCCTCATTGAGCAACCTGTTGGATATTTGGAAGTAGTGCACCATGAGGTGCAGCAGCCTGTGAGCCTATCTCAGCTTTGCAGCAGCTCTGGATCCATGCTATGAGTGCTATGGCATCTGCAACCAGAGCATGAGAAGGCACATGCCTACTATGTCCCTTTTGTGACCTGTGAAGGGGGAGGCAGTGGGGAAGTAGCATGTAGAGAGGAGCCCCTGAAAGCACATGTTGCAGCTTGCTGGACCAAGCAGCCACAGGAAGTATCCATCCTCCTGGTGCCCTCCCAAGAGTGCTTCTGGGGGCTCTAAGTCCGAGGCAGGCTCTGTTCAATGTGGATGCTCTATTTCAGACTAATTCTCACTAATTTCAACACTTCCCCGTAGTGGGGTCACACTATTTCAATTTTGTTAAATTGGGAGTTATTAAGTCAAATTTAGGAATTTCAAAATAGTTTCCTAGTGTAGACATGGCATAGGGTGTTACAAATTAAATCAAAATTATTTCTTTCATATTTGAAATCACAATCGCTCCCTGTTGCAAAGCAATAGAATCTGGGGGCCTGATTCTCTATCATATTGCATATATGGAGTCATTTACACTTGTATAAATTAGAATAGTAACATCATCTTTGCACTTGTGTGAAGGACTGCATTAAAAGCAATGCAACTGAGAATCAGCTCAAGTACATGCATGAGTGTTTGCAGGAATAATAGCATGATGATTAAAGAAAGACAACAGGATTGAATGTAATCCTCATATTAATTTAAAGAGTGCACACTTTGACTGGAAATATGATTTCTTATTTATGTTAATTCATCTTCTGTTGATGGATTTTGTTGCGTGACAAGTAGAGGGACTTTTCAAAAAGACTGGTAACCCAGGGGTTAAAATGCAGCTCCTGGCTGTCAGGGACTCCCTCAGCCATTAATTGTGACTGCAGAGGACAACTGCTTCCTGCAGTCCCACAGATAACCTAGTTATTGAACAGCAAAGCTTCCTGAAGGGAAAAGCTGCTCACATGCCTACAGCCTACACCTGATTCTGCAGAGGTAAAGTGATCTAAATTGGCAAGAGGGAAATATCAGGAGAGGGAAATGGGGGAGTTGCAGGCAGAGTAGATAAAAATAAGATTTTTTTAAAATTTTAAAGTGGATATTTTTATTTTTAAATCATCAATAAAATACCAAAATTCTCAGTTAAAATTAAATCGCATCTCAAACATGCTACACCCAGACTTATAGTCCCTTAAAAATGAATTAATGGCTCTAGCCTGTCCAGCTCAACAACCAGCTCTTGTTTCTTGAGAGCTCTGGGCTTTCAATTTCTGTTTCTCAGCAGTCTAACATGTACAAAGAAAGACACAGGATGGATAGGACCATTTTTGTTCTGTGTTTATGTGGTGATGGACGAGTGCCAAGCATGGCAGAGGAGTTACTTAAGACTTTGTCTTAAAGACAGAAATACAATATATAGGAAAGGAAGGAGGAAGAATGCTGGAGTAGAGTGGAAAGAAAAAGGGAAAATATGATTCAGCAAATACACAGCTTCCTATATTCCTCCACACTTTTCCGACCAAAATGTCATGGCTTCTGGGCATAAGAGATACCATATCTGAGAATATTTTGAAGAAATTCCTTCCCTGAGTAAACAGGGAAATGTGTCAAATGTAAGAAGTTCAAGAAGATGATGCAGGGCCGACTAGCAAGAATGAAACATCATAAGGAAAACTGCTTATTGGGAGAGAATGATATGATATGAACATGTCTGAAAAACAATGTGAATCAAATAGTTAGTAACTTAAATAATTCACTTTGCAATGCATCATTCTTCAAGAGCAATGAAGAATCCTGTGACTCCTGAGGGTACGTCTACACTGCAAAGTTAATTCGAAACAACAATTGTTATTTTGAATTAACTTTAATAGTGTCTATACATGCAAACCGCTATTTCGAAATGAATTTGAAATAGTGGCGTGCTTAATTTGAATTTGGTAAACCTCATTCTATGAGAAGTAACTCCAAATTCGAAATAGCTATTTCGAATTAAGTGCTGTGTAGACACTTAATTCGAAATAGGGGGCCTCCAGCCCTTCCCAGGGAGCCCTGGTGGCAACAACCAGGAAAACTTACTCCTGGCCACAGTGCCTGTGCCAGCTCCAAGCCTGCTAGCCCAGAGCCAGCAGTG
>JANRFK010001158.1:31665214-31676731 GCA_030068395.1 Apalone spinifera
TTGTATCTTAGGACTTGGCTGTATACAATAGATTGAGAAATGTGTCTGGGATGGCAGCTCTAAAATTAAGTGCACTCTAAGTGCAGTCACTCTTAGCTTTTTGGGTAATTTGGAATCAGATCTGCATTCCTTATGGAACAAAATATAAATAATTAACTGAATAATAGAGTGAGAAGAACTGAGCAGAAACTACTATTCAAAATCAGCTTTGAATTTTGTTTCAGGATCCCATTTAAGCATAAGAGACTTACACTGTTTATTTGCAACAACTTCAGACTCATCCATTGCAGCAGTGCTGCAACTAAACATATTTCAGACAACCAAGTATCTGTAGTAAGCAAAATATTTCAATCATCCAGTAAAACCAACCATCAGAGATGGGTTTGTAGTAAGAATTAGCAAATACCAACAAGACACCATAGTTAAAAAGTTTGCTCAGTTCATTTCCCCACAAATTCTTTTTTCCTCATTGTTAACAATAAATACCTTCATTGACATGATTCTTTACAAGCAAGTTTCACTCCACTGGGAATGTTAGATATAATGTGTGGGGTGGCAGCAGTCCCTGTTTGCAGGGAGCCTGAACTCTCCATTGACAGAGGCTGCTCCGACATCCCCTGGAGCCTCTGCAAGGCTGCTCCATGCCAGGACTTGTCTGTTAGAGCTAATTAAATTTGAAAATTAAAAAATATAGGTTTTAAATTGTGATTTAAATCAATGATTTAACTCTTCTTGCATGAAATCAATCCACTCTGGTTGCAAGGAGCTTTCCACCTTTGTACTGGAGCCTGACGAGTTAGAGGAAGGTTTAACTTCTACCATTGTACTTGATGGAATATTTACCATTTTTGTATATACTCTGGCTGAAGCAAGCCTTATTTTTTCCATGTAGATTAAATTTGGTAATTTAGATTTCTTCTCTAATTAATTTGTAATTATTAAACTACTAGCTGAGAATATTAATGTTGAATTTCACTCTTGCTGTGCCACATTAGGGTAAAACTAACATTCTTTTAAAATTTAACTCCTAATTGTTTTACTTTGTTATTTTCATGTTATTTGACTGAAAATTAAACAATATCTAAAACATAAAGGACTTATCAGCTTAAACATTATGGCTATGTCTACACTGCCCCCTCTTGCACAAAAAATATGCAAATGAGGCGAAGCGTGGAATATTGCCACACCTCATTTGTGTAATTAATGAGGCTCCATTTTTGTGCAAGAGGCTTTTGCGCAAAAAGGAGCCATCTACACGGCTTCTTTTTGCGCAAAAAACCCCTCTTGCACAAAAGCCATTCTTCCTGAAAAAAGAGGAAGAACGGCTCTTGCGCAAAAGCCTCTTGCGCAAAAACAGAGCCTCATTAATTATGCAAATGAGGTGCAGCAATATTCCGTGCTTCACCTCATTTGCATATTTTTTTGCACAAGAGATGGCAGTGTAGACATAGCCTACATGTATTTAAAATGATAGCTTACTTTGTAAGGTCCTGGGCCTCTTCCTATCCATCAGGCTGGGAGACCACACGTCCTTGTTATGAATTCTTCTGGGAGCAACTCAATCAGCAGGAAGTAGCTAGGTTCTATGCTGTAGCTGTACTGAATAGCTGGGAGTCTATAAGCCCCAGATCCCTCAAAGAGGGCTGGGGAGTCAACAACTAGGGTCCTGGCTGGCAATCAGTTTAGCTACCCAGGGCCCTCAATCAGGGCCAGGGCCAGGCAGCCAACAATTAATAACTCTGGTCTCAGTTCACGTAGAGCAGCACAGCAGTTCAGGAGTGAACGAGCTCATAGGTAGGAGCAAGAGTCAAAACTCATTGGGATCCCTAATTCCAGTGCGTGTCAGACCAATATAAGCCTAATTGGGAGCAAGCGGCCATCTTCCAGAAATGAAGTGGCAGGGACAGGATGTCCTATTCCATGGCTCTGTTAACTACAGAGTAGTCCACCACAGGCCCAGTGGGGATTTGCCCACAACGTGCTGGCCAGTTTATAATTAGTCCTACAGCCAAACTCTATTTGGCTTTTCTGGGCTTTTTTTTACCCTGCCAGTCCTGGGGTATCTGCTTTCCAGGATTGTCTTTGGTCTCACTTAGGTAAGCAGCCAGCAGAAGTCTTACTAACTCATCAGGGTCCCTACAGTCTCATCAGGGTCCCTCCCTAGTAAATCCACTGACAATTCTTGACTATGTGAATTACTAGCACATTTACCTGGTGTTGCTCAGGTAATTAAGGAGGGGTTCATGGCAGGGGGCTGGAGTTGTGGGGGGGGGGGGTTGCAGGACTCAGTATTGTGGGGTGAAGTGTAGTTCAGGGCAGGGAGCTGTGAGTATGAGGGCTGCAGGTTTCAGGGCAAGGGGATGGGAGGTGTGTGGGGGGGGGAGCTCCCAGCACCATATAGGGAGTGCAGGAGGTTGCTCAATCCCTGGGACTACTCAGGGCAGCAGGGACCACACTGACAAGCTACCAACTCTCCGAGGGTGGCTAGAGCTACACTCCTCAGGAGGCAGTTCCTCAGGGCTGATGAATCCCTGGGGCTGGTGGATCCCTAGGGCTGGTGGGAATAGTGGGGGCGCAGTGCCAGGCTGGTGGATCCCTGGGGCTTGCAGTTTCCAGGGCTGACTGGGGCAGCGGAGGCCTCGCTGCCTGGGTATTGGATCACCAGGGCTGGTTGGGATAAAAGGGGCCACACTGCCCAACTGAAGGCATGGGAAGCTTGCCCATTACAGTGGCTGCAACATCCAGAGCCCTGTGCCTAGCTGGCCATTCTGTTGCCAGTGTGCCCAGCCCTCTGTGGTCATCATTCTGCAGTATAAATGTGCCTGCTAGCAGACACCTCCCTTTCTGTTTTGTGAGAAACAATCGTAATCCAGGCAAATCCCATTGTCCTGGAACAACCAACATTTTTACCTTTCTTTAAGTTATGAGAAGAGGAAGGTATATACCATATTTTGTGGTCCTAGCTCTTACTGTTTAAGAGAAGTTCTTGAATAAATAGACTCACAGATGGACGGTCAGACAGTCACACAAACGCCCTCAAATATATAAAGGGTCCTTACAAATAAAGTAATCCAGGAATCTCAAGTTACATTTTTTAATTTAGGAAGAAAGGGTTAATACTTTCTGTCATTTGCATATATAGTCTCTTTTTGTTGAAATAACTCTTTTTTTTAGTAAAAGCCCTATGTATGTTAATGAAAATTCCTAATAAAACTTGAGTACAATATGTTTATACACCCTATTTTTCACATCACTTTTAAGCGAAACCTTGTGTATTGCTACAAAAATATATTTACGTGGCTTTGATGTATTTTTGCAAAAATATTGTCATCCTGTATAATATCCACAGTCATATTACACAGTGCAGAAGGACTTCCATATCACAGATGATTAATGATTATTTTTATACAAATTGCAGACAGAAAGAATTTCAACCGCAATAATCATTGTGTATCACAAATGCTTCAACCTCTGCTTCTAAGTCTGGGCCTGATACTGATCTCACTTACATGACTGGAAATCAAGAGTAATTTCATTGAAATCAGTGGAATTACATTAATGTAAAACCACTATCAAGTCAGAATCAGATATTGCATGTCTTTATAGGATATACAGAAATGACCTCCGTGTGTGTAATGTGTTCTTTACATTAATCTTGGTGTGGGAATAGAGAAGAAATGCATAATGCTGTTCCCTTTCAAAGTAGCTATTTCTGACTCTGTTTTTAAAAAGTCACTGAGATTAACTGTCCAGGCCAAAATCGTGGGTGGAATCAGCAGCAGAAGGTACAGTAAGGGTCTGATCTGATTTCAGTTTATACTTGTGTAACTCCATTAGCTTCAGTTGACTTAGTCCTAATTCACATTGGCATCAGGCCTGATGGAGTTACACCTGTGTAAAACTGGTGCGAGTGAGAATAAACCCTTAAGGGACATGCTTCTTTCTCCACTCTCTGCCAGGAACTAATGCATAAACATCTAGGGTACGTCTACACTGCAATGCTATTTTGGAATACCAGAGTATCCCAAAATTGCTATCCCGTGTCTTCACAGCAAGCTTGTTATTTCAGGCTCACTGTTCCAGCTCACTATTTATATCCCGGTAAACCTCATTCTATGAGGAGCGAGGGACGTTTCAGAATAGTACTTTATTTCTAAATTAAATGACGAAATAAGCTATCTTGAAATAGCATTGAAATAAAATGTGCATAGCTCAAATTGCGCATCTTATTTTGAGTTACGGTGCAGTGTAAATGCACCTCTTAAGTCCAACTGTAATTTCTAGCATTTATCTTCAGATCTGTTATAGTGCACAACCAGGAGCTAGCAATGAAATACAGCTTTCAAACTACCCATACATCTTGAGCAGGTGGAAGCACTGAGGGAAAAGGCATATACATAAGTGAATACAAATCTGGGGGCTTACAATCCTGCATATTAGTGAGGGTCTTCCTCACTAATCCCCCATAGTAATATTTGAATTTCTCTGTTCTTCTCAGTGAGCAAGAGGCAAAATATATGGGTCTTTATGAAGTGCAAATAGGAATCTTCCTATAAACTTGTATACATGTGTTACACTGCACACTGAGCTGTGCATGTATTTTAGAGATTAGAAGGGCAAAATAGCAGGCATCACTTGAGATTCTAAGGCCCATCTACTGACATTGATTTTTGCAACCCTATATGGAGTTCTGAATGTGTCTTAATATAGCAACTTGGCTTTTAGAAGATATATAATATAATTCTGATAGGCATAATATTACATTGAACTACAATGCATAATATCCACGGACACCAAATTTTATCAGTAGAATTTCTGTAGTATGTAACCCTGTTTTCTGTTTAGCTCCCACAAAAGTCAGTGTCAAAGCTACCATAATGTAGGTTGTTAAATATTTCAAAATATTTTCAGAATTATAGACAATCTAATAATTATTTATTATCTTTATTAGTCATACTAAATTTAATTATATATTTGTGGAAGGAATTTTCAACTATTTTGACCATATCTTAACAATTATTCTAGTGTCAAGGAAAGACTATCTTTATATATCCATGAATGATATAAATTAATTATCATAGTTCATGTGACAAAATCACTGGGGCTGACTATGCAACGAGGAATCTTAGGATAACAGCTGCAGATGCATGCATATCCTTGAAACAACAAAAGCTATTGCTATCCTTGACAATAATTGGTAATATAATCATGCAGCTCAATCCAATATATCAATATAGTCAAGGTACAGTAAATGGGCACTTTTAAAGCCTAAAAAAAAGTATTCTTACATTTAGAACTTTGAAATTTGCTTTTGATGTGACAATGTTTAGAGTATAGTTAAAATACTTCATATTTAATGGCTATATCTAGTGCTACATATATATATCATTGGTATTGTAGATATATATTAGTTTTAAAACTGATCTGAAGTTTACCATCCCAAGAAAATCATTTTGACAATTATATTTCATAAAATTAGGTTCCATTCAATGTTAAAAGTAGTTATTTGATACAAAATTTATACTGGATTTTTTGTATCATCTGATATAAACCAACAAAAGCTTACTTTTTTGGTTTTTGTCTAAATGAAGTTTAAAGTCTGTTTGAAAAATGCCAAAATCTACAAAGAAGAAAAATGAAATACTTTCTCATCCCACTAGATGGTGGTGCCTCCAGGTCAGGGCTTGAGATACTGCAACAGAGTGCAGAGGAAACTTTTGCTGTATTTGGCTGCAGAAAGAGAGAGAGCGAGAGAGAAAGACAGAGAGAGAGAGGGAGAGATTCAACTTACAATGTGCTTCCTCTCTGCTCATGGATATTAACTGTATTTAAAAATGTGAGCAGACATACATGACTTCATAGCGTAGATATTTGAATTTGTGTTAACTTTGATACATATAGTAGCACTAGCCTATCTCCACTAAGAAGGATGGGTTTGAGAAAGATTACATGGTAATGATTTCATCCTTATTGATGATTGTAATAGGGTCCTGACTTTGCAATTTTTGCCACTGCAGATACCCAGTGGAATGCAAAATTGAGCCAAAGATTAAAGTGGTGAATCATACGATGAATGTGACAGATTCTGAATTGATTCTTTAGGGATGATGATTCATTTAATTAACAATAATATCATTCTTATTTATGCAACACGTTTTGTTGTGAAGGATATTAAAGTTCTATACAAATATTCTTATACAGCTCACATGCAGATACCCCTAGGGTGGAGGATGGTAGTCAGCTGAGGCACAACACATTTCACATCAGCTGAGAGAAAGGAAATTTTGGCTAAATGCATAAGGGCAACACTCCGCTCTTATAGTCTCATAAAATCTTTAATTACCAGGAAGAGCAGATAGGGCTTTTGTAGGCAATTGTTTCAAGTCATTCATTATTTTACAAAGTTCTCTTGGTGAATGTCCAAATCCTTCAGGTCTTATTCAGGGAAAATTCTCAGTGAAGTCTTCCTACTGACTTCAATAAAGAGTACAGCATACAGAAATTAGTTGGCTTGAGAAAGAATTCCAGAATTTAGCTCAATTATTTTAATTAAAAAGGGAATTTTGAAACCTCCTATTGACAAATGAAGTAATAGTCTGAAACCAAGAAAACCCAATATAAAAGATTGTAAAACTGTTTTGATTTTACTTGATTACTGTTTTAAGAATGGGGAAATACTTTTTATAAAGTAATAAAATGCTGAATTTCAAAATACATTTGACTGAATTAACAAGTACATACTAGATGACAGTGTATCATATCACAACCTCCAATTGGCCATGCTACAAATCATGTAATTTTATAGCAAGAGAGGTTCAGAAACCTTAAGAATCTCAGATCCTCTGTTGTTGTTCTTTCATGAGTAATCCACAAATTGACTTCAATGGGAAGTGCACATTGAAGCATGGTGACACATTTCAGAGCACTGTGCTGTGCATTATGAAAATGGCTTGAAGTTTAAGGGCCTGATCCAGCAAACACTTCTACAGCAGCATAACTTAACTCAGTCTCATTAAAAGTGAACATGTCAGTCATTTAAACTAAACCAGTGGTCTCCAACAGTTATAAGCATGAGATCCCTTTTTGAATTTAAGTGCAATCCAGGATCTACCTCAAACCCAGACACCCTTGCCCCTCCTCCTTCCTGCCCCTTCTCCAAGGCCCTGCCCCTAACACACTCCATCCTCCCTCCCTCTCCATCCTCACTCACTTTTATCAGGCTGGGGGCAGAGGTTGGTGTGCAGGGGTGGGAGATGCAGACGCTGATCTTGGATTAAAGGATTTGGAGTGTGGGAGGGGTTCTGAGCTGAGCCTGTGGCAGGGAATTGAAGTGCAGGCTCTGGGAGGGAGTTTGGGTACAAGAGGGCTCAGGGCTAAGGCAGGGATTTGGGGTGCAGGAGAGGCTCAGGACTGAGGCCAGGGTTTGGAATGTGGGCTTACCACAGGAGGCTTCTGGGTGGTGGTGCAGGGGGCTAAAGCAGGCTCACTCCTCCCCTGGCCCTGCACCATTCCCAAAAGCAGCCAGAAAACTCTCTCAATCCCTGCCTCCCCTCTGCTCTGTGGAGATGGGGTACAGAGTAGGGGAAGGTCACCCTGACATCAGTACCCCTCCTCCTCTTCTTCCCGTGCCCTGCACAGTAAGCAGGAGGTACCAGGGGATGGGAGGGGGGATCTCCAAGGCAGAGGGCAGGAGCAGCACAACAGTGCCGAGAAGGTCAGAGGAAGTGTTGGCACTTGCTAGACCCAGCCAAACATGTCAGGATCACCTGTCAAAGGCTCCAAGATCTACCAGTAGATCCCGACCACTGAACTAAATTTTACATTGCTTAAATGTTTTCAGGATGGTGTCCTCGGCAATGTTGCCAGACTAAAATATAAAGTTTTCTTCCATCTAAATTCTGGGGTTTGTAAAATATTTCTAGTACATCAAAAGCATGGTTTTCTTTTTACATAACCATCTCAGTGCCTGATCCTCCACTGAGTTTCATGTGGGAAAGACCCTTTTGTCCACATAGAAAGCACTGTAACCTGAGGCAGAAACAACAGATATAGGTGGTAGACTCCCTTTTCAAAGTGTCAACTGTTTTGTGTTCTACTGAATCTTCCCTGATTATATTGATGGAATTTAGCTAAAAACATGTCAGAGCACAGTCTTATTCTCCATAAAAAAATATAAAATTCCACTCTTTTTTTAAACATCCAAAGCAGCAAAATTGACTCCAACAATAGTTATTCACCGTCATTACTGAGTTAAAAAGCATCACTTTCTAGGAGGGTAAATTCCTTTATTAGATCCCTCTTGAACACCCCAGAATAACTGCCAATCACTGGAAACATCTCTAATAACTCTTTCTTTTACTTAACAAGGGATACCACATCTTTAAAACATTAGAAACAGATGTCACTGCATTACTTCACTGCTGATGTATGTAATAGAAATGACACACTAATTAATTTAATACAGTATAAATGCACTGATTATTTATCATAGCTGACAATAAAATTATGAAAACATTCAATTACAATCAGTGGTAATTCATTATTTATTGATTTTGCATTATGCACACATTAATACAATGCATTTAATTACACAAGATAAGGGACCATTTTACTTTTGATAGTCAGACATTTGGATTCATTGTTTACAAAAATCTTGCAGACCCCAGGGATGCAGAGTCCAGCACAAAGTCATGCCGCATGCTCCACTTGTCGGGCCACCTGGGCCCTACGCCATGCTGCGCATGCCACAAAAAATCATCTTGCGTGCCACTTATGGCATGTGCGCTGTACATACATTGCCAACTTCTGGTTTATATAATCATAGTTACATGTTCTAATACACATTTAGTAACTAATTTTAGACTAATTTTGGAAAAATATTTTATAATTATTGTTTCCCTGTCTGTCCCAACTACTATTCATAAAATTAGTGATGTAAAATGCTCATTAACTAAGGGCTGAGCCAAAGCCTAGTCAGGTTAGCGGAAATACTTCCACTGACTTCCATGGAGTTTTGTTAATGTCAACAAGTGGAACATCAGCATCTCTCTAAGTGCTCAGCAGGTTGAAATAAAGTGATGTCTCAAATCAGTGAAAATGAGCAAGATATGCAATATTTAACTATTCTTTCATTCTTTATTTTGGCCCTTATGTACCTCATCCCCCATGTAGTAATAAAAGGGCCTGACAATGGAGGCCTGGTTTGAGGCCTAAGGCCTTAACAACAGTTAATGCTTTGCTACCATAAAGCAAAGCTAAGCTGTGAGCAAAAGGTAAGTCCTGCTCACAGAAACTTGGCAAGGACAGGGCTGTTGATATTACAGAAACACACATACCTAGGAGGTACAGGCCATGCATGTAAACATTCCAGGAGAATGGTAACGGAACATCTCTCTGCAGGAACAACTTGGGACCAGCACACTCCCCATAATTAATAGGGACATACCGACCCAGGTTCAGTACAGGGTTGGGATGACAGCATGATGAATAGTGATGTTTTGATCGAACCACCATAAACAAGGTAATGGGAGGTATCTAAGTACATTAGGGGGTGTCAACCAAATACATTTAAGGGTGGCACCTTGATATGTAAGGCATGATGTATAACTTGTTTGTAAAAGCAGCAAGGGGTCCTGTGGGACAGGCAGAACTTGTTTGTGTCTCTGTATAAAAGTGGGGCTGTCTTGTCCAGCCTATGAAATAGCAGAAATTCCTGGCCACTAACTGAGCTGAGTCTATTGCCAGGGCTTGCATATGTCCTAGTGTAAACTGTTGATGTCTGGTCTAGATGCCCAAGGTGCTAGAGACCATAAGTCGTTTGACAATAAACCTGGTTCCAGTGCCTTCGCACCTTGTCTGATTTGTAATAATTGAGGGCTCTTAGAAATCTTCGGTGTTGGCTACCCACACAGAGCCTGCCCAGCATTTGGAAAGAGCACAAGTATTTGGAGAGAGCACACACACCTCACACAGCCAAATGGCTATCAACACGGAAGGGAGCAGAACAGATGCTAGAGCACCACACCGGTGGCGGCATCTGACAACACCCCATAAACCTAGTGTTATCATCATCACTCATAAATTTGATGTGAACTCCATCCCATGTGTACTTATGCCCATTGCAAAGCTGATATGAATTTTTATTCCTGTATATTACTGATATCAGACTTTATGTATAATAATAAAGTCTATTGAATATGTTATTCATAGAATTAATCTTGCCTCATATTAATCTCCTACATTACACATTTTCTTGAGTCAAGTTCTTTTTTCTCTGTGACTTTGGGTCATTTCACTGCCCATGCCTCAGTTTTCCCATCTGTAAAATGGGGATAATGATTCTTACCTCTTTTATAACACACTTTGAGATGAAAAGTGGAATATAAGAACTAGGTATTATTATTGTTAATACAACTTCCCTACTCTTTGCTTTAAAGAGTTGCTAATGCTTTTTGTCACCCCACATCTTCTCTATATGATGACCCAGTGGTTAGAATAATGCTGCTGGTAATAGGTAATTTACAGGGAGCTATGGATTAGCTCTCTCTAGTGGGGCTTGAAACTAACCAGGGCTCTGCTCTTTTTCCTTGTGCATTTGAGAACTTGTCCCTGCTTTCACTCCAGAAGGCTATTTGCCATAAAAAACACAAGCAAACCTCTTTGCTTGATGTTGTTTTTCAATCCAGAAGCTAATGGTCATTTTTTACATGTAATTAAAATGGCACCAACATTTCACTGGCTGTTAATTGTCAAGAAAAATGCAATATTTTATCCTCAGGATTGAAATGGATGAAAATATTGAATATTGGATTAAAAATAATCATTCTAAAAGGCTAATTACTACTGTATATAGAGCGTGAATAGTGTGTGTGTGCCTGTATGTGTCAACTGGCTTCATTGACTGGGGCCCAAGTATGTGATTTGATTTATCAATCAAATCAGCTGATAAATTCAGGTTGATAACTGACAATACCAGGGGCGTCAGGTTTGTATACTTTTTGGTGGTGCCCACAATGGTTCTAGTCTCCCCACTCCCGCCACCCGCCCACCCGCTCTGTAAGCTGATATATATTTTATTAAATAATGTAAAAATGGACTGGAAACCGTAAGTGTTTAACAGTTTCCCTTTATTGCACAATATCACTATCGTAAGAAAAAATTATTTAACTAAGAGTATCAACGTTATTAATACTCTTTTGAATATGGAACGAACCCATTGTGGATTCCATTGTTCATCAAATATATTATATTATATTTTGTTGTACCTGTTGTGATGAAGTGGGAATGTTCTTAATGTTTTCTCTGATGGACACATGCCCAGAAGTAAAGTCCCCTCTCTAAAGACTTTTCCCACCATCCTCCTAACAATAGGGATTAGTTTGGCCCCCACTAACTCACCCTCATGCAACTATCCTGCAATTACATTAACCCAGTGTGTGTGACATTAACTCGGAGGTGGACAGGCTGGGGGAAGTGTTCCCTCTAAAAGTTTCCTCCCATGAGCAGAATGAATTTTGT
>JANRFK010001158.1:31682410-31692955 GCA_030068395.1 Apalone spinifera
GCAGAACATGCGCACCTATCTGGTAAAGTTGCCTGCAAAGAGATACAAACCAAATCAACACCAACCCCACAAAACAAAACACGCGGATGGTCCTGCGCCCACAGGCTTGAGCAGGTGCCCGGCAGTGCATGCTGAGCACCCTGACAGACATCCCCGGGCAGCTGCTGCGAACTGCAAAGGAGGGACGGACCCAGGCAAAGCCAGACAGGTGGCCACCTGCCTCAGGGCAGCGAGGAGCGAAGAGGCAGCCCCAGGTGACTGAAGGCAGGAGGCTGGCAGATGGTCACTTTGGTCCGCGGGCGCGGAGGGGACGGGCCGGAGGTGGAGGCAGGGCTTCGCGCCACTCCCCCTCCCCAGCGGCGGCAGCCCCAGCGCCCCTGTGCAAGCAGCCACTAGCCGGGGCCACGCTTGCTGCGGGCCAGGCGCATTGGCTGGAGGGGGCTGTCACTCTTCCTCCACCCCCTCCCCGGCAGAGGTGGGGAGGGCCCTGAGCGAGCGGCTGCTGCGTGCGCCAGCGAGTGGGAGACTCTGTTTTGGGCCGTGTTGCAAACACTTGGGCAGAGGGAGCGCGGCAGGGCGCGCGGCTGAGCCGCGCCGAGTGACCATGGCTGTCTCCGCGCCTCCCGTCATCTCGGCCGCTTCCAGCGGCGCCAGCAGCGGCGGCGGCAGCGTGGGGGCCCCGGGGGGCTTGTTCCGGGCAGAGCCCCTCTATTCCTCCAGCCCCGCCGAGTCCCCCCGGCTCACCAACAGCCTGGTCAACACTTTCCTGGCTTCCAGCGGCGGCAGCGCGGGCGCGGGCGGCGCCGGCGGCAGCAGCGAGTGTAAGATGGTCGATCTGCACGGGGTGAAGGTGGCTTCTTTCCTGGTGGAGGGGCAGGAGCTGATCTGCCTGCCGCAGGTCTTTGACCTCTTCCTCAAGCACCTGGTGGGGGGGCTGCACACAGTCTACACCAAGCTGAAGCGGCTGGATATATCGCCCGTGGTGTGCACGGTGGAGCAGGTCCGCATCCTGCGGGGGCTGGGAGCCATCCAGCCCGGCGTGAACCGCTGCAAGCTCATCACCAGGAAAGACTTTGAAACTTTGTACAACGACTGCACCAACGCCAGGTGAGCGGTAAACTTCGCTGGCGCTCCGGGCCGCGGCTCTGCGCCTCTCCGCGCGGGGCCGCCCGCTGGCCTAGGGCAAGGGAGGGCGCTCAGCCTCTTCCAGGCACGGTGGGTAACCGGCCACCTTGCGCTCTGGCGGGCAGAGCACTGGGCAGACGCGCTTGCGCCAGGAAAACTTTCTTTCTGCAGGGGTCCCGAGCCTTAGGCGGGCGATGAGCGTGTTTCCGAGCGGCTGGTGGCCGGCGACCCCAGAGGCTCTGCTCTGTAAACGGATCAAAGAGCCTGCGGCCGAGCTCTCCTGAGCCCGCTGCGTCCCTCCCCGGTTTCGGGCGGAATGCTCCCTAGTGCGCTTCGCAAGGTGCTTCCAGTCCAGCAGGTTCTGTCTCAGGGCAGATGAGCGCCTTGCCAGCTTAATGGTGGGGCTCCGTTGCGCGGCTAGACGGGACGGTCTGTTGATAGCGTGCAAACTGCCACTTAGCCTGTGATGACATTTTTTTTTAGAGAGGGTGGAGATGCAGGATGCAACAAGAGCAAGGCTTTAGAAACGGAAATCCCATATAGGCATGAATAGCCAAGTTGTGAATGGGGTAATGTTCAGGGGATGCTCCCTTCACTTTGGCAAACTTTCAGGCAAGTTTTCTGGACCATACTGTCTCCTTAACTCACTGTCTATACCTACGGAAGCAGTAGGAACATGAGTGCTGTCAGAAGGGATTGTAGCAGCGTTAGATGTAAAGGAGGCGATAAATTGTATCATATCTGTTCTAAAGAAAGAGAAGTGATTTAGTACAGGTGATTGCATAAAACTCTTAAAATGTTGAGCTTTCTTGCTATTCGTTTATTGAATCTGTGTGCCACATAGCTAGCTGCATTAATCATGAACTTGGCACATTATATTAAATGATTTTGCACCTTCTCACAGATATAGTATCAGGACCATCTTTCAAATGACTACCTAAAAAGGAATCTTAGTGCTTTTTGCTTTAAGTTCTTAGCCATGCATGCTTTCTCTCTCTAAAACTTATAATTTCTAGTTGTCTGGATTGTTAACATAACCTGTGAAGCAGTCCTCCTAAGTCTAGCAAATAATGATAGCCAAAGAAAATGTGCTGTGTGTAGTTTATAGACAAACTGTTGCTTAGTATAACTCTAGAATAATGGTACATTATTTAATCTATATTGTTGTTATAGCCCTTGTGTTGTGTTTAATACTTAAACCCAAAACTGATTGTATTCTCAGAAGATCCGTACTGTGTTGTTCATACGTGAGGTCATAATCCTTGTTTGTGACCTCATAGTTTTTGCTTTAGAAATGATAATGATCTCATCAATAAAAACTTTCTGGGTTTAGAAATATGTAGTAAGAAGGGGTAAATTATGAGAGAGAACTCTAGCTGACATTCAGCAATTTCTAGGGAAAAAACTCAGACTCCCCTTTCTGTTTTAGAAAGAAACGTTATCGTTGCATATACTGTTCACATGTATGTTGTTTAGGCTTACGTCAGAGAAAAGTTAACTTTCTATATTAGAATACAGATGATTAGCTCTTAATGCTTAGCGTCTGCTATGCAATAGTTCCATGTTTTAAGTAAATGCATGCACAGAAAGAAATTTGAAGTCCCGTTTCACTTATTTGGAGTCTGATTCAGCTCTCATTGCCATTGGCTTTTGATTTTTGTATGGCAATGTTTTAATATTATGTCTTTTTGTCAGTGATAAAGGTGACATTTAGAGCGGTTTCAATTCCATTCCTGCCTCTGTCTATATGAACTGTATTCTTTTTCTTGCTCGCATTCAGTTTCTCTTGATTGCCATTTATTTCAACAAGTCCTACTTCTCTGTGGTCTCACAGCTACTGCCACATCAAAGTTTTGATGTATAAGTAGGTTGTGTGACCACAGTATTTGAAAAAGATGGGAACAAAATTCCATAACCTTTAGCATACCTAGTACTTAAAATATCTTTTTTTTTGCAAAATAATCACAAAATTTTGGTGCCCAAACTATTAAAATAACATGATTTTGAAATCTGACTGGCAAGTGGATCTCAGAATCACATTCTTTGACACAAAATGACCACTTTGATTAGCAGAAATAAATAACTGCATGCAACTGAATGGATGATTACACACATGGTTTGTAGATATGTGCATGTTGACAAAAATGGCATGAGATGCGCAAAAGATTGAAATGCGTGTTTATTTCCATTTGCTCTTCACCATACTCACATGGCTGGGGCTGGGAGTTTAGGTAAGATATGCAATGAGAGGTTGAGAGACAAGGGCAGAGGCTCTCAAAATGTGGATATAGTCGCTAAGAGATGCTGTAGGAGGGTATGAAAGATGCAGCCAGAAGAGCCAAAAGACGCTCAGAAAGATGAGAGATATGGCTAGGGCATGGGAGAAAGAGACCAACAGGACTGAAATAAAGCACATACCTGTCCAAGGGCAAAAGCAACTCTCAGTTTAAAAGATTATATGGGAGAAAGTGTATGTGTATAAGCCCCTTTTACCTAATTAAGGAAATAAAATGTATCTTCATCTGTTTAGAAATAACTGTTACCAAGATATTTTTGAAGATAAGTTTCACATCTAACAGTGAAATAGTCAATGATGATGTATTATTTTCTTCTTTTGAAAAGTACCAGTGTCTGGAAATAAACTCATTGCTATCAATATATTTTGCATTCAGATCTACACATGTAGCATGCAATTAAGAGTGCGTGTGAAACAAACTTTTTTCAAATGAATTATCTTAAAGTTGAATGTCTGCAGCTTAACATTATTAATTATATTAATTAATTTGAAATGCTTAAAACATAACACTTAGTTTGCCAAATTATTTATTGACCAGACCAATATATTTCATGTCCAGAAATACCTAACGAAAATAGATAAATTGTCATATGTAATGAAATTCTCCTCTCTTACTAAATGTATCAAATCCTGGACACTACTGTATGCAGTCCATGAATTATATACTACATTTTAAGTGAATTTTGTCATACAGTGTAAAATTATTATATTCCTATACCTAGTAAATAGTGTTAGGAAAGATTGTGATATCACTGAAAAATTAGATTTTTTTTGAAGATGTTATTCTATCACATTTCTTAAGCACTGTATCCTGCAATTCCAAAATGAACGTTCCTTTCTTATCCCAAATTACGAAGCCAATTTTATAGCAGATTGCATTTGAACATTATTTTAAATACCGAGTCAGACTCAAATTTCTGGAAAAGTAATTATAGTTCTCATAGTTTAATTTTGTTTACTTTCTGTATTATTCGTGTGATTTTAAAAAAATCCAGCTTTGCATGTTTTGCTTTTTCATTAGAATGAAACCACAGCCATATAAATTAATCAAAGAACGGACATATTTAACATTCTTTCCTCACTCTTACTATGTGGCACAATATTTTCTTAATTGAACTTGTGTACTGGTCTGTTAAGAACTATGCATGTACAAGTGAAGTTTTATAAGTTCCATTTAACGTATATAGCATTGGTGTTGTGTGTGTGAATACCCAACCAATCTATGTGAGAATTTTTGTGTAGTGTAAATAAAATGTTGTACACCCATTCCTATACACAGCGTTCTGAGCCATACTTGTCACTAGCCATCATTATATAACTTATTTTTAGGAGCCATGAAATAAAACTTTAACCTTTTCATGGGTCAGAATGAGTGAGTCTTTTTACAAAACCTACTTAAGAAATAATTTGTGATATTTTGGAAGATTACTGAAATCAGAAAACAAATGATTAATTCTGACTGTAGCATTACAAAGTTTATTCTAATATTTAAAAGCAAAGGATGCTGTTATATGACTTAATATACAAATACGGTAAGAACATTTGTTTAACACTCTGTCATAGACCCCAAATTACATATGTATGATTCATAACCAATCAACAAAATATTTCTGATAAGATTCTTCTGGGCATTTGCATTTGATGACTGCTGTGGTCTATTGTGATAGTATTGCTCTGACTTATTTTCACATAAGAAAGTGTTTTCAGGTGAAGAGAGATGCAGAGCAACACGACTTATTTTCTGTGACAAATGTAAACTATTTTGTTGAGCTAATATTTGTTCCTTTAACTTGTTCACAAACAATTAAAGATTTTGGAAATGAATCCATGCAATAAAATGAAGACATTTTATTTCATGGCATAAGAAGGATCTAGTTATGTTGTCTATTAAAAGCAACCCCATAGTCAACAATGCTTTGTCTTTTATTAGAAGAACGATGTCAAAATTATAATTAAAGTAATCCAGTCACGTGCCACTGCACAGAGCTTCCCATGTGTATATTGATTTTAAATGTACACTTGCACTTCCATAAACTACTTTGCTTTTGTCTAAGTAAATACGTAGTGTTAATTCATACTTGCCAAAACTTGTGAGTTTAGGAGGTGATGCATTAAAATAAAAATAGTCAATTTTTTGTTGTTGTTTTTTCGTTGTGGAGAGGAGATTTACTTAAATTCAATTCTACTGAGGGTTTGTGCTAGCATAGTGGACTTTGTTAGGATACAGAAATAATTGTTTTCCATTTTAAAAGGAAATACTGGTTATATTTTGGAAAAATAACAAAGATGATCATCTTTGGACATTTTGAAGTTATTTTATTTGTCTCAGAGTCCTTGGCTATATTAAAATACATGATGTTATTGGCAAATCTAATCGGAAGAAACCATAATCAACATTTTTTATTTTTCTGACAGCAGTAGAGCTTTCTATTTGTAGCGTAATGGGCTTTTTCCAATAGCTAAACCTTTTAGTAGTTTTCCTGTCTACATTTATTTACATTTTCTAGAATAACTTTTTCAAATTGAAAATACTGTGTTTCTGGAGCAAAGACAAAAAGGCAAAACAATTAGGTATTAATGATATTCTTGTTGCATATTCAAAAGGTCTTTGCAAGCATTTCTTCTTCTTTTCCCTTTTCACCATTTCAACCTGCAGAACTCTTCACTGTCACTTCAAATCACACAATTCTAAAAAGATAAAACAACCTTTAAACTCATTTGCTTTGGGAAAGAAATAGAGCATTTGCACCCAATAAGCCTGATTGTGGAACTGCATGCAAATTGTGTTTTGATTTATCTCTTTTGCACTTTTTTCCATTTGAATTGATCTTGCATTAATTTTGCCAGGCGGCTCTGTGAGGCTGCAGATGTTGCCCTGTGTTTAATAAATCAATGAGACAGATCTGAATGAATCACTTCAGATGGATTCTCTGCTCGGTTTGATGTCTAGATGTTATTCTTAGCTTGTTATCATGACAGATGCATTAATGTTCCCATACACTGCCAGCAATGTCAAAGAGATTGAAGCTTTTAAAGTGGCGGTATCCCTTTTTTGAGTTTTGTTAATATAACTAAATTGTCATTTGGAACAGGGTGAAAATATAAACTTAATTAAAGAATTATTTTGTGGAAAATATTAACCTCCTGATCACCCTGAAATACAAAGTTAAACATATAATTTATACTGAATGATTAATTATTGCAAAATGGTGGAAATCGATATTAAAATCCAAGTGTAGTACAGTTTTTTAATAGTGTAACCTTTTTCTCAACATTAATATTTCACTATAACAAGAATGACTAAAATAAGTATTATAAGACTGGGACACTTTGAAAGTGTCCCTATAAATAGAATAGAATTGTATCCAAATTCATTAGAGGATGGAGTTCATTTTTTAATCCTTACTAATATATTTCTTTTGGATATAATGCATCTATCTTCAGTGTTTGATAAAGAAGAGAAAGCAAATAATCCGTTGTGTTTCCATTATTACTTCTCTCTATTGCTGGAAATATTTGAAAAGTTGTTCAGAGTTTTTATTACCTGTAGTCAGATCACAGATCCTAAAATAGGATGGCGTATTCTTACTTTTATCAAATATTTTAAATTCTGAAAAAGCATAGAAGGTCCTTGTTATCTCCCAACTACATTAAACACTATTTTTAGTGGCATTGTTATGTTTTCTTTTAGTGGCCTTCCTTGTCTTTTCTTTAATAGGTAAATTAATATCTTGTGATTTGTAGTGAACCCTGTGAGATGTTCATCTAATCTCTTAATCGACTTTATCCTTTCCATATCTTTATAAAAATAAAATGTTAACATAAAAGGAGTAATCATGTAAATATATATATATTTTAAAACGGCTTAGTTTCCATTCATTAAATCTTTTGAGGATAAATGGGAAAAATCAGCTGTTGTAGATTTATGCCGGTGGTGTTAGTATTCTTGCTACAGCAGATCCAATTTGATTCTAAAGGACAGCATATATAATAGAAATATGCAGTATATACAAATTACCTGAAGCTTTAACATTGTTACATATACCTTTATTTATCTAATATATCAACGTGTGTTATAGAATTAAACTTGCAATGCTTCCTCAAGTGACCAGCTCTACATTCATGGAATTATACATGAAGGCTGCGTCTAGACTGCACAAAAGCAACTGCTTTTGCGCAAAAACTTGCCAGCTGTCAACACTGGCCGCTTGAATTTGTGCAAGAGCACTGACTTTGTAATGTACAAAATCAGTGCTTCTTGCGCAAATACAATGACACTCCCGCTCGGGCAGAAGCCCTCTTATGCAAATGCTTTTGCGCAAGAGGGCCAGTGTAGACAACCCAGAACTGTTTTGCGCAAAAAAGCCCCGATGGCTAAAATGGCGATCGGGGCTTTCTTGCGCAAAACTGCGTCTAGATTGGAACGGATGCTTTTCTGCAAAAAGTGCTTTTGCGCAAAAGCATCCATGCCAATCTAGACGCTCTTTTCCGCAAATGCTTTTAACGGAAAAACTTTTCCGTTAAAAGCATTTGCGGAAAATCATGCCAGTCTAGACGTAGCCGAAGAGTATGGGCTGCTGTTGGGTACATGTATGTGCTTTTTTAAAAGGTAAATGTATAGTGATCTTCAATACAATTGCCATCCAGAGGAAAAGATCCTTATGTCTGGAAATTGTATTGCATATTGTATAGCTTTTGAATGTGAGAGTATTGTTTACTTTTAAATATTTTATAACAGTTGTATGAAGAATTTTACTAGGATATATATGTGTTAGATCCTGGCTGAACAAATTTTACAAATTGAATTTCTCATGATGCCAGAACCCCAATCAAAAGGCCGAGTGTTAAGGTGATAATTGGTTTGGTTAAGTGAAACTTGCATTGAGATCAGTGCAAGGGGTGAGTCAGAACTTTTTAAATAGATATGGCTAGTATATGAACCTTTGTCTTTGGAATTGGATCATAATGCTAAACCCTTCATTTGATTTCCTTTCTGAAAGTGATAAGTCTGCTAAGTATCAAGGAAAGAATTGACTTGCACATGTATTTTTTCTCAGAATGTATCAATAATTTTGGGCCTCATCTTTCTTTCACTGAACTCAGGACCTTGATTGTTTGCTCTGCATATTCTTGCATTACTATATAATTTTTATGTTTGAAGTCATGAACAAAAACGTAAATCTTTAAATCTAAAATATTGGTCTAACAAGGCACCTGTCAGTATTCTTTCTTGCTTTTTTGGCAGAGTTCTTTGTGAATATTCTTCTGTTCAAGAAAAGTAATGTAAACAAGAGAGCATATTTTTTAACACATTATTATCTGAAGTACTCTAATGACAAAAACTGTAATGGCAACAAGAATAAAACATCATTAACAATAACATATATAAATAGCAATGTATATGGTATAAACAGCCACAAATTGAGATTTTTTTAGATTGTATCAAAAAGTACATTAGAGATATTGTAATACCATGGCATTTTTCTTTTGGTGTAAGTTAAGGCAAGATTTTTATATTTTCGATTAAACATGGATTATCAAGTACAACAAGCACAACAAGTATGTAATAATTCTCAGTGCTTTAGATTTATCCTGTTTGATATTAGAACTCTCCTTTGGGGCAGTGCACTTTTGATCTTGATTTCCTACTGGTGAAGCATGGTTATCCAAAATGACTTGGTAATAGGCATTTTTCTCTCATTTTACAATCTGTGAATTAGGAACATTGATTCCTACTAAGTAGTGCACTTTGGTACCTCGGAACATTTCAGGGAAGGTTACAATCCTAATGAAACTTATATTCACATGCATCTCTTTCTTCTTGGGTGGCATAAGTAAATTCCTTTTTTGCATGTGTCTTCATATATGTAAAGTTTCCAGTCACTAGCAACCTTAGGAAGATTACATGTCTTGTGTCTGTACCTTATTTTGTCTCCAACTATATATATTAAAAAAGTGTTTCCTATGGGATGACAGAGTGACATCATCACATCACTCTGGCATCCCACAGGTTCCACCCTTGCATGGCCTCCCTGCCCCAGACACTGTTCAGAGACCGCAACGCTGCCTGGTAGCCTGGCCTGGACATATTCTTCCTCTCTGCAGGAGGGCCAGGTGGCTGCGGCAGCAGCTCCTCGCTATGCTCGAGGCCCCAACACTATGGGACCCAGTGGGGAACGACCACCTCTGGCTGCCTCGGGCCAGGGCCGGGAGCTCTTTGGGCTGCTGCCTGCCCAGAGCCCCAGCCTCAACTCACCCTTCCCCCTGCAAGATTAGTATGCCAATGCCGGTTTCCTTCAAGGGATGGGGGAAAGGAGAAAATACCAAGACTTGGCACCAGGGAAGCGCAAACTGGACCTGGCGCAGTGTATTGGGGCTTTCTCCTCTCCTGCAGGAAGCCAGTGCTGGCATGCTAATCTTGTGGGGGGAGGAGGGAGTTGAGGTTGGAGCACCTGGCAGGCAGCAACCTGAATGCTCCCGGCTCTGGCCCAAGGCAACGGTTCCCTGCAGGGGGCATCGGAAGTGAGCCGAGAGGCTGGGGCTGGTATGGCCTGGCCCTGTCTGGCAGCTGGGGGGAAGAGCTGGCCTTGCCTACCGTCTTCCCTCCCCAGCGGCTGGGTCTGGTGCGGCCCTCCCGTCCCTGGCAGCCAAGTCTGGCACAGTCCCCGGACCACTCCTCCCTGGCATTTGGGGTGGGGTGAGAGGCTATGTGTGGTGCTTCCCTGCCCTCCCCTGCAATCAGCGGGAGAGCCGGGCTTTCTTACCCTCAGGAACTTGCACGGCCCTGGTTACTGGAGAGGTCGGGAGCCAAAAGGCCTGGGCTGGCACCATAGCTGGCCCTCCCTTCCCCAGCGGTCATGGGGCGAACCGAGAAGCTGGGGCTGGCATGGCCTTGGCCCTGGGGTGGGACGAGAGGCTGGGGTTGCCTACCCCCACAGATGGGGGGGGAGGGGTTGGTGAGTGTAGTAAGCAGGGGGCATTGCCCCCTAGTATATATATAATTTTTTTTCCCTGCAGGACAACAGAGTGACGTCATCATGTCACTCTGCATCCCGCCACCCCTCCACCTTCAGCTGCCCGGCCTCCTTCCTCCCTCCTGTCCCCCTCCCCAGTGCTGGGGGGGG
>JANRFK010001158.1:31701225-31715521 GCA_030068395.1 Apalone spinifera
GGGGACGGGGGCGGGGCCCCGGGCACAGAAGGGGTGCCGCGCGGTGCTGCCGGGTCAGGTGGGGCCAGCGGCACAAAAATGGATCAGGCTGGCATCTGTGGTCAGACCCCAGCTGCTTCCGCTGCGCACGGTCTCTCTCTGCCCCAGAGTGCCCCGTAGATGGCCACGGGGAAAGTGAGGTGCTGTGGTTCCCTGTCTCAAATCCGCCTCCTCCTCCAGCAGCCGCTAGTGGGCACAAGACATTAGGATGTGCCTGGGCACACCCAGCACACCCCATGCGCACGCCTATGCAACTGGGTAATAGAAAATAAAATAAAATTATGCACAGAATAATGTAAGGTACTCCAGTTAGGGAAGGAAAACCAAATGCACAGATATGGAATGGGGGATAACTGACTTGGCAACAGCACTGGTAAGGAGGATCTGAGAGTGGTGGTGAATCACATCAATATGATTATTTGTAGAAATGTATTTGGTTATAATTTTTGAGTAATGGATACATTTGAGACTATTTTAATGTGTATATGGAGAATTTGTGACAGAGGTTATTTTCTATCAGTTATCACTTATTTTCTACAAATTATTTGCTTCTCTCAAGTAGCAACCATTATCGTGAGCTACTTCATGAGGCTGAATTAATTTCAATTTGAATAGAGATTTTTCCATGCCACCTCCTCGAAAAACAACATGGAAAAAAAGTTAAAAGGGCACTCTAAAGTACTTTTGGGCATGAAAATATAGATTTTTTTAGTAAAAGATTTCACAAAATGTAATCTGAATAGAAAATCTTCATTAATGGTTTTCAGCTTCAATGGAAAGTTTAATTTTCAATTTAAACATTCCACTATTAGTTTTGTAACCCAAACACATCGAAACTGTACTGCTGTAGTACATGAGAGTCAAGACATAAAATTGACTACAAATGTCTTGACAAGCATAGCTTCATTTTGCTTGGTAGCTGAAGTGAAAAAACAAATTAACAGTGAGGATAATAAAAGCTAATACAAATATTTAAAATGTTTTGTTATTAATCATGGAAAATGTTATTAATAAAGTAGTTGAATAATTTTTAAATATAAGCTTTAAATTTTGACAATTGCTCTTTAAATGAATGTGAACCTAAATAATTCTTCTAATTAAAATATGGTCTTTTTGTATTTGGGAAAACAAAGCAATTCATTCTCAGCAGACTGCATATATTGGATGGTTAATACATCTGAATTGTTATATAAAATGTACATTGCTAAGAGCTATTTAGATAACTAATTAATAAATCTCAGTGATACATAGTATTGTCCATATTTCCATTTTATTCAATTCCCATTATAATCCTTTGGAGAGGACTACATGTGAGAGAATGTATTACAGAAGAGTACATGTGAAAATGTACTATTAACAAAATAGAGCCTTCAAAATTAGTAACAGGCAGATATGAGTTTTTATATAGAACATGTACATACGTGTACATACATGTGATTTGTGATGTTACATATAATTATACAGGGAACTGAAGATTTTTTTAAAGGAAATTTACTATTAAGCATAGTTTGGAAAATTTGAATTTAGCTCTTGTTTAAAGATCATAGACATTTTAAAAACAGATTATTCTTGCTATACTTATTTCATTAAAACATATTTCAGTGTATTTTTTAACTACAGAAAAGTTACATATCTTTTAGAGGGTTAGTCATTAGGAAATTAAATCCCAGTGACTCCTTCATTTATTCTTATCCTTCTAAGCTACACAACAACCTTAGCTTCAGAGCTAGTGCTCATAAAAAGTAAAGAATTATCCATTATAAGTGTTGTACATGCTAATACGGATGGAAAATATGATTTACAGTCTGGACTTGGAAGCATGGTGCATGCTAAACCAGCAGTTGCCTGGCTTTCTGCACACAGTACAGGTTTGAGTGGTGGTTTATGATCAGCACCTCACATGTACACCTGATTTTTCTAGGACTGACTGTCTAGGTTGAAATGACAGCTGGTGGACCATTTATTACTCATTCTGTTTTGGTGGAAAATTCAGCCTTGTGTGTCATTTAGATTTTGTGACACATGTACCCTCCCAAGACCTAATGACTTGTCTGCAGATGGGCTGTTATTTATTACAGTCATGTAGAATAAAATTGATTGTCTTCTAAAATTAATTTTTCATTTGCCTCCAGCTCTGCTTTAATAGAGGACACATAGTTGCCTGTTTGCAGAAATACTGTTTAATCACATTAATATTTCAACCCCCCAGGCTGGAGAAGATAATTGTACAAACGAACAGCAAAATCTGTATCTTTAACTTCTTTTATGATTAAATTATGTAAATGACTTATCTCCTGCCCTTCGTAGCACTAATCATCTAATTAGGAATGATGTGTTAAAGGGATGGTTTTGAATCAGGAAGGGAGAGGGGGGAATGCAGGAAGCAGAAAATGGGAGCTGACAATTAAATGTCTGAAGGTACTGTACAAGATGAATATGAGTATTTGTTTAAAGGCGCAAAAATAAAGGCCTGTTGTGATGTTTCTTTGTGGTATCATTTCATATGAGGCTAGTTCTGCTTTATGATGTTTGATGCCTCATAATTTTGTATATAAAACTAACATTTAGTAAACAATCCAATTGTTTGTTTTTAAGAATCGGAAAAGATAGTGTTGAGAATGTGAAAGCTACTGCATCTGTGTCTGGCTTCACCAACTATTATATGGAAAACAACATATAGCTATTTCTAGATTTTTTTAAAACAAAACATACTAGAAGATTTACCCAGTGTTGCTTAGGTCCTTATGGGTAGGGAGCTGATGAAGTGGAGGGTGGACGAATCGGGGCAGAGAGTTGGGGATATGTGGAGGGCAGGGCAGGAGGCTGGGGGCATGGGAGGCGTGAGAGTGAGGCTGCCAGGTGCCATCTGCCTTTTCCCCCCCTCCAGTCGCAAGGGTCCTTCTGCATTCTCCTCTACCCCAGCTGCCAGGGGCCCTCTGCCTCCTCCTCTCCTCCGGCTGCTTCTCACTATGTGTGGGTCAGTGGTCCTCTGACATAAAAAAAAGTTCTCTACCCCTGTCTATGCCATGAGCTTCATTGATGAAGATATTGAACAGAGTAGGTCCCATAATTGAAACCCCACTTGTTTTGCCCTTCTAGCATGACTGTATACCATTAATAACTAATCTCTGAGAACAGTTATCCAGCCAGTTATACCCCTACCTTATAGTTGCCCCATCTAGATTGTATTTTCCTAGTTTATTGACAAGAAGGTCATGTGAGACCATATTAAATGCTTTACTAAAATCTAGGTATAATACATCCACCACTTCCTTCTTATCCACAAGACTTGTTACTTTGTCAGAGAAAGCTATCAGATCGTTTGACATGATTTGTTCTTTACAAATCCATACTGCCTGTTATCTACCACCTTACTATTTTCCAGATGTTTGCAGATAAATTCCTTAACTATTTGCTCCATCAATTAAGCTGACTGGCCTGTAGTTTCCTGGGGTTTCCGTATTTCCCTTTTTATAGATGGACACTATATTTGCTCTTTTCCAGTCTTTTGGAATCTCTCCTGACTTCCATGACTTTTCAAAGATGATACCTAAAGGCTCAAATACCTCCACTATCAGCTCCTGAGTATTCAGGATGCATTTCATCAGGCCCTGGTGACTTGGAGATATCTAACTTCTCTATGTTTTTCAACTTACTATTTTCCTATTTTAACTTCTAAACGTATCCCATTTTCACTAGCATTCACTTATGTTAGGCATCCAGTCCCCATCAACCTTCTTGGTGAAAATCAATACACAAGTCATTAAGCACCTCTGCCGTTTTCTGTATTATTTTTCCCTCTTCATACAATCATAGAATCATAGGGCTGGAGGAGACCTGAAGAGGTCATTGAGTCCAGCCCCCTGCCCAAAGCAGAATCAATCCCAACTAAATCATCCCAGCCAAGGCTTTGTCAAGCCGAGACTTAAAAACCTCTAGGGATGGAGATTCCACCATCTCCATAGGTAACCCATTCCAATACTTCACCACCCTCCTAGTGAAATAGTTTTTCCTAATATCCAACCTAGACGTCCTGCACTGTAACTTGAGACCATTGCTCATTGTTTTGCCATCCATCACTACTGAGAACAGCCTCTCTCCATCCTCTTTGGAACTTCCCTTCAGGTAGTCGAAGGCTGCTATCAAATCCTCCCTCATTCGTCTCTTTTGAAGACTAAATAAGCCAAATCCCTCAGCCTCTCCTTGTAGGTCATGTGCTCCAGTCCCCTAATCATTTTGGTTGCCCTCTTCTGGACCCTCTCCAATGTGTCCACATCCTTTCTGTAGTGGGGAGCCCAGAATTTGACTCTACTTCGGATGTGGCCTCACCAGTGCCGAATAAAGGGGAATAATCACTTCTCTAGATCTGCTGGTAATGCTCCTCCTAATGAGCCCTAACATGCCATTAGCCTTCTTGGCTACAAGAGCACACTGTTGACTCATATCCAGCTTCTCATCCACTGTAATCACCAGGTACTTTTCTGATGAACTCCTATTTAGCCATTTGGTCCCCAGCCTGTAACAATGCATGGGATTTTTTTGTCCCAAGGGCAGGACTCCGCACTTCTCTTTGTTGAACCTCATCAGATTTCTTTTGGCCCAGTCCTCTAACCTGTCTAGGTCAGTCTGGACCCTATCCCTGCCCTCTAATATATCTACCTCTCCCCCTAGCTTAGTGTCCTTCACAAACTTGCTGAGAATGCAATCCAACCCCTCAGCCAGGTAATTAATAAAAATGTTGAACAAAACCAGCCCTAGAACTGATCCTTGGGGCACTCTGCTTGAAATCAACCACCAATCTGACATCGAGCCATTGATCACTACCCGTTGGGCACAACAATCTAGCCAGCTTTCTATCCACCTTACAGTCCATTTATCCAATCCATACTTCCTTAACTTGCTGGAAAGTATATTGTGGGAGACTGTATCAAAAGCTTTGCTAAAGTCAAGATATATCACATCCACCAACTTCCCCATCTCCGTAGAGCCAGTTATCTCATCATAGAAGCTAATCAGATTGGTCAGGAATGACTTGCCCTTCGTGAATCCACGTTGACTATTCCTGATCACTTTCCCATATTCCAAGTACCTCAAAATGGATTCTTTGAGGATCCCCCTCCATGATTTTTCTGGGGACTGAAGTAAGGCTGACTGGTATGTAGTTCCCTGGATTGTCCTTTTTCCCCTTTTTAAAGATGGGCACTACATTTGCCTTTTTCCAGTCATCTGAGATGTCTCCCGATCTCCATGAGTTTTCAAAGATAATGGTGAAAGGCTCTGCAATGATATTTGCCAACTTCCTGAGCACTCTCCGATGCATTAAATCCGGTTCCATGGATTTGTGTATGTCTAGCTTTTCTAAATAGTTCTTAACCTGTTCTTTCTCCACAGAGAGGGAGATTCCATCGACTACTCAATTAGATGATTAATAGAAATTTAAGATTGCTATTCTTAGATCTGTCCCATGGTACAACACTTAAGCTATGTCTACATTGTGGAGAAAAGTCAGAAAAAGAGACACAAATTGTGAATTGTAATTTGGGTATCTTTTTCCACTTTTTTTCCACAAGAGGTTTTTCCAAAATTTGGCCCGTGTACACAGGGCCAAATTTTGGAAAAAAAACTCCTCTTTTGGAACATCCTTCATTCCTCTCACCGAGAGGAATGCCGAAAGAATACATCCCCTTTTTTGGAAACTGTTCCTTGGACGTGGCAGAGCTTTTATCCCGGAAAAGCTCTGGAGTCTAGACATAGCCTCTTGCCCCCTAACACTTTTACTTTACTTACTCTACATTTATTACATCTTCATCATATGGCCCCATGGGAAAGAGATCCTTGAAGAATTTCACAAGGATTTCAACAACTTCCACCCCACCATCAACCTCAACCTGGATCAGTCCACATGAGAAATCCACTTCTTTGATATTACAGTAGAATTAAATGATGGACAAATTTCCATCACCTATATCGGAAACCTACCAATTGCTACACTTACCTTCATGCCTCTAGCTTCCATCCCAGACACATTTCTTAATCTATTGCATACAGCCAAGTCCTACGTACAACTGGATTTGCTCCGATCCCACAGACAGAGACAAACACCTACAGGATCTATATAGAGCATTCTTAAAACTGAAATACCCACTTGGTGAAGTGAAAAAACAGATTGACAGAGCCAAAAAAGTACCCAGACATGAACTACTTCAAAACAGACCGAAAAGAGAAAACAACAGAATTCCACTTGTCATTACCTATAGTTCACAACTTAAGCCCCTCCAACGCATTATGCACAATCTACAACCTATCTTGTAAAATGACCCCTTACTCTTACGGGCCTTGGGGGAAAGGCCTATTCTCGCTTACAGATAACCCCCTAACCTGCAACAAATCCTTTCCGTTAACCATGCCACACAGCTAAATCATAAGCATCCAAGAACCAACCCTTGCAATCAGCCCCAGTGCCAACTCTGCCCACATATCGATACAAGTGATTTCATCACTGGACCCAACCACATCAGCCATTAAATCAGAGGCTCATTTAACTGCACATCCAGTAATGTGATCTATGCCATTAAATGCCAGCAATGCATATATTTATTGGACAAAGTGCGATATATATTAGACAAATTGGACAGTTCCCACAGAAAAGAATTAATGGACATAAATCAGATATCCGAAAAGGTAACACACACAAACCTATTGGGGAACACTTTAACCTCCCTGGACTCTCATTAAGGGATCTACAAGGTGCTGTTTTGTTTCAGACCAATTCTACAAGCCTTGGAACTCCACTTCATTCTCATGTTTAATTCTCATGCAAATGGTCTAAATTGTGATATTGGATGGCTCCCACATTATCACCAACCGAACAATGAAGGTGCCAATGGTTCTTGATGTCTGTGTAGAAACTGGTGTTAGTACTCTTACTTTCCTAGCGCAAACTAATGGTTCTAATCAGTCTCTTTTAACTATTTAGTCTTTGAGGTGCTAATAGACTCCTGTTTCTTAAGTTTTTCCTGTTACAGACTGGCTGGGCTATCCCTTTGAAACTATCTACCCAATGTCCTCTTCCCCCTCCCCCTTTCCTTATTTTTTTTTTGGTTTTGGACTCCCAACAGTCCAGTCATCTGAAGAAGTGGGATGTGCCCACAAAAGCTCATGATACCATCTACATGTTTTGTTATTCTTTAAAGTGCTACCAGACTATTTGTTGTTTTTAAAGTTTTTCCTGTTACAGACTAACTTGGCTATCCCTGTGTAACTTTTGGATATGTTATAGCAGCCAAAGCTGAGTTTTAGTTCAATTTGCATTTTAGGGATGTATTTTTAAAACTTTCCAGTTTATATATCAGCTCTCTAATTAATAACTCAAAGAATGAAACTGAAGAGGAAGGGAAGGGATTAATGTAAAAAAAATTTCGGTGTCTTTTTCCCTTCACAACAATTCTGTGTATGAAATAACCTGTTGCAAAATGGTAGACAATATTTATTGATCTTTGTTCTACATGACAGAATGTCCATTGCATGTTTCTGCTCTTCTCTTGCATCTGTTTTTATTCCCTTCATGCTGTGACAGTTGTACTGAATGTTAATGAGATAATACATGGTCTCACCCTAGGCGGTAATTTTCAGGTCATTAGTTAGAGGGAGGGAGAAGGAGAAATGCAAGCTCACTAACATGTAAAAGGGATACACTTCATTCCGCTTGGAATACTTTCTACATGTATTTTTGGGAAAAATTATGCATCACCTATGTTGTGTGCACCATCTTTTCTTTTATGAATACATGTACCCACATCCTTATCTTAATAAAACTACTAGATAAATATACAGAGGACACAATTCAGTAGTCCTTAACATTTCCCATTCTAATGGCTACAAATGGGGCTCCATTAGGGAAAGGTAATAGACTTCTTTGAGTCATATTCCTATGTATGCTTCACTTTAGGTGTGCATGCATCTCTGTGATCAGAGATTTTCATTAGCAATGCACATTCAGCCTGAGCATGTGCCCTACGCATGCTTGTGGCATATAGCGAAGAACCTCTCTCAGCACTTTCTCTGTCCTTCAAGAGCTTCCAAAGCACTGCACATAGCTCGGCAGCCACCCTGCCTCTTTCCCAGAGTGTCCCCTCTGCCCCCCTGTTCTGGTCAATACCAGCCCTTCTGCTGCCACTAGACTACCACTACTGCCGAACTAGTACTACCAAGCACCAATGTCAAAATACGACTACTTGAACTACAAGAAGTTTAATGCTTTTATCAACCATTTACCACAGAAACATTGAGGACAATTCAGCACCATAATAAAGAAGGCCAGCTCTTTGCAAAAGCTTCATTGCAGGCGTCACTGGATGTAGTGGACACTGTTTCCATTGCAGTAGTGATGAGGTGATCTTCCATGCTTCAGTTGTCTGGGTGTTTGCAGGAGGTACAGTTGGCTGGAATATACCTTTCAAAGGTCAGTAGCATTTTTTCATGTTAAATGGATGAGTTTCTTCATGTCTTGAAGGACTCTGGAGTAACACTTAGAAATAATATACATCTTCATATACAAGAAAGCATAGCAGGTCTCATTCAGCACAAAGATTTTATCCTGCTCAATTTTTCTGCCTTCTCTAGGCCATTGCAACTACTGAGTAAGAGGTCAGGGTTTTCAAAGAAAAAAAACCAACCCTACAACTACCAAGACTGTGTTGGTTATATAACACAAACTTCTAAACCAATCATATTCAACCTTTCCATATATGGCTTTGTTTGTCACATGCTTGTACTTCTCCACTCCACATGTTGAGTTCACCCCCTTCCCCTTGGCCTTTTCTAGACTGTTCCTAGGGTGGTGAGCCACAGCATGCTTCTTTATGCATACCTACTTTCCAAACCACATTTTGTTTAAAATGAACACATGCATACCCTTCAGCTCCCCCATTTGGTTTTGGGACTAAGAACAATTCTTAGACCCCACTAACACCACTTCCTTGTATTTATTAGGAGCTATAATTGACCCTATCAACCCTTAATTAACTGCAGTTTTGGTAACAGAATTAAACAATACATTCAACCTTTAATACATAATGATATCTACAATAAAAGTAATAGTAAGTCCCCATATCCATTGTGAAAACACAACTGAAATCCATCCCCAGGGAATATCTGTTCCCACAATAGCAAACTCTTCTATCTACTGAATCACTGTAATTGCCTTACCACTTCTTTCATAATATCTTACACAATAGGAAGAACGAGATGTTCAAGCCAGGCTTACCTTCCAAAGCTAAATACCCAAATCCACATCAGGTAGTGGAGTCTTTCTTCACTGTTATATTATCCATTAAATTAAACATTATATGCACCATTAAGTCAGGTCCCAACATTTGAGATAGAGCTCGTCCTGACTCCATGTTTCTTATATGCGAAACCCATCCTCCCAGGATGGAACATTGGTCCCATGCGAAAGCTATATAGTTATCTCCAGCCATTATTACATACTCAGCTATACAGGTGTCTATGACCTGAGAATGGGAGTGGGTGGAAGGGCTGAGTCTCCAATCCAGGAGACCAACCCACAGGAATTAACACCTCTCCAAAGATGGAATGACATTCCAAAATGCCCGTTATCAATAGAGACCACTCCCCTGCCATCATCCAAGATGAAGGCATTCAGTCTTTGAGAACTGCAGCTCTCACCCAACAGGGCACCTGTGACACTAGCAAGTCTCTTATCAGGGCTGCAACTTTTATGTTGAACACCATGCCAGTATGATAACACCATACTTGCTCATACATTTTAGTAGTTTTTAATAGATGGCTGAGTACAACAGTGAGGACCTAACCAACTATGTTGCTGAGTTAAGGTGATCTCTAACTTGATTATACATGAGTCCTATTCTCACAACAGTAAACTGTCATCCCTGCTACTAACAAATTTTCAACCCAGTCCCTATTATGAAATTTGATAGCTTGAATAATGGCATTTACAACTGATCCAGTGGCTCCTCCCCAGGTGACTTCATCAATAAAACACTGAAAGCCATGGCAGCATTATTAAGATGAGACCTCTAAAAGAACTTTCGAGTCTCAGAAACCACTCAAAACAATTAGTAGATCACAAAAAATTCCTACATCAATTTTAAACTGGGAATATCAAATGAAAACACTTTAACAATATTGCGAATGGCCCTCAAGGAGTCCATAGGGTAAACAGAGATTATTGTGCCCTATGTTGAGTGTCACCCTTGTATACTTTTATTCGTGACAGGTGCACCCAAACTGGAATTCCAGTGATCCGGGCCGCTGAAGGAGTTACCAAGAGAACCATGTGAGGTCCAGTCCAAGATGGTTCAAAGATTCGTTTTCTATAGGCTTTCACTGGTACCTGATCACCGGGCTGCACCTCACATGTGTCCTCTTCGCTGGCCTTTGGGTCTGGTTCAGACACACTGAGATAACAATTTGCAATATTCAGCAAGCTGGTTACCCATGACATACAATTCCCCCACTCCAATGCACAGATTTCATGGCGTCCTCATCGCCTGCCCTGTCAGCATTTCAAAAGGAGATAAGGAATGTGGATTAGTAGGATTGGATCTCATAGATATGGGAACCACTGATAAATTGGTGACCCAGTCTTTCCCTGTAGCAGAAAACATCTGTTTGGTTAGTTTGTTTTTAATGGTTCGGTTAGCTCTTTCTACTAATCCTGAACTCTGGGGATGGTAGGGATGGTGGAATTTCTGTTTGATCCCCAGTGCCATGCATACCGTTTTCATCACCTTCCCTGTAAAATCGGTTCCTTGGTCACTATCAATGAAGCATGGAAATCCCCATCGGGGAATTATTTCGATCATCAATATTTTAGCTACATCAGACGCAATGGCGTTGGCCACTGGGAAAGCTTCTACCCACTTTGTAAAGTGATCCACGATCACCAGAACATATTCTTTCCCTCTGCACCTTGGCAGGGGTCCAATGAAATCTATTTGTAACTGTGTGAAGGGCTGTGTTGGTCTTGGCTGATGTCGCATTCTCACTTTCACTGTGGGAGCAGAATTACATTGAGCACGTTACACACCTCCTCACATAATCATGCACATTTGCATTAAGCTTAGGATGCCACCACGTGTCCAACATCCAGTGGATCACCCTCCGTGCTCCATCATGTCCCAAGATGTGATATATTTGTATCATAGTTCCCATCAGCACATTTGGTAACACTAATGTGTTTCCTTGGCCTCTCCAAGTGTTATCATCACACAGTTTGCCCCCATTATCCATCCATAACCACTTTTCTTTCCTTTGTGCAGCGTGTTGGATGTCCTGTAATTCAAAAAAGTTTGGGGGTTTTATGAGAGGCTGTGTTGCAGCAATCAATTGTGTCTCTTTACCTTCTACTGCTGCTCGTTTAGCTAGTTTGTCTGCCCTTCAGTTCCCTTTACTATGAGGGTCTGTCCCTTTTGTGTGGGCCCTCACTTTTATCACAGCTAGTTTGGTGGGTTTCTGCAGGGCTGCATGAAGTTTCTCCACTATTCTCCCATTTTGTATTGGGGATCCTGCACTTGTCAGGAATCCCCGATTTACCCACAAGTTAATATAATCATGTACAACCCCAAACGCATATCTAGAATCCATATATATGTTTACAGCATGACCTTTTGCAGCTTCACATGCTGCAACTAATGCCTGTAGTTCTGCTACTTGTGCAGATGCCCCAGGGAAACTGCCGTGCGCCACCAGCTGTTCATCTTGAGTACAAACGGCCCATCCTGTGTGTCGCTTGCCATCCACATAGAAGGAAGAACCATCCACGTATAGGCAAGGGGCACCAGGTATTTCAGTTTCTTTTACCAATGGAAGGTCCATGGGCTCTTCCTCAAGGCAACAATGATGCGGGTGTCCCTCATTTGGGGTAGGCATGAGGGTGGCAGGGTTTAACGATGATGCTCATTGCAGATGTACCGAAGGCATTAGCAAACTCGTTTCCCATCGAGTCCATCTTGCCACATGGACTGCTGAAGATTTCTTCCCTGATAAAATAGCAAGGACAGAATGAGGTACAACAATATTTACATCCTGTGCACCAATAAGTGGTGGGGCCTGATTTAGGGCCATAGAAGCTCCTTCCACTGCCTGAAGGCATGGTGGCATTGCTTGAGAGACAGCATGTAGTTTAGAAGAGTAGTATGCTACTGGGCGCTGTTTGTCCCCATGTTTTTGCGTTAACACTGCTGCCATATGTCGCTCACTGACATGAGTGTACAATGTAAAAGGCATTAATGGATTAGGAAGTCCTAACCCTGGGGCAGTACTTAGCCTTTGTTTCAATGTGGTAAATGCCTGTTCACAGTCAAGTGTCCATTCAATTGCCTCATGTGGTCCACCAGCACCCTTCAGGAGATTATTAAGGGGCTGGACAATCGTTGAATAATTGGGGATTTGAGTTCGGCAGAAATTGAATAGCCCCAACACTTTTCTAACTCCCCTGATAGTAGTTGGTTGTGGGCATGCATTAATAGCCTCAGTGCAGTCAACAGTTAAACGCCTGTACCCTTTGGATATTAGGTACCCCAGATATGATACTTCCTCCTTTGCAATCTGAGCCTTTCTAGCATTACATTTTACCCCACTGTCTGCCAAGTGCTGCAGGATCACTTCTAAGTCTTTCATGTGCGTTTGGTGATCTGGTGAGGAGATAAGAAGATCATCAACATACTGTACAACACAAGAAGCCATGTCTGGCAGCTTTGCCAGCACATTAGCTAACGCTCTATGAAACAAAGTAGGTGAGTTATGAAAACCCTGGCTTAGGCAAGTAAATGTATATTGCTTCCCTTTAACAGTAAATGCAAACCAAAATTGACCGTCAGGGTGCACAGGAACAGACCAAAAGCCATTGCTGATGTCCAAGGCTGAAAACACTACGTGATCAGTAGGGTCTGCAACTAGGGCTGTGAGTTTGTCTGCATGTATGTTAATATTTCGATAATCAATGGTAAGCCGCCATGATCCATCTGGCTTCTTAACAGGCCAGACAGGTGAATTACATTTTGACTGTGTTTCTTTTACAACTCCCCTCTTTAACAACTCTTTGACTGTACTTCTACTGCTGTCAGGGCCTCTGGCTTAATTGGATAGGGATGTGCGGAAGGGGGAGGGTTTCCTGTAATCACCACTGGTGGGACATTCATCAAACCACAGTCTAGTTTATTGGCTGCCCACACTCCCTCTGGTCCTGGCAGCTCAGGGAGCACCTGCACAACACACACACGCTCACCTGGAGAAGAATAGATCAGAGGCACATTTGCACTAGACGTTTGAGATGGTATTTGCAATGAAGGTGACTCACCCAGATTCAAATGACATCCCAATTTTTGTAACATGTCAATTCCCATTATTGTACCTTCAGCTTGTTTTGGTGCATAATAAAATTGCCCCATCCAAAAATGTTCTTCTGTCTCGATTAAAAGGGGCTTTGTCAGATATGCTTTCATACTTGCTCCCCCCAACCCTGTTAAAGTAGTAAATTTAGAAGTCAAAGGTAATCCTGGAATATCAGTAATGGATACTGAAGCTCCCGTATCTATAAGGATTTTACACGACATGCCCCCAATCCTAGCATTTAGATACGGACTGCAGATGAACCATACTGGCTCACTGCAATGGGGGACAAAAGCCCCTAATCACGGGATTTTTTTCATGGAGTTGAGGAATTGTATTAATTGGTCCCGAGACATAGTCTCAAGAGGGTCTTTACCCTTGTTACTAGGGCAATTCTTGGACCAATGCCCTGTCTGGTCACACTTCATACACCGATCAGCTCTTCCACCCCCTTTCTTATAACATTTCTTTTTGTTATGGCCCAACATTCCACAGTTACTACAATTACCACCTCCTACATCTGCTGCTTTAACTGCAGCAACAGAGTTATCTTCCAAACTCATGTTCCTTTCTGTCCTCAGGTTTGCATTTTGTGCACCTTTCCTCCTGTATCCTGTTCCTGATTGTGTTTGCTAATGTTTGAAGCCCAAGTTAATAATTCAGCATAACCCGGAGGCTGAAAGACAGTTTTCAGGGCTGCCTTATAAGGGCCACATACCCGTCAAGTACCCCCTCTATGAATACAGCAGCATCTTCAGGAGTAGCATTCTGTTGCCTCCCATACTGTTGATATAACTCAAACTTGTCTTCCACATATTTTTCAAATGGTTCATTTGGATGCTGTTTTCGGTTTGCATATAATGAGTACAAGTTAGTACCTGGC
>JANRFK010001158.1:31753875-31768172 GCA_030068395.1 Apalone spinifera
ACCTTCCAGTCATTAGGCACGGAAGCCGATTTAAGGGATAGGTTACAAAGCACATCTAAAAGAATCTATCTCTTCCTTTGCTAATTACATTTAAGTCAGAGAACTGTAATATATCTGTATTAATTATAGGTTGTACCTCTCTTAACCGAGACTCCCTGGTCCAGCAACATCCGTGGTCCAACATGGATCACGGATGTTGCTGGACCACAGAGCCCAGGAACAGGGAGGACTGGCGCCGGACAGGAGCACGTTAGGTGGCACCGGCAACTCAGTGTGTGTATGAGTGTGTGTGTGTATGTGTGTGTGGGGGGGAATTACAGGTGGTACAGCAGGGAATTCTGTCCCCAGAAATGGCTGTGGAGCTCCAGCCCCATCAGCGGCCAAGGAGCTATGTCCCCAGCTGAAGAACTCCGGCCCCGGCCCTCTTCCTCAGCCTTGGCTGTGCAGCTCCCACTAAGTTCCAGCCCTTGGTGCACAGCTCTAGCCCTGGCCGTGGAGTCATGTGGCTGCGGAGCTGAGGGTGCTGGACCAGCAAGGTCCAGGACCTGTAGTTCAGTATGCTTACTACTCAAATTGAAGACCTACAAAGCGATTCAGGGTGATATAATAATGTTTGAAGGGTTTCACATTGGTGTGCAAACTTAAACAGTTGCTATGTTTCAGCCCAGAGGTAGTTGCAACAATCTCTTTATATACTGCAATACACAGTTCTATATCAGTTTAATGGCTCATAGCAATGCTCCCTGCCCCAAGATTTAGGACAAGAAGTGAAGAATACCATATCTAGTTGAAAGAGAAGGAAAAATGTAGGCATTACCCAAATTGGAATTTATGGTTTAGCCAAGACAAAGGGATTAAAACCTTGATCCATACTAAAAATGCAATGCAATCTTTATTAAAGTAATGCAGACAGAACCTTAATTTTTTCCATCTCTTGGAAAAATGGCATGTCCAGTAATAGCTTGTCCTCTAACACTATGTGTGACAGTAGTTCAGGAAGTCTACTAAAACCTCAATGCTACCTTCTGCAGCACCTACATGCTGTATGGAAGCCTTTCATTCAAGTGCCTGGTCCTATTTATTTATGAGATCTGATGGCATCACAACATAAGGCACAAATGGTTGCAAACCATAGTGTGCATAGAAAGCAAAAAATAGTACTATTTACATTATTTAAATAAAAGAGCGGACATGAAGGGGTGAGCACAGAATATTTATTTTAAAAACATGTCTACTGATACCTTCTCCAAAACAATAACAGCAGTGCCAGTTATGTTACCTTTTCATTCATGTAACTTAAAAGCTATGGAATGTTCCTCTTTCACATATAATTTATTTCTTAAGCTGTGACTTTGAGGAAACTTCAGTTTTTCTCATATTAAGACCCCGAAGGTTCACTATGTCATTCTCTCATACTTCAGTCTTACGGTAGATTTTTCTCTAGCATGAGGGATGAGTTCTTGATTTCTTATCCTGAGAATATTATTTACATACTCGTTGTGGTAGCATCCAAAATTTAGTAGGTGCTCTCCAAAACTGAAGGCTAAATTCTTTTTGCAGTTATACTGAACTATATTGGAGGGTAACTCTCTTTTGTATTTTTCAGACTTACATCAGTGAGGCAGAGAATAGAATTTGGTGCAGAGGCTTTTATTGGGTCTTGATGTCTCTGCTGCACCATAATCTGTTTACTCTGCCTCTTGTGTCAGAATTCTAGTTAGAGTCCAAATGACGGTGGCTTTGTTATTTACATTGTTAAGTACAATGTTACTTGATTCCTAGGAATGCACTTTGTCTCTCCACATTTAATTTAATTTAACATCATGCTTAACATTCTACATTATACCACTACTGTAATGTATTTTCCATTCATGCAATTAATAAGGTGAATCGTGCCCATTTTCAAAACTTCCAAATATAATCCTATGTTCTTTTGATATTATAGCTTTTTTTGTTGAATGTCTCAGAAAAGTGTTTTATTCTTGTTTCCTCCTTCTCACAAGTTTGTAGAATTTCACTTTGTGGGGAAAAGTGAAAGAGAATCCAAGATTTGCATTGCAGCAATCCCGGTTCTTGGACTTCAGTTTGGGAAGAAGAATGCTGTTATCTTTGCAAAAGCTAGAACATCTGTAGTGCAATTTGTGATCAGTGACAAAATTAAGTGATTCCTTATTTATCGAAGGGCAGTTGTTGCTTTTGGTAACCAATTTTTACTGTATTTTGTTCTATTCATATCTACAGAGTATTTATTTCTGTTTGAAATGTGTCTGTTTTAGTCTTGGGACCTGCTCCTGCTCCTGTTGAAGCTGAAGGCACAACTCCCATTGTCATCAATTAGAGCAGGATTGGGCTCTTGTCATAATTACAGCCTTTGACTGTTTTTCCATCAAAACCCCACGCTGGCTATTTGGAGAGTATATTTTTAAGCATTGCAGAGAATATAGAAATGTCTATGGATGCACCTTCTATACATGGCTTTGAAAATCAACTCATAGTGTCTTTCTTTGCCCTTACTTTTATACTGGTTACTAAAGGTACTTTGTACCTTTTTAAATGTTTGTGTATTCGGAGTAATGAATATTGTTCCCTGTAAACTGTTTGGATGTGTTGAGTAGACATATAAAAGCAGATACCCAAGAATATATTTAATTGTTGATTATGTTTACATGAAATATTACTCTACCTCTTTGCTGTGAAGCTTGCATTATAATTGCAAGTTTTCTTTTTAATAGACTTCATGTATGTAGCTAACTTGCATGCAAAAAACTTCTGTGGATTCAATATGCCACAACTAAGTAGATAATTTTTTATGAAATTGCCCACTGTGCTCTCAAGCATCAATAATACTTCTTCAGTGTAAGTCCCAAGTTATTTAGAAATCCCAGGTACTCCTCTTTAAAGAATTCCATTAGATTTAGTTTCAAATTAATAATCTTGAAGAGCTTTAAATAATGAGATAGCAAATAGCATGGATTGCTGGAATGAAAAGGTATGCAGAATGTAATTAGAAGTAAATAGGGGTTCTTTAATTTGTTGTGGGGAATAGTTGGTTAATATTTGCAAAATATATTTAAAGACAAATAGCAGAAGAAGGAGTGTTTATTTAAAATGCTTTCTTTATTGACTGACTTCTATCATTTCATGTTGCCTAAGATGGATGTTCATCGTATTACTGTTACCCCTTATTCATCATTCTGTCATACCAATCAAACTTCTGAAATTATGATTTCATGTGTGAAACTAATTTACATAGTTCAGAAGTGAATGGTAAAATATGCAGTTTTCTTACAGAAAGACTTTAAAATGCCTTGATTATTAGCATCACAAATAACTCATCTGGGACAATGCAGCTCTGTTTATGGAGACTATGAAAACAGTGCATGAGATTGCTGTCCAAATTTTTCTTCCCTGCTTGAAAAGTCAGCTCAGCCTCAGACAGTTACTTTGAATTTTTTTGAAGCCATTGTTGTTTGGGAAACAATGAAAGATAGACACTGGTCAAGTCCCCGCCCCTGCACTTTTCCCATTCCTCAACTCCATAACCAATATGTGACTATGAATGAATAAAAATATAGAGTTCTTTTCACTCTGATCTGTGGGGTTGTGTTGCTTGTGAGTATTTGAACAGAAGGTGGATATTTAAAAAAGATGTTTGTAAACCTTCTGAGTTTCATAACTACTAGCAGAAATCGTATTAGTACTAGAAATGAAATGTTCTCTTTTTGCTGTTTGGGCAAATATAATAATTTAATCAGGAAACACAAACAAACAAACAAACAAACAAAAGAAGTAGGGAGTGGTCAGCTAGTTTGTCGACAGCCTATATAATCTGAAGCTGATTTGTTCAAGTTTGCTAGCAGATGGAGCAGGGGTCTCAAATTCCCTGCCTATGGACTATTCTGGGCTGAAGCAATTGCGCAATCCATCCCAGAAGTCCTGGTGGGTGGGGGAGGCTGTCGGTTACTATTCCCCAAATCCCACCCCTTCCTGCCATCACCTCGCTCTCTCCCCCCCATGCACCAGAGGACACAATTTCGGGGATAACGGATGGGGGCTGGAGTGGGGAGGCAGTGGCAATCAGGCACCCTTAGCTCCCGGTGACATTGGTGGATAAATTGTAGGACATGCAAAAGTCTTTACAGGATCATGGCCTAAATTTCAAACCAATAGTTTGATCAGATGTAATGAATTGTGAATAGACTCTGTTGGGAAAGGTGAACAACACATTCATGCATTTTAGAATGAACTCCCCATTTCACAAGCTTTTTGTTAAAGGGATAAACTCAAAGGGATGCTCTCTCAAGTCAATGGACTCTCTTAAAATGAAAACAAAATAGGATTTCTCAACGTTTTCTTGCATCTGGTTTCAAAGTATACATACCTTAGAAACAGAATCCCTACTGAACTGGTGTTAGACTGTAAAGTATAAGGAATGACACCCATGAAGGGTTTTATCTCTTTATAGTACCATATAGGTACTCTAAAATACATTAAAATATACTCTCTTAAATTATGGGAATATAAAAACCAATATAATTATTTAAAAAGGCATCAAATTCTCCAGAATTTGAGGTCATGGGGGCTGATGTTTCCATTTTGAGACGGTCTGTGAGGCATCTTGTTTAGAAATAACTCAAGAGGTTCTTTCTTTGTTATTTCTTTCCTCCTAACAGGATCTCAGTTTACAAACTGTGAGTCAAAACAAAAGAGTGGATATTATTTTGGAATCTTTTGAGTGTTGATCTGAAGCAGTTTGTCCTTTGCTTCACAAGAAACTAAGCTTTAGAAAACAAAGCCGAAGCTATGAAGTAGGCTATTTGTCCTAAAACTTATAAAAAAGAGGGGGAGGGAGTACTGGGACCCATCTTTATAACAACAATCAGCCTTTGTAAGGTTTCATTCCAGGCTAATGGCTGGTGAAATTGTTCTGGGTAGTTAAAATGAAATGAAATGAATTAAAGAACATGAAGGAGAGCAAGCAGAATGGTTTATTGCTTTTCTTTGAAGGCACAATAGCTATACTCTGTCTCTTTTTGTTACTCATATCTGTGTGTCGGATATTTAAAGTCAGGGTTTTGAATAGCGTGATGGCTAAATGAGGGCTATAAATCTAGAGCTATGGTGCAAAATTCCAGTGCTAGCAAGTACTAAAACACAATGCAAAGACACTGGGGTCTAAAATTGTTTTTAACTGATGAATATGCAGAGATTAAAAGAAAGCACATGCCTTTCCCCCCCAGCCATCTCCAACCTTCCCACAAATATGTTATGAATAGTAAATACTAATGATCATTTGAAGATGCATTATTTCTTTTTATGATGAAACTATATCAACATTTTCCTTACAAGTATACAATATTCCTATTTTAGAGGGGGCGGGTGGACCTGAAGTAGTTGAATATTTCTATCTTAGGGAAATTTTGTGAAGTTAATGTGTAGAATTTAAATGGGTTAGAAAAAATGAGAACTTTTAATATTAAACAAAATTTATTTTTCAAAACATGTTAGCTTGTTGATAGCATTAAAAAAATTCCCCAAATTCGATAACCTCACTTAAAAAGGACCAGGTTTTAAAATGTTGTTACACAGCTGAAAAAATAAAGTGTCATAGCAGGTTGGGGTCACATTTGTCTAAGAAAAACTAACAGGAGGATTTCTTTTGTCAACACAAGAGATGAGCAATATGATAAGGGCAAATTATACTCTCTGATCTACCCTTCTGTTATAGAAGTGACTGGAGATTAAAGCTTCAGTCTGGAATTTCATTACTTGTATACATTTTTCATGTAAGACAGTGTTTGCAAAAAAAAAAAAAAAAAAAAAGCTGCTGAAAAAAGATCAGAATTTTTCATGAAATCACCAGGTTTGTTTTTGATTCTGAATGTGTATGTACTTTGATAGTATATTTAGAACCATAGGAGATGGAAGCATGTAGTATATACCTCTGTGTAGGCCTTGCTTTGCATGAAACTGCATGTGTGTGATTGGCCTTTGCCTGAGTATGTGTGATTTCTCTTTTTCCATTTATGCTAAAGATTTTTTTAACACTGTTCCCCAAAAAACAGTATTTGAATTTAAAAAAATCAGAAGGAATATATATTCAATATAAAAACTAAACTTTGTTTAAAATTAGTTTAAGAAAGATTATTGTCTGTCATGGGTTACAAAAATAAATATATTATGGACAAATTCTATTCTGACGGAGTCCATTACTGCGAAGTGGGAGTTTTCATGAACCTATGTTGGTCCAGATTCTCTAAATAAATGTGTATGAGTAGGAGTGGGTACACTGCTCATTAATTAGAAAAAAGCCAATAAAGAAAGTGTACCTCTTTATTTTGATACTATGGAGAGTAGTCCACCTTTCTTTGTTTGTTGTAATACCTGAGCATTTCTAGTTGCTAGTGGGGTTTTTCCTCTGATCCACATTTATCGTTAAATGCTGAAATATTTTCCCCCAAACGCGTTTCCCCATTACTGCAGTGTTGCCAGAGAGGACAATAATTTTAGGTTTCTGAAATAAAAGTATGCTCTGTAATTCCCAATGTCGGTTTTACTATTTTAGTGTCATTGCTCACAATAGAGACTCATGGAACAAATTATACAAGACATATATGACTCTAAAAGAAGGAAAGGGGCACAATAGAGCTGGATCTTTTTGCCCATTTTCAAGCATTCAACAAAATGTGGTCTTCATGCCCCTCAAATTGCAGGTTAAAAGTAGTATCCAGTCACTGTTGGCACTGGCTTCTGCAAATTCAAAATATGGAGGACAAAGCTGGCCAGGTTCAGAGGAAGGGGGACACTGCATCATCATATGCAACACCATTGGTGGCATCCGTTGTGTTTCTAGCATCTCCGAGAGACTTCAGTCCTACTGCTTCCTAGAGATGTGATCAGACTAGTGTGTTTCTGCTCAACTCTGTATGCCATGCCTAGAACTATACTGTGAACCTAAATTCAGTGTGAAACTACTAATGTTTGAGAGGAGGAGCATGTATTTGTTACAGCATCCTCTTTAAATACCAGTGAACTCATCTTTGTGCTAGGTAAATTTTAGAATGAAAATGAGACTCTGCAGGCCTTCAGAAAGTCTTATATAATATACCTGTTTTCTGACATGAGGAAGTTGAGATGACTGAAGTTTTGTGGAAAGGAAGAAGATTGATTGATTTAAGGCGATGCTGATATAAATATTTTCCTTGAGGGATAATTAATTTTAAAGTTTACTGAAATAGGAATTCAGTGAATCATTTACTACTCAAATCAGAAATATCTAGAAATCTCTTCACCATCACATCGTAAATATCAATAGCTTACCAGTTTTTCCTTTTGATATGCTCATTTGAAAGAAGAGATGAAGTCAAGGAAGATTTTTTTTAACTTCATATAGGGCAACTAAAATTCAATATGCTATTCCAGCCAGTGATGCTGCTTAATCTGTGTATGTGATCTGACTTATCTAGATATCAGTAAATAGTAAAAATTTGCAAACACTTCATCTGACTATTTTCAGGTAGTCATTCCTTATTGTATGCAACAGGATACCACTGAGAGCAGGAGTGGGCACCTCCAAAAGGTCAAGGGCTGCACACTTCTTCCATTTTATTAATGGGATCTGGGATGGAGGTTGAGGTGCAGAAGGGACCTCGGGATAGGAGCTTGGGGTGCAGAAGGAAATGTGAGGTCTGGGAAGAAATTTGGGTGAAGGAGAAGGTTATGACGTGGGGAAAGGGATTGGTGTGCAGGAGGGGGTGCAGGGCCCAAGAGGAGGTAAAGGTACATGAGAGGATTCTGACCTGGAGGAAGGGTATAGGAGTGGTTGCTGGGGTTTGGATTGTGACCTAGGGCAGGAGGGGGGTTATGACCTGGGGCAGGAGATTGGGGTGCAGGGGCCAGGAGGGGTCTGGGTGCAAGAGAGGATTCTGACCTGGAGGAGGCACTAGCTGGGAGGGGGTTGTGACCTGGGTTAGGGGTGTAGGAGGGAGTGCAGCGACTTGGGCTGTGACCTGGGTCAGGAGATTCGGGTGCAGGGTCTGAGAATGGGAGTAGGAGTGGGGATGCAGAGGTTTTGGGTTATGTGGGGTATGGGTTCAAAGGAGTGGGGGCAGAGTGTTGAGGGGAGGGATTGGGGTGCCAGAGGCAGGCTCTGATTGGGAGGTGCTTACCTATGTGGCTCCCAGCCAACAGCTCAGCTGATCCCTCTGACAGGCTCCCTGACTTCCATGGCCCCGTACTCAGCTCCGAGTGGCCAGCTGTGTGGGCCATGTTCTTGGCTGAGCACTACGCACCCCTGGGGGATATTTCATATGCTACCTGCCATGCAAACATGGCCCAAACATCTCCCAATGTCTGGTTTCTGCTTGTGGGATTCCTTGAGCTGCTAAATATCTAACAACTTCAAAATCAGACTACAAAGAAAAACAGCAGAGCTGCAATTCATTTACAGATTCAACATGGTCACATTGGGACTGAGTAAGGACTTAGAATGGTTATCTCACTACAAAAGCAATTTCCCCTCTCTTGGTATTCATACCTTCCCATTAGCTGCTAGGAGTGAGCCACATCCATCCTGACTGAATTGGCCTTGTTAACACTGGTCCTACATTTGATAAATAACTCCCTTCTTTTGGCACATTAGTGTTTCTCATCCATCTTAAGAGAACTTTTCCAGTGGATCAGAACTGCAGTCTCTTTTTTCAGTCCTTGATGAGGAAATTCAACTGTGTTAACATGCAAAACAGCATTTCTTTGGAGATACAGGGCAGAGAATAGGAAATGTTGGTGTGAGTAACACCAAAATGAGTGAATGAATGAATCAGTCCCTAGAGAATACAGATAAGACTGGAATTGTGGTGGCTGCCAGACTGGATATTATAATTTTATTCACTACTTTGGAAAACTTTAGATGTCTAACATACTGTAAAAGTCACTAAGCATGTTTTTCTAATGTGAAATGATCATGACTAAATGAAAACTTTTTATGGTTATAGAACCTACTTTTAAATGTTGAAAGTAAATGACACATGTCTCTGAAAATACATTATACTCTTGCTAAAAGATACATGTATTAAAGGACTGCAGCAGCATTTACATAATGAAAATGCTACATTTGGGTTCTGTTTACTTTAATAAAATTGCTCGCTGCTTCACTCTGATTGTATCAGTTCTTGGATAAAAGAGCAATCTGGATATAATAATAGTTTTCAGGACATAATGAATGAGTGGCCCCTTCTGTGCATAATATCAGCATCAAATTAGTCAAAATATAAGATATTTTCTACTTTTTAATATTCACCAAATGTTTTCTTTGCTGAATTCTGTTGACTTGGTTAGGTAACTAAGTTTCACATTAGAGTCTAATAAAGAGTCTTTTAAAAATAATTATTAACCTTGCTCTTTGAACAAAACTAGCAAATGTAAACCCTGATAAGATTATTTGGCTATGACAGGAGTTCTGTAACGGGTGTATATTTATGAGGATTAGCTGTGACTTTGGAAGGCATGAAATGCACTAAAAATTGATGCAAACCACAAGAGGTAACCACTACATCAGTGGTGGGGTAACATGTAGTCCATGGGCCACATGTGGCCCATTGCTGTTCTGTGTGTCCTTCAAGACATTTTATTTATTGTTGGCATGCAGAGGATTGGCAGATTCTGCTGCTTTCTGTCCACATAGTTTTTTCCTCACTGGTATTACTAAAGTGACATGCATGTGAAGTGAGGTGGGTGTTGACTGCACACAACATTGCCCGAGAGAGCCATGCACTCTCTCTGCATCAAATCAAAGCTCTGCTACAGTTCAATCAGCACGCCCCACAAATTCTAGGTACACAAGTGCAGTTAGCAGTTAGCAAAATTATCCTATCCCAGGAGATAATCTTGGTTACAATCTTGTGGCTCACTGAGATGGAGGGCCACTTATGCAGCCCAGTCATTAGCTTAGTTTGCCCATCCCTGCATAGTTCTCATTGCACTGTTATAAAACACCTGGTGGTGGAAAATAAATGCCATTTTTACTGTTCTGTGCTTTATGGTGAAACATTTAGTCAAATCTCTCTCTATATATTTTAGCGTGTGTTTGTCTATGAGTCTGTCCGTCTGTCTGCAAGTTTGCTTGTTCAAGAATTGGTTCTAAATGGTAAGAGCTAGGGCCACAAATCTGGTATGCAGCTTCCTCTTACAGTAATTTAAAGCAAGGTCAGGGTCTGGTTGTGCCAGGAAAATGGGAAGTACTGGGAATGGGACTGTAATGGACAGGAGGAATCCTGACCAGAACCCGGTGACTAAGGGATTAAACTCAGGTAGCTAGCAAAGGTGTTGGCCAGGGGGCCAGGAGAGCTAATTGAGATAGAGTGTTGACATTTGAATAGGATATAGATTCCTTTCCTGCTTTCTTTGTGTGGGAGAGATAAACCAGGAGCTGAGACACATAGAATTATTTAAATTCAGGCAGGACTACCATGTCTCCAAGGAATTTGGGAAATGGAGGGACTGAACAAAGAGAAAATTGGAAGTAAGTAAAGGGAAAAGTGAATCCAGTAGCATTCAGGGTATTTTTTTCTTTATTTTGTGGTTTGGTTTGAACTGCTCTGTGTGAATCTATGCCTCCCCTCCTCCTTTACCATCTAAGCATTGGTTCCAGAATTTTTTTCTCTGGGTTTTAATTTGTTTTCCTTAGTTGCTCTGTAACATCTAGCAACCAAGGGTGCTTTATCAAGTTTATCTTTTGTTTTGTAATAAAAATCACTTTTTTAAGGTCATGATTTGATTCTTGTGTCCTGTGTCTGCATGCCTCTGACTGAGGGGTCAGCTACCAGAGACTGCAGCTTGTTTTTCTCTTTTGGGGCAGAAGAGCTTGGGGTACCCCGGGGGTGGTTTCAAGTGTTCACCCCTGGTTTTTTGGAATAAAAAAGCACTTGATGGTGGCAGCGATTCCCTAAAATTTGTGTATTATTATTCTCGGGTGAAATTTTTTGTAACCAGTGCCTATAGAGGCAAGATTTTGAAGCTCTCTTGCAAGCCCTCACCTTCTGCACTCGGAGGGCCAGAGAGGGGAGCAGCCCTGACAGGGACAGTTGTCCAAAACATGGAAAAGGAGGGGGAAGAGAGGTGAGATGCTTTACTTACAGGCTGCGTCTAGACTGGCAAGTTTTTGTGCAAAAGCTGCTGCTTTTGCGTAAAAACTTGCCAGCTGTCTACACTGGCCGCTTGAATTTGCGCAAGAACACTGACAATCTAATGTAAGATTGTCAGTGTTCTTGGGCAAATACTATGATACTCCCGCTCAGGGATAAGCCCTCTTGTGCAAATGTATTTGCGCAAGAGGGCCAGTGTAGACAGGTAAAAACTGTTTTGCGCAAAAAAGCCCTGATGGCGAAAATGGCCACCAGAGCTTTCTTGCGCAAAACCACGTCTAGATTGGCACGGATGCTTTTCCGCAAAAAGTGCTTTTGTGCAAAAGCATCCGAGCCAATCTAGACGCTCTTTTCTGCAAATGCTTTTAATGGAAAAACTTTTCCATTAAAAGCATTTGCGGAAAATCATGCCAGTCTAGACGCAGCCACAGTGACTACTGGGGTAGCGAGCACTGGGAACAGCTATACTGTCGAGTGACCAGTGGGGGCAGACACATAAGTAAGACAGTGACCAGCTATGCACAGGGCTCTGCATGTCACTGGCCTGCAGAGCATATAAATGCCTCCCCTACCCCAAATAGAGCTGGGAGGAGGCCCCCAAACCCTCCCTTCTGAGGAGAGCCCAGGGTTGGGAATCATGGCCCAGCCCCAGACAGGCTGCAGGCTGCAGGGGAGAGGGGCAACGCTAGAGGCTGGGGGCAGCCCCTGGAGTCTTGCACCACCTGTGGAGGGCCTGCAGACTGCAGGTGGGCTGCTGGAGGTGGGAGTCAGCCCCTGGAGCCTGGTCCCCTCTCATGGACATCCTGAAGGCTGTGGGGGGCTGCTGGAGGCTGGTACCAGCCCTCAGAATCCGTCTTCAGTACCACAATGGGCTGCAGGGAGGGAGGACAGGTGGATGCCCCCACTGGACCAGACCTTGCAGACCCTCAATCTCCCAGACCTTCTGCAGGGCCAGGGCGGGGCGGCGGGGGAAGGGTGCTGCAGTCCCAGGACAGTCCACAGAGCCTCCCTCTTGGACCAGTGATGGGGTGAGGAGGGCCTCTGGAGGCTAGAGTCGGCCTCCAGAACTTCAGCTCCCCTCCCCTGGACAAGCTCTGCTAGGACAGGGAGGGGCATGTGCATGCAGCATCCAGCCCCCAGAGGCTGTCCCCCTGACCAGCTGCAGGGCAGGGGGCTAGTTGGAGGCCGTGGCTGGCCCACTCACTCTCAACTTTCTTGGACCAGCTGCAGGGCCAAAGATCCCAACTTGACTCCTGTAGCCCCCTGCACTGAGAATCTCCTTAATGACCCAAGCAACGCCGGGTACATTTGCTTGTCTAGCTATATATTTTATAAATGTGCATCTGTCTGTCCATCTGTGAATCATTTGTTCAAGAATTCCTCCTAAACAATGAGAGCTAGGAACACTAAATTTGGTATGCAGCTTCCTATTATCCTAACTTAAATCAAGGTCAGGGTTTAGTGTATCAGGCTAATGGCCTGAAATTCGATTGTTTCTCATAAAATGGAAAGGGAGGGTTCTGGTAGGAGGGAGTTATATTGTGGAATGACCGCAGGGGGGCAGCAAACACACCAGCCAGAATCTACTGGTCGGCCGCAGGCAACACTCCAACCTGCCCCAGGGAACAGCTGCCGGTGTAGCCCTTGCTGCTCCCAGGCCAGGCACAGGGAACGCTGATGGGCAGGCTCTACACACATCCCCTTGTGCCTCTGGGGTGTTCTTCCCATCCCTGTGCTGCTTTGGCGAAAAAAACAGCAGTTGGGGTGTGCAGCTCTGGGCCGACCTGGGGAGAAACCAGCAGCCATGATACGCCTACCCAGGCAATGCTGGGTAAGGCTTCTAATTTAATAATAATCGGGAACTTTCAACAGACTAGGACAGCATCTAGGGTTTTTTCATGCTAAGTAAAGACAGATATTTGAAAAATATGGAATTGGTAGACTATTTATATTCTATTTTGTTTTTCCACTTCATTTACTTTGTATTTTGTTACATAAGTATCCTTTGTCCAAAAGCAAAAAAGGCTGGAATAGTGACCTTAAAGTTTAGTGGATCCTGAGCATTGCAAAACTAGCCATCATGTGGTAACATTTCTTGATATCTGTCCATCTGGGTTGCATTTCAACCAGCAATCTAGAGGTGAAAGGCTCCATATTCTACTACCAATTTATTGAACCATTTATTTGTGCCAAAAAGCTCATTGTTTATTTTCACTCTAGCAATGTTGTCAGAATCTTCCTAAATTACTCTTGCAGTTCATCACCACATTTTGTAAGGGTTTAAAAGATCAAAACAAAAGAAACTGGAATATGCTGGCTTGTATTAACATATTTTGAGGCTACAGTTAATGTTACTGATGTAATTCTGCAATATATTAATACAATGAATTCACAGTAATTTAACACTGAATAAAGAGCTTATAATATTGATCTTTCTGGGTTATTACATCTGCTTTTAAAGGTAAATGAAGCATTAACACCTGAAACTGCAGCGTTGATCATAACATTGTCTCTGTAAAAGCCTTACTTCTGTCAGTTTACTTCTGAGATAATATAAAGGGTAGCCTACCTTTAAATGAGGTGATTAACTTGCTTATCTTTAGCAAAGCTGGAAAGTAGAGTTTCTGTGTAGTTTGAACAAAGGGCAGATTTGACAAATGCAGTTATGACCACCCACAGGATCTTCCTTAAGGATAATTACATTTGTTTTCCATATGCTATTTATGTTCTTCCAGCAATGTGAAATGTTCTTGCGTGGTCTTAGAATTTGTTTATGTAAAAAATAAAAACACTTTCAAAACATACATTTGTGGGATTTATAATGTGTGGTGGCAATGGATTTTTTTTTTAAACATCAAAGACTGTAGGAATAGGATCTAAACATGATCCAGTGATGACTGGAAAAATATTTGGAAAATTGAATAAAATTTTCTTGTCTCTTTTGCTAGTGGAAAGTTAAAGTGGCTAGTGATTTTTGGTATCCAACTTGACACCATTAAGGAACAGAGTTTTTCAGAAAGTACTTCTTGTGTCTCTCGTTGGTGTCTCTTGATGTCCCTAAAATCAGGAGTTACTTGTGAAAATCTTTTCTCTATCCTAGTCATATAGGCTACGTCTACATCGGCGCGCTTTTGCGCCAAAGCTATGCAAATGAGG
>JANRFK010001158.1:31776374-31789569 GCA_030068395.1 Apalone spinifera
GATTGTCTGTGTACTGCCGTATTTGTCTACCAACAGATGTCAGGGTGATTAAAGTCCCCCATGAGAACCAGGACCTGTGAGGTGGAAGCTTCTCTCGGTTGTCCGAAGAAAGCCTCATCTACCTCATCCACCTCATCCGGTCGCCTGTAGCAGACACCAACCACAACATCACTGCTGTTGCTTACACCTCTAAACTTGAGCCATAGACTCTCAACAGGCTTTTCTCCCTCTATATACTGGAGTTCTGAGCAGTCATAGTGCTCTCTTACATACAGTGCAACTCCTCCTCCTTTTTTCCCCTTCCTGTTCTTCCTGAACAGTTTATACTCTTCCATGACAGCGCTCCAGTCATGTGAGTCATCCCACCAAGTCTCTATTATCCCAATCAAATCATAGTTCTTGGACTGGGCCAGGGCCTCCAATTTTCCTGTTTGTTGTCCAGGCTTCTTGCATTGGTGTACAAACACCTTAGATAACCAGTTGATCACCCTATCCTCTCCATTCGAATCAGGGTTCCTTCTTTGTTGCTCGTTCCTCTTTGCATTTCTTCCCAGTATCCGACTTCCCCACTCCCCTCAGGGTTTTTGTCACCGTCCCCCAAGAAACCTAGTTTAAAGCCCTCCTCACTAGGTTTGCTAGCCTGCCCACGAAGATGCTCCTTCCTCACTTTGTTCGGTGGATCTCATCTCTTTCTAACAATCTTTGTGCCTGGAACAGAGTCCCATGGTTGAAGAAACCAAAGCCCTCTCTCCGACACCACCTGCAGAACCACGTATTTACTTCCTCAATTTGACGATCCCTACCCAGTCCTTTCCCTTCAACAAGGACGAGAGACGAGAACAGCACTTGTGCTCTGAGTTCTTTGATCCTTCTTCCCAACTGTACAGAATCCGCAGTAACCCACTCAAGGTCAATCTTGGCCGTATTGTTAATTCCCACATGGAGAATAAGGAAGGGGTAGCGATCCGAAGGTTTGATCAGTTTTGTAAGAATCTCAGTAACATCCTGAATTCGAGCTCCTGGTAAGCAGCACACGTCTCGAGATTCCAGGTCCGGACAGCAGATGGATGGTTCAGTCTCTCTTAGGAGGCAGTCCCCGACCACCATCATCCGCCTTCTTCTTTTGAGGGTGGTGGTCATGGAACCCCCATCCCTACGACTATGCATCCCATGCCTTCCAGTAGAAGTGATTCCCTTTCAATTTCTTCCTTGTGAGGTGCCTTCCAAAGCATTCACCATCACAGAACCTGTGGAGAGAGCCTGAAAGCGATTACTTACCTCTGTAGCAATAGGGGATTCCTGTGCTGGCCTTTTTTTTCTTCTAGAAGTTACATACTGCCAGTTCTCTTCCTCGTCCTGTACTGCCCTCTCTGGCTCTTCTACCTGCCTTGCTTGCAGGATTAAACATTGCCTTCTATCGAAGAAGTCTTCATCCTCTCTGATCGCACGTAGGGTTGACACTTTGGCCTCCAGTCCTCTAATTTTTTCCTCGAAAATGGCAACCAGCTTGCACTTAATGCAAATGAAATCCTTTCTTTCTTCTGGGAGGAAGACAAAGATGGCACATGCTGTGCAGGTAAGAACCGCAGACCTATCACTATCCATACCTGCTGTCCTAAAAAAGGGTTTAAAGGAAAGGCAAGAGTATCTCGCCCCTTTCCCTCTCCCCTTCCAAACTCCCTCTCTAAACTCCTTGTTTGCAAGCTCCTGGGTCACTGACTCACTCCTTTATAAAGCCCTGGACTGCCTGATAGTCCCTCCCTCTATCAAGGTTCAGCCAATAAGCAGAGGCTTCTAGATTTCAAACTCTAATTAGAAGCAGCAGTTTGCAGCTGCCAGTCAAAGCACACTCTCTGTTGGGGGGGGGAGGGGCAGGGAAAGGAAAAAAAACCCCTCACAAACAGAAACTCAGCACACAGCAAGAATGCCCCAAACACAACACGCACTACGGACAGCCACTTCCCTCAAGAGTCCTACCTTACTTTGATTTATTATAGTCATGAATATATGTAACAACATTGTTTACGTGATTTTTTGTGTAATTTTGTCCATCCAAAATAACTTGGTCAATATTTACCTCTTTGTTCAAAAAATCTTGATATTCACCTCTATAGAAACCATGGACCAAATTCTTCTTTCAGAAAAGTCATTGTAAATATGGAGAAGCGAATGCAGGAACTCCAGCTATACAGTGATGTACCTGAGAAGAACTCAGACCAATTATCTTCTTATAAACCTAAAGGGATTTTGAAAATGAAGAAGAGTCAGGCAATTTGGAAGAGAGAGTGGTAGAGAGCAAGGCCAGACCAATCCTTTCACATACTGGCTAGGATTTAAGAGTAGTATGGTGCGGGTACACACCCCTACATATACTGGCATGGTGTAGCAAAGTAGACAGTACAGATTGAATCTCACTAGTCCAGAACTCTCTGATCTGGAAACGTGTCGTCTGGAATGATTTTAGTTAGCCAGATGTCCACTTTTCATGGGTGTGGCCAAGTTTCCCGCAGTCTCATAAAATGTGTACAGCCACCATGTATAGCTCTCCGTGTTGTGCTGTCATTTAGCTCTAATGTACTCCTAAATGTCCTCTAACAGCCCAGTAAACGGTGGAAGCATAGGTAATGCTCCTAGACAATATTGACCTTCTGCAGTTCAGAAAACTCTCTTATTAAGAACTTGTCATGTCCCGAAGGTGCTGGATTAGAGAGGTTCAACCTGTATTTCTAACACCCGAATAGTAAAAAATTATGAATCAGGCCCACGAAACCAAGAGATTACATTAAAAATCATAGACTCATAGGGCTGGAAGAGACCTCAGGATGTCATCGAATCCAACCCCTTGCGCAAAACAGGACCAACCCTAACTAAATCATCCCAGCCAAGGCTTTGTCAAGCATGGACTTAAAAACCTCTAGGTATGGAGATTCTACCACCTCCTTAAGTAACCCATTCCAGTGCTTCACCACCCTCCTAGTGAAATAGTTTTTCCTAATATCCAACTTAGACCTCCCCCACTGCATGTTGGGTTTTAATAATAGTAATTTTTTTTTTAATTTGCCTTCTGGTATCTGACCTTCAGGGAACATTCATGTCAATTTTCAAGTTTTACTCTACAACCATGAGAGTTAGAAGCTTTTTGATTTATGAAAGTTGAGTTCTTGATTCCAGGAGTTGAGGGTTTCAGAAGCACACTGGCTTTATTGAGACTAGCAGTAAAAATCACAAGAGTTAGGAACACTGGCACTGATGATGATCAGAAGTTTCTCAATGCCCCAGAAACATTGTGCTTGCATCTGCCCCTGGCAGATAAAATGCTTTTCCCCATGTCTCTTCCTCACCAGTGCTGCACTTACTGTGGCCACTGTTTAATTCAAATATGTGTGAGCTATAAAATGTATTTGGTTCTGCCACTCACATATTTCAATTAATTTGGCATTTGTAGAATAAAATTGAAGTTTTGAAGCGTTTTATGTGGGCTAGTATTAGTAGCCTAGGTACTTTTCAAAATCTTCAAATTAGGAATGCCTCTTACTTATTAGGGAGGATAAGTCCTTGAGTTATATAGTGGTGAAACTGCATATTTTACTTTAAGATGAAGGAACTGTATTTAATTCTGTTTATATCAGAGTATCATCTAATATTAAATTATTTTTACTGCCCTATTGAGAAGGGTTTTGTCTATACTGACAATAAAATCTTTATACATTTACCTTACATTTGGAGAGTCCTTTTCCTTTTAAAAGACATATTAAAGGGAACATTTCAGATTAGGGATGGACGTGACAAGCAAGAGTGAAAACTGGGTGTTTAAAGATATCATGAATACATGGAAACCAATTTGTGTGTCAAAAATAAAATAAAAATAGCAGTATTCTTTGCTTAATATCAAAATCTAAAATAGTTTTAAGCATTTTATACAGGTGACATCTGTGCTTAAATATAATTTTCTCTCCCTGTTCTGGTATGACTGTTAATTACTTACTCAATGTAGTTCAACATTTAGTTAATAAATATGTCAAGCTTTTACCATAGTGTTCTTTTTGCAGAGTTGTGAATTTGCAATTAGTTTTAGATTTACAACATGGTGACAGACAGTGCTGTATAAATAGAGGTTAAACACACAATTTACATATTAATTTCATGATTCATTTATTCAGTGATTTATGTGGATATAGATTGTATTTAATCTCTGTGCTGTAGTTGTTTCAGGCATGACAAACAGAATCGCTGTACTGGCAGAGAAGTAATGATGTCTATATTGAACTACAGAGAGCTAAGAGGAAAAATAAGAAAGATTTCGGAACATAATGATTCACTAACCTTAATACTTTGTAAAGAGGCTAGTGAAAAGCAATAATGGATTTTTAAATGGGCCACATATAAACATTATTGGAAGTTTGATACTTTGTTTTTTCTCTGTGATAATGCATATTAGTGTTTAATAAGTGTGTGCCAAGTCCTGTTTCCCTTGAAATCAATAAATGATTTGCAATTTACATTGGACCATGAGTCTGCCTGTGTGTGTACCATTGCAGGACGGGGGCCTAAGGACTCAAACCTGAAAATACGTATGTATGTGTTGTACATTAAACCTAAGACTAGACCTGTGAAGCAATAAGTTACTTCTTGTGCTTAAAGTTAGTAACATGAGTAACTGTTTGAGAGATCCAGGTCTCTTTTGTAAGAATGCAAAGGCATACAATGGAATAAAGTTTTGGGTTTGTTTTTAATAGTGTATTTTTATTATTCAATATTTTGATATGAGCTCTTATAAAAAGAGCTCTACTTATATATTTTGATCCTATTTCTTTCCTTTATTGTAGGGATTATGAAAGTAACAACAAATGAGATGAAAAGTAAAGAAATTCCCCCACAAGCTATAATTTAGAGTGTGTGTAAAATATATAAATGAGACACAAAAAAAACACTTTGAACTTTAGTATGTGTGATTGAACGACTTACATTTATTCTAGAGTACATATTTTTATTTATTATGTTTATTTAGACTGCACTCATTTAATTTCATTTTAAAAGATGTTCAGCCTAAAATCTCTTTCCTTAAAACCACAGCTACTTGAAATAGGATAAAGTTTGTTTGACTAAAGATACACCTTTGATTTAATAGATTATGGCCTTTAAACTTCCATTAACATTTTGTTCGTTAATGGAACATGTATTTTGCTCAATACATGGAGTTGACCTCTTACATTTCTTTTACTTCAAAATGTGATTCTTTCAAAAGCTCTGCACATTAAGGCCATGTCTACCTTACAGAGTTTTTGCAGAAAAACAGCCATTTCCCCGCAAAAACTTGCAGCATATCCACACCTCAAGCATGTTTTTGTGCAAGTAAATTGAAAGATCAGAGGGGTTTTTGCGCAATTGGTAATCCTCATTCTACGAGGAAGAACACCTTTTTGCGCAAGAGCTCTTGCGCAAAAAGGCGTGTGTAGATGGGGAAGAGGGTTTTTTTTGTGCAAGAAGAGGGGTTTTTTTGTGCAAAAAGGCGTGTGTGGATGGGGAAGAGGGTTTTTTTTGTGCAGGAAGAGGAAAAAGCACAGGTGCCCCGGGGGCCATTCTGTCCATTGCAATCACTGCTTACTTTCAAGAGAGCATCCAGATAGTCTGGACACTGTCTTTCGCAAAAGTGTATCGCTTTTTCAATGTGCTTTTGCAGTGTGGATGCTCTCTTGCGCAAGAAGTTTTTCCGGAAGATCTCTTCCGACAAAAGCTTCTTGCACAAAAAGCCTGTAGTTTAGACGTAGCCTAAGAAAACAGTAAAACTGCAGATCAGAGGTCAGACCTTTCAGTTGTTCTGTGCTTGGAGCTCCGATTGAGGTAAATGGGAGTACTGCAAGTGAACAGATGTTAAATATGTGCCTTTGGGGACCATTAATGTATATTTAAAACAGTGGAGTTTATTATCAGTCTGCTAAACATGGAATTACATTTTTACTCTAAATCCAATTCTAAAAGTATGAACAGTAATATTTGTTTTCTTAACCCATATTCTGTCAGCTTCCTCAGGTCTAAGATATCCCATAATTACTGTGGTTGTATAGCTGTTTAGAGTCTTGGGTTATTTCACTTTTACTCCCTTACTAATATAGCAGAAATTGTAATCCTGAAGTTGGTCAATGTTCAAAACTTCCATTGATTTCACTGGGAGAACTATGTGTAAACTGACTGCTAGACTTCTACTTTCCCAGGTATTTTGGAGTGTGAATGAAAGATAGGAAGACCCCACAGTTAACTCTCAGGAGTTCAGTGGTATCCATTCAGATAACTAATGATTTATTTCAAAAGTCCTAACAGAAAGTAGAGCAAAACATACAAATATACTGGAGCAGATGAAAAGAGAATTTATTAAATATATCATTCAAGGGGAGCAGCTGTATCTCACTAGTTTTCCTTCAGTCCAGCCAGATAACTATCATTTTATGGGCTGTTCTTTGAAACAGCAGAAACCCTACATGTTACCTTCTAGATACACATTTGACTTTTTATGGGCCACAAAGTGGCATAATTTGTTAGAAAAACTCTCCATTGACATCAGCGGCATGACATATGCTTAATTCTGCAGATGCATTTAGAACTAGTAGACTTACCTGGCATTGCTCAGGTCCTTCAGGGGTGCAGGAGTCATGGCAGGACCTTGAGAAAGTGTATTTGTGGGAGAGAGGAGGGTACTTGGGGAAGGGGATGCATGAGTGGGGAGTGGGTGGAGGAGGAGCTCAAGGGAGGTCCCATTTTGCACGGGCCTTTTCTGTCTCCCCAGCTCCCTGCCCAGCCACCAGAAGTGTTTTCTCTCTCCCCAAGGTCTCCCCCCCCCCCAAGCTACCAGGGATGTTTTCTCTCTCCCCAGCGCTTCCCCCCAACCACCAAGGGAGTTTTCTCTCCCTCCCAGGCCCCTTGTCTCGGCTGCCAGCCCCCCCTCCCCTTTCCCTCCACTGGCACTGAGGCCAAGAGACAGCAGGAGGGTTACTTACCCGGTGTGCTGGCAGGCAAGATGGCAGAGCCTCAGTCTGCTGGTCACTCTCTTGGTGGTATGGCTGCCCCCAGTGGACACTTTTAGTATCATATCCCTCTAAACAGCAGTCCCTCCCTTTGCATGTTATGGAAAACAGTTCCCTACTTGAGTCTTTCAGTTGTCCTGGCACAACCATTGTTAGTTCTCCTAACAATTATAAGTTAGGAGAACTTAAATATAGAATTTGCATATTAAATTTGGTAGCCCTACCTCTTACTGTTTAGGAGCAGTTCTTGAACAAATGGACTCACAGACGGACAGATAGACACAAACCTCTGAAATATAAATATAGATTTAAGTACTGAAAAGTGCAGCTTACTGGGGGATACTACTTAATGGAAGACCCTTTTCTTCTGTTGTAGCTAGTTGAAGAAGTAACTGTCAGTTCTCAGTGCTATCTTCTATTTTAGACTAATATAGTATGAGTTGTCTTCTCAATCAATGCGCAGTGCCATCTAGAGTATATACAGGAGGAAAATGCAAAGAAGAATTTTTTCTCACAGTTGATCTAATAGTGAAAGGCAATATGAAGAACTCCCTCCTCTCACTACAATTAATAATATGGTGGAAATTTAAAAAAAAATGGTGAACATGCCTAAATTAGGGGAAGAATAAAATCTCTTTTCTCTGTTTTAAGTACACATCTTCAAGCATCCATTCTTTCTCTGTACATTTGTGCGTGCATGTGCACAGACATACTTTGGTTTCCATTTGTTTCACTAATGTAGTTGCATGTGGTTGCTCACATCACATTTCTGTTTTTAAACGGAATTCCTAAAATTTGTTAGTAGATGTGAAAGTTAAACCCTCACTTTTAAACCATTAAAATTGCAATGTGCTAAATAGCGGACTGTGGGGAGCAGGTGTCAAACAATATTTAAATGACATTCTCCACAAAATAAATATTGAACTGCCCTGTCACTTTGGTGAGAGAATAATCTGCTCCAAGAGAAAAAATCCCATTCATTGTAAACTGCCTTTGACATTTGTTCTTCAGGAATTATTTGCAGTTTATCTTCTGAGCTAGAGCCTTTTATCAGCACAGCAGTTGAACTGCAGTGTAAAAAAATAGTAATTGAGTATTTTATCAAATGCTTCCAACAAAACGGACTTTGCAAGTCGTAAATGAAGATTAAAACCATTGTTGGCAGGGATGAACAAATTGGAATGATTTATTATCTGAAACATCAATATGCCACTGCTCAGAAATAAAAAGAAACAACTTCCCTCCCCAAAATGTGCTCTTGGTTTCAGCCAAGCAATGGAAGGTAAATAAATGTTTTAATTATTTGTGCTGGAGAAGCTGTTAAAAAAAAGGGGGGGGGCGGAGGAAGAGAAAGCATCATCATAATGGCACAGCTGCTGTGGGACATTATCCTAGAAAAAGAGACAGTAATAAAAGAACTATGTCAAAGGAAAGCAACTCTGAATGCATACTTCAGTGCTCCTGATTATAGAAAGAAGATTAAATATTATAAATGGGGCAATTTACTACTTGTGTTTAATACCTAAATAGCCAATGCTTTATCTCATTAAAATAGCATTTAAAATTAATTTGGAAGAATATATTTTGAAAAATAATTTTGTGTTAACTATTTTAATTCTGGAATGTTGAAGAATAAACTAAGAGCACATTTTCTTTTTTGAAGGGTTTGGATCATTTTGAGAATGCAAAACAGAAAAGCAAAGATGTTGTGTGTTTTAATTTATTGATATAAACTGCAAGCTGTATAGAGTAGATGTACAGACTATTAGATTTAACCAGAAAAAACTAAAAAAAAACCCCAAACAGTCTAGTAGCACCTTAAAGACTAACAAAACATGTAGATGGTATAATGATCTTTTGTGGGCACAGCCCACTTCTTCAGAAGACCAAAGTGTTAGAAGTCCAGATCCAGTGCTACTAGACTATTTCTTGTTTTTTAGGTTTTTCCTGTTACAGACTAACTCAGCTACCCCTCTGATGGTTTAATCAGAGTTGGTGGTAGGCTTAGGGTGACAATTATGATTATTTTATTTATTATTGTGTAGGGTGAGGACCCCAGAAATATTTCTGCTTAGGACCCCCATTGGCTAGCACCACCTCTGGATCTAAATTTGACAAATTTGCTTTCCTTGACATAGTGGTTGCTACCTGTAAGTTGGCATACATGCATGTCACTATAAATCACCAAATAAGTTTGAATCTTCCAAATGTTTTTTAATCAAGTTGTTAAATGATATTCTTTATAAATACTCTGTTATGGTGAAAAAAACCTTCATGGATTTCTCATCTGGATGACCTCTTTTCCCTGCCCAATTTTTTTTTATATGAGGATTATTTTTCTTTGCTTTCAAGTGTATAAAAATCTTAAACAGACTGGAGGAAAACTGAAAAAAAAGTATCTCACCAGTTCAGTCCATGTTTCTTAGAATTCCTAGAACTGGGACATAGAGGTTCTGCATTAATTTGTTATTAATAAAGAAACTGGAATGAAAAGAGGATCTCTGTTACCTGGAAGTTTATTGGATGCTGGTTATTCCCAAATCAAAGTAATAATTGATGTTGGCATAGTATTTTGCCAGAATGACTGATCTAAATCGGTGTCTGGAGGCACTGATGGTTTGTTTGGATGAAGTCAAATAAGCTGAAGTTGAACCCAGATAAGACTGAGGTCCTGAGGATCAGGAGGCCGTCTGTGCATGAATGTGGCATGGCACCTGTTCTAGACAGGGTTACTCTCCCCCTGAAAGAACAGATACGCAGCTTGGGAGTCCTCCTGGTCCCTTTTTTAACATTTGAAAATCAGGTTTCTTCGGTGGCCAGGAGTGCCTTTGGTCAACTTCGTTTAATCTGCAAGCTGCGACCCTTACTGAGCAAACATGACTTGGCCACAATGATCCATGCTCTTGTTACATCCCGACTGGATTACTGTAATGCACTTTATGTAGGGCTGCCTCTAAAGAGCCTTCAGAAACTTCAACTGGTCCAGAATGCGGGTGCTCGAGTTTTAACCAACACTACTTATACGGAGCACGTTATGCCAGTGCTTTGGCAGCTGCACTGGCTTCTGGTATGTTTCCAGGCACAATTTAAGATTTTAGTTATGACCTATAAAGCCTTAAATGAGTTGGGTCCAGGGTATCTGAAGGACCATCTTCTCCTATATGAACCTGCCCGGGGATTGAGGTCAGCTGGGGAGGCTTTGCTTCATGTTCCCCCACTTGCGGAGATAAGATTAACATCTACGCAGAACAGGGCATTCTCAGCTTTTGCTCCCAGGCTGTGGAATTCTCTTCCTCGGGATATTCGCATGGCGCCAACGTTAGCATTGTTCCGGCATCAGGCTAAAGCTGCCCTTTTTACTCGTGCTTTTATTAATGTTTGAGTCTATATGTTTGTGTTCCTCCTCTCTATATGTTTTTAGCTGGTTATGTCCTTCTGAGGTCTCATCTTTTAAATTCTCATATTTTAAATTTTTATATACTTTTATATATAAATTTATATATATTTGTATTTTTTTTGCTTGTTCTTGTAAGTCGCCTTGAATATTTTAAATAGAAAGGCGGAGTAAAAATATTTAAATAAATAAAATAAAATATTTTGAGACTCTTGTAAAGTAATGGATAAGGACATCTTTCATCTTCTTGTACAGGAACACCTGTAACCGGTTCCATTTTCACATCTTTACATTTGAGATTCCTCCTTCCCTGTTTTTTTCTGCTTTTCTGTCTGTGGCCTTTCTTACATTGAGCAACTGTGTTTCAGGAAAATAAAAGTCAACTGTATGAAAAGTGCAGAGTACACTTATTTTTTAGGGGAAAGCTCCGTACAGTTTTTTATTCACTGCATCATTTTCATGTTTATTGCTGGAAAAATGGGACAAAGTGTATTCTACTGTAACTTGCTGCAGACCACAGGATGGTAGGCACTAAATAAGGTTTGAGTAGTCCCTAGGTTGGACTTTTGTCACAGCCCCTCAAACTAAAAGCTCTTTGGTCTCTGATTATTCCTTCTTGGAACAGAGAGATAGAATGATGTGGAAGCACACATTTCCTATTGGGGGCGAACAGCGAATTCATTCTTTGCTTTGGTTTCCTGGCATTGGAACCAGATGGGTCATGGAAACAGGATTATGCTCTGATTTGTAGCTTGGGTATGCCTGTGTGATGCAGAAGCCCTAGAAAAGAAAGGACCAATATGGCCACCTCACTTACTAAACTGTAAGACAGCTACTGAAAAGAATCCTCATTTATTACTTTAATAGGAATTTCCCAGTTATTTTCAGTCAATTATCCTGAGGTCCTGGAGGTTTATACTTCAAAGCAGGGAATAGGTTGTACATGCTGATCAGTTCTTTCTTAGGATTGAGCAAAAATTTCATAACAGCCTGAAACAAGGCAAAACTTAACTTGGTTTCTGCCAGTCAGTGACACAAGCCAAGCTTTGTGTGTACTTTTTGCAAAATCATTTTTCCGTTTCTTGATTCCTGAAACAGCAAAAAATGAATAGATTAGGGCAAGGGTTCACTCGACACCAGTATATTTTGTGCCTTTGGTTTCTTTAACAATGTCAGAACTCATTGGTTTTCTGACAGAATTAAACAACCCTATCAATGGAAACAAATCAACCCAAAAACAAAACACTACAGTGAATAAAGGGAAAAGAAACACCATGACTATACGATGCTGAATAGAAGCACAATTGTCTATATAGAAATTTATATCTAAGTTTTCCGTGAGCGTCATTAGGCCTTTGATTGTTAGACTATGTATATTGGTATTATGTGGGAAATGTAGAATCCAAGAAATAGAATTGTAAAGGATACAAAGTTTTTGTCTTTCATACTAGAACATTGTGTTTCATTGAATTCACAAAACAGTTCTTAGCAAGAGAGATGTCATACTCCCAATTTTGTTAACATATGTGTAAAGTGACCAATAGTTGGGTAGACAAATAAAATATCTGCACTTTTCAAGAGAGAGGTTTTAGCAAAGTCATAAATAAGTGAGCATACATTGTACTATGGAATTATAATGGTTATAGTAATATAACTATAAACTTTGTATTAAATGTTTATGTTACTGTTAACAAAGAAGAGATGAACTCATGTAGAGTCTAAATAATGCCACCTGGAATGTAATGAAATACACATTTGGCAGTATATACTGGTGTTTTAATAACTAGGAACTAAATCCATTGATGATTTGGAGGAGCCCCTAATGTAGCTTATTTCAGTTAAGGGGCTCAGTATATAGAATTTTTGTTTCTTAGCATCTGCCAATTGAAAATTATCATTTTGCTATCTGAAAAAATGTAAAGGGCCTGATTTTTCCTCTCATCAAAGTCAATGTGAAACCCCCACTGATTTCAATAGTACAGGATCATGCCTTAATTCAGACATCTTGCATAATTCAGCATTGATACATTTATTTATTTTCCTTGTATTGAAAACAGTTGTTCGTTATTTAAATTGCCCTGTGTGTTTGTGTGTGTGTTTTGCCAAGAGTATTTAGGTAACAGACAGAGTGTTTGTACCAATTTGACTAAGTATGGATGCAATTATAGCCATATAAATGTGAGTATATTGGTGTGACTCCTGTTGGTAAACAAAGTGACATATTAAATATTCCACGTTTAGGTTAGGGATGTTAAATAACATGTAAATGAACAGTCATGTAACCACATGTAATCTTAGCAATTACACAATTATTTGATAGTCCCCAGGGCAGGGAGACAGCCAGTGTGCTCCCGGCCCTGTTCCCGGGGATCCCCTGCCACTCATGCTGCTGCCTCTGATACAGAGTTAGCAGCATGGAGTGGCAGGTGAGAGTCAGTCCTTGAAAGGAGTCAGTTTAAAAACCAGCTCGCTGTGCATTGGCTGCCCAGCTCATTCTCTGGTCACTGGGCGAGGGGCAGCGACTGCTGGCAGGCCTGGCTCTGGCACATGCAGTGTGGCCAGAATCTACCCTTTAAGGGCTCCGGGCCTGGGGGAGAGGAGAAGAGTTTTCTTGGTTTGGCCCAGAGTGGCCATCAGGTGAAATTGGGAAGGGCTAGAGGCCCCCTATTTCGGAATAAGTGTCTACACAGCACTTATTTTAAATTTAAATTTAATTTAAAATTAAATTTTAAATGATTTCTTTGCTTCAGTCTTCACAGCTGAGGACGTTGGGGAGATTCCC
>JANRFK010001158.1:31789669-31804886 GCA_030068395.1 Apalone spinifera
TCTGAAAACTTCCACACAGTGTGCAGCGGCGATCAAAAAGGCAAATAGGATGCTCCGAATTATTAAGAAAGGGATAGAAAATAAGATCCAGAATATCTTACTGCCCCTGTATAAAACTATGGTACTCCCACATCTTGAATACTGTGTACAGGTGTGGTCTCCTCACCTTAAAAAAGATATTTTGGCCTTGAAAGGGTTCAGAAAAGGGCAACTAAAATGATTAGGGGTTTGGAATGGGTCCCATATGAGGAGAGGTTAAAGCGACTGGGACTTTTCAGTTTAGAAAAGAGGAGACTGGGGGGGGGGATATGATAAAGGTCTATAAAATCATGAATGGTGTGGAGAAGGCGGATAAAGAAAAGTTATTTATTAGTTCCCTAAATAGAAGAACTAGAGGACACCAAATGAAATTAATGGGTAGCAGGTTTAAAACTACTAAAAGAAAGTTCTAATGACCTAATCATTGTGGTCACTCTCCGCTGGACCCTCTCCAATGTGTCCACATCCTTTATATAGAAGGGGGCCCAGAACTGGACAAAATACTCCAGATGTGGCCGCACCAGAGCTCAATAAAGGGGAATAATCAGTTCTCTGGATCTGTTGGCAATGCTTCTCCTAATGCACCCTAATATGCCATTAGCCTTCGTGGATACAAGGGCACACTGTTGACTCATATCCAGCTTCTCATCCACTGTAATCCCCAGGTCCTTTTCTGCAGAAGTGCTACTTAGCCATACGGTCCCCAGGCTATAACAGTGCTTGGGATTCTTCTGTCCCAAGTGCAGGACTCTAACACTTGTCCTTGTTGAACCTCATCAGATTTCTTGTGGCCCAATCTTCCAATGTGTCTAGGTCACTCTGGACCCTATCCCTGCCCTCCAGCGTATCTACCTCTCCCCCTAACTTAGTGTCATCTGCGAACTTGTTAAGGGTACAATCCATCCCCTCATCCAGATCATTAATAAAGATATTGAACAAAACCGGTCCAAGAGCACATCCTTGGGGCACTCCACTAGAAACTGACTGCCAACCTGACATCGAGGTGTTGATCGCTACCCGTTGGGCCCGACAGTCTAGCCAGCTTTCTATCCATCTTACAGTCCATTTATCCAATCCATATTCCCTTAACTTGCTGGCAAGAATATTGTGGGAGACCGTATCAAAAGCTTTGCTAAAGTCAAGGTATATAGCATACACCGACTTTCCCATATCCACAGAGGCAGTTACCTCACCCTAGAAGCTAATCAGATTGGTCAGGCATGATCTGCCCTTCGAGAATCCATGTTGACTATTCCTGATCACTTTCCCCTCTTCCAAGTGCTTCAAAATGGATTCCTTGAGGATCCCCTCCATGAATTTTCCAGGGACTGAGGTAAGGCTGACTGGTCTGTAGTTCCCTGGATTGTCCTTCTTCCCTTTTTTAAAGATGAGCAGTACATTTGCCTTTTTCCAGTCATCTGGGATCTCTGTTGATCTCCACGAGTTTTTAAAGATAATGGCCAAAGGCTCCACAATGACATTTGCTAACTCCCTCAGTACTCTCAGATGCATTAAATCCGGGCCCATGGTTTTGTGTATGTTTAGCTTTTCTAAATAGTTCCTAACTTGTTCTTTCCCCACCAAGGGCTGTCCACCTCCATCCGATACTGCGTTGTCTTGTGCATTTGTCTGGGAGCTGACCTTTTCCGTGAAGACAGGAACAAAGAAAGCATTGAGTACTTCAGCTTTTCCCACATCATCTGTCACTAGTAGTGACATGAAGCTTACAGGATTTGACAACAGAGGTTTCTGAGATTGGCTGATTTCCATCTAGACTACCGCGCTGTGCCGACAATCAGCTGATAGGCACAGCACGGTGGCCATTTTGATGTAAATGAAGTGGTGATTATTTAAATCGCTGCTTTATTTCCCTTTGCTGAGTACACTCATCTACATGGTTCCGTCGACAGAGCCGTGTAGTCTAGACACACCGTAGGTTACCTCCCTTATCCAGTAAGGGCCCCACACCCTCTCTGATCACCCTCTTATTGCTAACATGCCTGTAGAAACCTTTCTTGTTATCCTTCACATCCCTTGCTAGCTGCAATTACAATTGCGCTTTTGCCTTCCTGATAACTCCCCTGCATTCTCGAGCAATATATTTTTACTCCTCTCTAGTCATGTGTCCAAGTTTCTACTTCTTGTAAGCTTCCTTTTTGTGTTTAAGCTCACCAAGGATGTCCCCGGTAAGCCAATCTAGTTACCTACCATATTTGCTTTTCTTGCTGCGCATCGGGATGGTTTCTTCCTGTGCCTTTAATAAGGCTTCTTTAAACTACTGCCAGCTCTCCTGGACCCCTTTCCCCTTCATGTAAGCATCCCAGGGAATCCTGCCCTTCAGTTGTGCGAGGGATTCAAAGTCTGCTTTTCTGAAGTCCAGGGTGTGTATTTTGCTACTCTCCTTTCTTCCTTTGGTCAGGATCCTGAAATCTACCAGCTCATGATCACTGCTTCCCAAGTTGTCACCCACTTCCACTCCCTTCTCTTAGGGAGTCAAAAGTCGGCTTTTCTTAAGTTCAGGGTATATATTTTATTTATCCTCTTTCTTCCTTTGGTCTGGATCCTGAAATCAGCCATCTTATGATCACTGCTGCTAAGTGAAATATCTTGTTCTCTTTTTTATTGAAATCTTAATTTTTTAAGCTTTTACAATGTGGTTCCTATTTTATAAATATATTAAAACATACTACCTTTCTCATTTTTATTTTATTTTTAATTTAAAAGATCTCTTGTTTGAAGTTGAAATATCTTGATCATATAACACTGCAGAGATGCGAACTTGTTGAATTCAGAGTGTGACTGTTGATCTTATTCACTTACCCTGTAATATTCTCTACACCTGCATTTGGATGGTTAAGAGGAATGATCTTATAGCTCCCACTCCAAAAAAAGAAACAGAGAAGAGAATGGAAGGGAGAGTTTGGTGTAGAAAAGGAAAGGAAGAGGGAAACACTGCATGTGAAAATTCTTCGTAAAAGAGAAAAAAGAGATTGCAAAGAAGGAGAAAATTATTTTAAAAGGGTGAAAAAACGATGACCACTGAAAAATATGGAAGAAGAAACGTATGGTTATAGAAGAAAACTGCAGAGTGGAAAGAGAGAAGGAAAAGAAAAAAGATAAACAGTAGATTTGTAAATAGTTTTTAATTGTATGGAAAATTGCCTCTGGTAGCATTTTGAAGCTACAATTAATGGCAATTTGAGTGATTGAGGATGGAGGAAATATGAACATTTTCTAAATAAGCTGGTCAGAGAGTTGTGGGAATAGTTTCTGAGACTTCTTGCCCTACTCCCTGAGAATAATCATTTTTTTGTGGCAAAACCTGAAAGGTTTGACATAGTGCATTAGCATCAAGTGAGGGGCAGACATACAACTTTAGAAGCTAAAAGCACCTCTGCTGTTGAATATATATTGTCACATACTTTGTTGTTTTTTCATTGATATTCAATGTGCACAGCTAAAGCACATCCATCTACCTAAAATCTGATCCTTTTCATAGCAACCAGCTGTGAGTATGTTGTTGCTGCTGCTCAGTAAACCACTGGCATCATATAAAGAGTTCTCAATCTCTTTCAGACTCTGCAGTCAAGGTGATTCCTGGGAATTGTTAGTTGAATAACTCCACAGTATACTGTACATCATTTTTATTTGTAGTAATAAAGATGGAGAGGCTACATACTATCAATACAATGCTGAATGAAAGTTTTTTGTTCAAAACATTGTCCAGAGCCATATAGATTTCAGCAGATGTAATATATTCCATGCTGACCCAATAAATCCCGCCCATCCAAGTAGGATATGATTAAAGTTGCAAAGTGAAGCTGTCATTAGTTAGGAAATGCCAATGTTTGGATGGCAAACATGACCTTAACTCTGCCCTCTTATCTGTATAAATTAAGATACTGATTATATGACCACTTGCTGTTTTTCTACAGTTTTCTTAAATGGAGAGAATGAAAGTAGAACTCTGCAGAGGGAAATGTATACTATAGCATCCTAATTGTTTGGGGAATTATAGAAGAGGGCTCAAGTGCTCCCACTTGAGAATTTTGTTTTTTATTAAACAAAAAAAATGACATGGTAGCTCTGAATCATACCAATGTGAGGCAGTAATTGAATTTCTAAGTATGTTCCAGAATGTGTGATTAAATACATCTGTATATTGATAGGATACTGTGGTTTTTTTCAGCTTTGTTAAAAATGAGTTATGTGATTGAAAATAGCTTCTGCTGTGCACCAACATAGCAAATACCACTGCTTGAATATTTAGTAACAACATATTTGCTTAGGAAAACTGTACATCAGAGGCTGTATGAGAAAATATTAACATCCCTGGCTATTTAATATAAGCTGGAGGGGAATGTAATATAGTGTGCATTCGGAACCCTGCTCTGTGAAGATGTCTGGCATTTCTGGTGTAAACTGTCTTTTCTTGGAGAGGAGCAGACTTACCATTCATTAACTATGTCTTCCAGCAGAGTTCCCTGTTCTTGGCATAGGTGTATTGGAATCTTTGTTTTTGAATACTTTCTAAATGGAATGGAGGACACCATGGTGATTCCTGTAAGGCAAAGGTGGGCAATAATTTTTAATTTTTCAAGTTGTCAAGGGCCACACTTCTGTGAAAGGAATGCGGGGTCTGGGTTGGAAGTTGGGTGAAGATGGGAGGGTTGGGGTAGGAGCCGGGGGTACACTAAACTAGGGGGAGAGGTAGATATGCTTGAGGGTAGAGATAGGGTCCAGAGTGACTTGGACAAATTGGAGGATTGGGCCACAAGAAATCTGATGAGGTTCAACAAGGACAAGTGGGACGGAAGAATCCCAAGCATTGTTACAGGCTGGGGACCAACCAGCTAAGTAGTAGTTCTGCAGAAAAGGATCTGGGGGTTACAGTCGATGAGAAGCTGGATATTAGTCAATAGTGTGCCTTTGTAGCCTAGAAGGCTAATGGCATATTAGGGTGCATTAAGAGGAGCATTGCCAGCAGATCCAGAGATGTCAATATTCCCCTTTATTCGGCTCTGGTGAGGCCACATCTGGAGTATTGTGTCCAGTTCTGGGCCCCCCACTACAAAAAGGATGCGGACGCATTGGAGAGGGTCCAGCGGAGGGCAACCAAAATGATTAGGGGGTTGGAGCATATGACCTATGAGGAGAGGCTGAGGGAGTTGGGTCTGTTTAGTCTGCAGAAGCAAAGAGTGAGGGGGGATTTGATAGCAGCCTTCAACTTCCTGAAGGGAGGTTCCAAAGAGGATGGAGGGAGGCTGTTCTCAGTAGTGAGAGATGGCAGAACAAGGAGTAATAGTCTCAAGTTATGGTGGGAGAGGTCCAGGCTGGATATTAGGAATAACTATTTCACTAGGAGGGTGGTGAAGCACTGGAATGGGTTACCTAGGGAAATGGTGGAGTCTCCATCCCTAGAGGTGTTAAGTCTCGGCTTAACAAAGCCCTGGCTGGGTTGATTTAGTTGGGATTGGTCCTGCCTAGAACAGGGGGCTGGACTTGATGACCTTCTGAGGTCTCTTCCAGCTCTATAGTTCTATGATTCTATAATACAGGAGAGGATGTGGGGTCTTAGAGGGAGTTTGGGTTTAGGAGGAGGTTGTAATCTGGGCCAGGGGCTTGGAGTGCTGGGTGGGAGTGGGAGGAGGCATGCATTCAGGAGAGGATTCTGGCCTGGGGGAGGAGTGGAGGAAGGGGTGCAGGGTCTGTAAGGGAGTTGTGACCTAGGAGAAGGGGGGAAAGGGGTACAGACAGAGGGTTTGGGTGGTAGCCTGGAGCAGGTAGTTGGGGGGAAAGAGGGGATGAGGTGCTAGAGGCAGGCTCTGGCTAGGAGGTTTTTGCCTAGATAGCTCCTAGGCAGCAGCCCTACAAGAACCTAAAGGAAGGCTGTCTGCTGCAGGCTCATTGGCTGTCTACACCATGTGGCTCTGTTCTGGGGATGGGGAAGAAGGAGGGAGGCTTCACATGCTGCCCCTGCCCTCAGCAACATTTCTCAACTACTATTGGCCGGAAATTGGCCAGTGGAAGCTGAGAGATTTTGCTGGGGGTAGGGCAATGCACAAAGCCTCCATCCTCCCTCCCCAGCAGCCAGAGCAGAGAGCAGCTAGCTCTTTAGAGTGTGAGCTGCTCTCTGCCTAAGGGTTCTGGTGAGATGGCCACAGGCAGGATCAGGTGGCTTGGCAGGCTGAATCCAGCCTTCTGGCCACCTTTTGCCCACCCCTGCTCTAAGGGCTTAGAATCCTGGGCAGCTACAAAATGTTCCAGAAGTGGGATGTTTCAAAAAGGTTTCTTAGAAATTCCTCTCTATCCAAAAAGGGAGCACACTCTAATATGTTGCTGTGGATACCATGGTCTGAGAGTCACTGCTCTGTGAAATTGACAGAGCAGCCTCTGCCCGGGGGGGAGCTTGGGTCCTTATGGACAGAGGCTGCTGCCGCTGCCCTGCACTGCTGTGTCTGGTATAGCTGGGTTTTGTGGGAAGCCATTTTTTTTAAACAGACTCCCCTTCTGGAGTGGCTCCCACCTACCACCCCATGTTGCTGCCTCTGTTAGAGTGGCAGCAGCATGGAGTAGCCGGGGGCTCCCTGGGAGTGGAGCCAGGAGTGCACTAGCTGCTGGCCCTGTTCCCAGGAATCACTGAATAATCATGTAACAGCTATGTTTTGGTGCAGTTACATGATTATTAAATGAAATGATATCTAGCATCCCTAGTAAGCAGGTCATATTATAGATCATAGAGAAGTATTTGAATGCAGTTATTAAATCTTCTCTGGCCACCTTTTTTTCTGCTGCACATATTTAGCTTAATGTAGCATCTGGCCTAGGGGAGGACTGTTTAGCCTCCTTTATGAATTTAAAAGCATGAACCAAAACTTGCCAATGCACTGGGTAAGTTTAAAAAAATAGGGAGAGTGATGCTGAATGACTAACACTGTTAGAAGTCACATTTCATAGCACCTACATATGCTCCCTGTTATACCTACAACTTTTCAAGAAATACTATTTGAATATAACTCTTTGAGATATTCATTTCCTTTGAGCCACCATCTTGCATTATTGAGACCTAGTAAAACTGCACGTTTAATAAAAAAAGAAACAATCACATTTTTGTTTTTGTTTTTTTAATCAGCATTTTTTCTACAGCACCTGCTGGCTCAATGATCTTGAATTTTGTTTTACTGGTGCCCATTAAGTTTTATTATTGTTCAGTGTCACCCATCCTAAAACTCACCACCATAGCACCTCCAGCCCGTAGCCTGGGGAATTAGCTTGTCGATGTGCTGGACGCCTCCCTCTAGCTGGTGTCTCCCCTTATTCTCACTTCCTTCTCTAGTCCAAACCAGTGTCATTCTTGGATCACAGCGACCTCTTCAGGACACTGCCCTCCGTTAGTGCCCACTCCAGTGTCCCTGAGCCCCCTTACAGGGGTTGGTGTTTATCCAGCTTTTCACTCCAGGGTCCTCCTCTCCCAAGGGGCACCCAGTTCTCCTCCCAGGAAACACCCAGTTCCCCTGTACCCACCTTGCCTCAGTGACCCACTGCCAGCCTTTATCTAGCTCCTGCCTCGGGATAAACTTCAGTCTGCAATGGCCACTCATCATGGGCAAAGGGGTGTGGACCTGCTGCCCCTGCCTACCATGGCAGTCCCTCACAGCCCTAGTAGCGTCAGGCCCTGCAGCCTGGGAGCTTGCTTGGCCAGAGCTTCCCCAACCCTGCCATCCTTCCCCAGCTCTGCTCTGCTCTCCATCCAGAGCAGCAGTAAGTTACTCTTTCTCGCCTGGTGCCCTTCTTTATAGAGCCCCCAGCTGGGCCCTCATTAGCAACAACTGCCTCAGCTGGGGATTCATTCTCATCCCTCACTCAGAGCTTTTTTTTGCCTTAAAGGGCCAGTGCAGGGCAAGTACCCTGTCACAATCAGGAACAACAACAAGAAGAGAGTTTGCAGGAAAAAAAATCTTTATTTCTTGGCTCTCAAGTTACTATAGTATGTACAAAATATACGGACATATTATGGATTTGAAAAATAAAATGCAGATACATAGCCTGGTTCAATTTTCTTAGCCAAATGGATAGAAGGGGATTTGTATTTGATGTTTGTGAAAACTGCTGGATGGAAACAATTGTGGACACTAACTGCAGAAAGAACACTGCACAGGCATCCACAAAGTAAGGCCGTCTTGTCACTGCCTACTACCCTCATCCTCAACCCCAGCTTTCCACCTACACTAGGAGAACATAAGAATAGCCGTATTGGGTCAGACCAAAGGTCCATCTAGCCCAGCATCCTGTCTGCCGACAGTGGCCAGCACCAGATGCCCCAGAGAGGGTGGACCGAAGACAATGATCAAGCGATTTGTCTCCTGCCATCCCTTTCCAGCCTCTGACAAACAGAGGCCAAGGACACCATTTTATCCCCTGGCTAATAGCCTTTTACGGACCTAACCTCCATGAAATTATCTAGCTTCTCTTTAAACTCTATTATAGTCCTAGCCTTCACAGCCTCCTCTGGCAAGGAGTTCCACAGGCTGACTAGATGCTGTGTGAAGAACTTTCTTTTATTAGTTTTAAACCTGCTACCCATTAATTTCATTTGGTGTCCTCTAATTCTTCTATTTAGGGAACTAATAAATAACTATTCTTATCGGCCCTCTCAGGAGTGCATTTACACTACTGAGACAGCCAAATGTTGAGGTAGCCATAGTCCTCTGATCAATAGGACAATTTGTGAGATTACCTTGAAGGTGTATTGTTGTTACAAGGTGTGAATTTGGAACCTGGATGTGTATGAAGATGTGATACAGGCCACAGTGGGCACTGGAGAGCAGAAAGATGCTGTGCTACACCAGGTTGTAAAGAGGTGCCAAATGGTGAGCTGTCCCCCTTTGCTGCTTCCTCTGTTAGACTGCAAGGTAGTAGGAAGTGGCTCACTTCAAACCTAGCCTCAAACACAGGTTTCTTCAAGTTACTGCTATGTGTATTTGTAAAGAAATGTAGTGGCTCAACACTTTGCCCCTTGCAGTCCAACGCTGATGAGACAAACTGCTATTCCCATTTAAACAGGCAAGCATGATCCCTTTAAATCATGCTCAAGATGTGATGGTTTTGTTACAGGGAAGATGATAGTGCTTGATGCCCATGCTGTAAGTATACTGAATACAAATAACAATTACAGTTTCTAAAGCTGTATGTTCCTTACATTTTACAAGAGCAATATGAACATACATAGTACATTTAAAAAGGAATACAGGAAATATTAACTGAGTGGAATTATGTAATTGATGTCAATGGATTATCGTAACCAAATCAGCACTGATTATATATATATATATATATAAAAATTTAAGCCAGAATAAGTTACCCATTCATTACTTGCAAGATAATGTGAACTGTAATATTGTAAATACAGCAGCTGCATGATGAAGGCAATATTTTCATTTTAATTATTTAAGAATGTCACAATCCTATCAATTAAGGATCACAGCACTTTAACAGAACAGTAATAAATATGATTTTGTAACAGGTTCAGTCCTGTGTACGAATGCCCCTTGGTGGCTGAAGGGGGTATCACAATGTTTACTCGCCTGTCTGCGGGTGAGTTAATGTCCAGTCCTGGGGCAGGCCTCTTCTTTTACTTCCCCTTGCTTGGGTGTGGTTTGCAGAGGGGACTCAGGACCGCCCACTCCTCTGGGTTCTGGCCCAGGGACCCTATCTGTAGCAGTTACCTGCCAAGTTTCACAGTCCATAATTGTGGTCATGTCCCTAGGCTACTTCCCCAGTATGCCATTTCATCCAGCCCTTCTCTGGGCTTTTTTTCTGAATTCCCCTTCTCCGGTATTCTGCAGTGTTGTTGTTGGTTCGACTTTAGCCACAAGATCTAGCTCTGCTGTTATGAGAGCCCAGCTCCCACTCGGAGCTGTCCAAGGTTCTGGTATTCCCCAGTCAGCCTAAAGGTCTACCTTGGTTGAACTCCAGGAAGAAACTGATAGGTCTTACTTAGCAGCTCTTTATATAGTAGCCTGCCATATCCTGATTGGCTGTTGTGATGGCTGCCCCTCTACCCTGCTCGGAGGACCTCTCCACTGCTCCTGCTGCTGGCCAGGGTGCTGAGAGGCTTCCAGAGGGGAAGTTGGGCTTTGTCCGCCCCATCACAGATTTATATACATTTTCTTATGAAAATATTTAATTTGAAGGACAGAGTTTAAGAATTTCAATGGGTGATGTATGTTTATAGGTACTAGAAGGAAAAGTTGATGGCAGAAGAACATAAAGGCTACATCTACACTGCAGCACTATTTCAGCATACTGGAGTATCCCAAAATAGCTATCCCACATCTTCACAGTAAGCCTGTTATTTTAAATATAACAGGCTTGCTATTCGGATGTCCCTGTAAACCTCATTCCACGAGGAGTAAGGAATATTTCAGAATAGCGGGTTATTAATTTGGCACTGGGTAGACAGCACCAAATTACAGAAAAATCTATAAGATTGAAATAAGATATGCAATTTGCATAGTTCATATTGCGTATCTTATTTTGAACTACTGTACAGTGTAGATGTAGCCAAAAAGATGATCTTGGGTAAATGAGGTGGCCCTAAAGATCTTTCTGGATTCATTAGTTTTTGAAGGCTTCCTCCAAATCAAAGGAATAACTGTGTTACAAATATTGCACAATCCATAATTTCTCTCTTTCCATCACTTTGTCTGCTCTGTGGTTAGATATGGTAAATTCACTTTTTGGCTTTATGAACACATTGAGAATGGTAATCTGACCTCAAATTACTAGGCAAAAGTCTGAAAATGCTGTGCTGCAAGCGAACTCCCCTATTTGATTTATGACTTAATTTATTGACAGTGAAAAAGAAGGATTCATCAGGTTATAGTTTAATTTCCAAACCACCTCAATTGTTTTCAGTTAAGTAGGGGTAGAAGACTTTTTTGTGAGGACACTGTTACAAAGCATTGGTGCTTCTCTCTACTACTTAAATAGTTCAGGGTTCCTTCCTTACACTGTCCAGTATTAAGATGTAGGTCCAATATTGTTCTGATAAGTTAGAGATCCTTGAAAATATGTTTTTTAACCAGGGTTAAAAGTATACAAAAATCTTAGCAGTTGTTCAATAGCCTGTGGGAAAGTGAATTTCTGGTCTCTAGTACAGCTCTTAATAGGCAAGTATCAATATCACTAAACCACCAACACCACAATTGTCACTGTTGTCCTCAAGCCAAAGGCTGAATAAGCATGCTGTCAGGGCTGATCCCCACTCTGGCACTTTAAATATCTTGCCTCTAGGCTCTGCTTACAACCCTCGTCTTCCTCCCCCTCCCCTCCCAAGACACAGTTACACTGTCTCTGAAAAATAAACAAAAGCTGCCACCACCAAGTGATTTAACCCTGAAAAAACAGGAAGAACACTTGAATTCCTTCCTCAGGGCCCCCCCCCCAAGCTCTTTATCCCCAAAAGAGCTTGAAAAAAGAAAAGAGAAAAACAAACTGCAGTCTCTGTTAGCTGACTGTTCAGTCTAGACAGGCAGGCCCTCCTGATACTTTCCAGGGCACAAGAATCAAATCACCACCTTAAAAAAGTGATTTTTATTACAAAACAGAAGTTATTCTTGATTGCTGGGTGTTACAGAGCAACTAAGCAAAACAAATTAAACACAGAGAAAATCTCTGGGAAGAACTTTAAGATGGTGAATGGGGGAGAGAAAGTAGGGATTCACATAGAGGAGTTCAAATCAAACCACAAAAGTAAAGAAAAATACCCTAATCATGACTAAATACACGTTTCCCTTTATTTACTCACGATCCTTTCCAGGTTCAGTCTACTTCCATGCCCAGAATTCCTTGGAGACATGGTAATCCTGCCTGGGTTTAAATCATTCTGTGTCTCTCAACTCCTGGTTTAACTCTCCCACACAAAAGAAAACAGGAAAGGTATCTTATATAATTCAGATTTCAGCACTCTATCCCCATTGGTTCTTCTGGCTCCCTACCAACAACCTTGCAAGCTACCTGAGTTTAACCTCTTAGTCACTGGGTGCTGGCCAGCACTTCTCCTATCCGCCACACATACAGACTGAAAAACTCTGGGGAGATGTTACCGTTAGCTAAAAGTTGAAATACATTGGTGGGGAAACATTAGAGAGCTTAAACTAATGGTGCAGTGTCAGGCCAGCAAGCAGAATCACCACAGATTGAATGTCTAATCCAGTTCTCTTGAGATGTGACTGGTGCCAAACCAGAAAATTTGTCAAACTATGGGGGATCAATAGAGCATGCCAGTGAGTCTCCATAGGCAGGGGAGATAGGAGTGCAGGGGAGGCTTGCTGGCCTGACACTACACCATTGGTTGGACAAAGAACTGCTTTGAGCAGTGTTACTGTAGAATCATAGGACTGGAAGGGATCTCGAGAAGTCATCTAGTCTGGTCCTCTGCACTCATGGCAGGATTAAGTATTATCTTGTCCCTGAAGTAAATGTGTGCTGTTTTTCTGGGTATTGCTTCAGAATGATTTAGCAATACAGAAAAGATGGTTTGATATGATAAGACAAAACATTTTGTAGAGCTTTTAGGTCACAGAAAACTATAGTTTGTGTTATAAAATCTGTGGTAGGAGAATGAAGATTGAATAAGAAGTTCCAGGGGGTATAAGTGTTGAACTGCATTGGCTGTCTGGGATTGCTGATCAACTCAAGTCAGTCACATTGGGGACCAAGTTTGTAGGGCCATAAAGGAGCTATTTTTTTCTTCACATATTAGTCTATGCTTGTGAAGAAGGAGGAAAAAAATCTAAAGGGAGGTCATGTGATTAGCTATGTTTTAGCAAGCAGACAGACTAATTGCTTGATAACTATTTCTGGTGTATGTGCTGGGCATTGCTGTGTCTGTCTGCTGGTTGACATTATGGTGATGGCATAAAAGAGAGGTATAAAAGAGAGGATAGTATGAAGTATAAAAGAGAGTATGGTATAAAAGAGAGGATAGTATGAGGAATAAATTACATTGTATATAACCAAAATCTAACCATAAATCCATATTCCAATTAAAGTGAGATCTTTCCCAATGATAGCTTTTAATTATCATAAGTGTCAAAGAATATTTTGTCTTTTAATACAAACTTTGATTTGTGTTCAGAAATTGTACATAGTAATCAAAGAAATGTAGGGTTGGAAGGGACCTTGAGGGCATCTTCTATGCTAAGGCAACACAAGTATCCCTAGACCACCCCTGACATGTATTTGTCTAACCGGTTCTTATTCTCCAGTGACAGGGATTCCACATCCATTAGAAGCCTAGTCTACTTCTTAACTCTTTGTATTGTTAGAAAGTTTTTGTAATATCTGACCTAAACTTTCCTTGTTGCAGAGTAAGCTAATTACTGCTCAGCCTACCTTCAGTGGACATGATCGCCATCCTCTTTATAAGAGTCCTTAACATATTTGAAGTTGATTATCCAATCTTCCTATCCCTCTCCCCCCAATATTCTTCTTTTCTCAGGACTAAACTTACAAGGGTTTCTTTTTTAATCAGAGGTGACGTTTTCTAAACCTTTTATCATTTTAGTCCTTTGGACTTCTGAAATTTATCCATATCCTTCCTAAAGTGTGTGGCACCCAGAATTGGACCAGTACCCAGGTGCAGCAAAATAGGTCAAGCCAGTTCACTCCTGTGACTTGCAAACTGCATGCCTGTTAATACACCCCAGAATATTAGACTTTTTCGCAGTTTCATCATATTGTTTACTCATATTCAATTTGTGATCCACTATCCACCAGGTTCTACTGCATAGCCAGTTGTTCCCCATTTTGTAGCCGTGCATTTGATTTTTCCTTCTCTATGGTATCTTTATTAAATTTCATCTTGCTGAGTTCAGACCAGTTCTCTAATTTGCCAGGACAATTTTGAATTCTAATTCTGTCCTCCAAAGTGCTTATGTCTTTTGCAGATTTTATAAGCCCACTTTCATACCATTATCCAAGTATTTAATGAAATTATTGAATAGTACCCAACTCAGGATAGACCCCTGTGAGATATGCCCTTTCTGTCCGACAATAAAGCATTGAAAACTACTCTTGAAATATGATTTTTCATCCATTTATACACACACATTACATTATGTGAGCATATGTGCCTAGTTTGTATATAAATCTCCTGCGGGACTGTGTCAAAAGCCTTACTAAAATTAATATATATATTATGTCTATAACTTCCAATCTCCATTCCTTAGTTCAATAACCCTGGCAAAGAAGGAAATTAAGCAGGTTTGGCATGATTTGTTCTATACAAATCCATGTTGGCTATCACTTACCATATCATTATCGTCTAGGTGCTTGCACATCAATTGTTTAATGATTTTGTTTCATTATCTTTGCAGGTATTGAAGTGAGGCTGATGGTCTATAATTCCCTGAATCCTCTTTGTTCCCCTTTAAAAGATGGCTACTATGTGTGCCCTTCTCTACGTGTAGTAATAGAATTTAAGGCCAGAAGGAACCATCAGATTATCTAGTCTGGTCTCCTATATATCAAAGGCAATCAATACTATTCAATAATTGTACACTAAACCAACACCTGCACGCTAAAATTAAATCTTATGAGACCCAGCTCAATAATTTCTTGAAGATAATTGCTGAATTTCCCAAGGTTCTTCAGCTAGAATCTTAAGTCCCTAAAGTGAATTTCATCGGGGCTCGCCAACTAGAATACAACTAACTTATCTATATATTCTTTAACCTGTTCTTTCCTATTTACTTCTCCCTGGTTGCTAATATTTGTTAAGTATCTGACCATAATAAACCTTTTTAGAGAAGACTGATGTTTAATAGACATTAAACATATTAGCTTTCTTACTGTTTGTTAGCTCTCTTTCCTCGTTATCTAGTGTTTTGCACTTTTCTTTATCTTTTTCTTGCTCTGAATATATTTATAGAACTCTCTCTCTTATTGCCAGTTTTGTTCCTTGTCAGATGTAAATTTCGAACCTGCTTTTTTGCTTATCCTTAGCAATTTGTCCATGTTTCCATGTTTTGTAAAATTCCTTTAGTGATTTTTCAGGTCATTAAAGAACTCATGGTGGCCCCATCTTGACCTCTTCCACTTCTTCCAATTTTTTTTCACATTGGCTGCGTCTAGACTGGCCAGTTTTTGCGGAAAAACATCTGCTTTTCCGCAA
>JANRFK010001158.1:31813890-31831566 GCA_030068395.1 Apalone spinifera
TTTGGTATCATCTGCAAACTTGACCACCTCACTGCTTACCCCTTTCTCCAGGTCTAGTTGAGACACATAAATCAAATTCTAAAGGCAGTTCTGGCCAGTGCCTGTACTCCACACAGTCACAAGGAATAAGGGAAGCCGACAGGAGCATTTGCTCCCGTTGGCCTCACTCTGTGAAGACAGCACTAAGCTTGGGTTAAGATAAGCCAAGACCAGCTATGAATTTTTACATAACTGGAGTTGTATACCTTAACCCTTCCTTCCAGGTCTACCTGGCCTTGGTTAGGCAGGTTTGTGATCCTGTAATGAAAACTACTTTTATCCATCTATATCTAGCTATATCTATATTTATATAGATATATTGATGCATCTTGAAATATATTGACATATTAAGATATATTGATAGATTTATATATCTATATATCAGTAAAATGTATTATTAATTTTAGAAGGCTATACATAATTATCCTTTGAAAGACAAATTTAATATTGAAATAAGAAAGAATTTATTAGCTTTTTACTATGTATTTGTGTTTGAAATGCTTTTTCTTGTGTCCTTTAATCATTGAATGATTTTGATTTAAATAAGCCTTCCAAACCATTCTGAGTTCTATAATAATAATAATAATAATAAGTATGAAGGTTTTAGGTTCTTAATTTTTGTTTTTTTCTTGTAAAATTACTATTGACAAAGCAATAGGAACTTTTCAGTGCAGAATCTTTTGTATAATTGGCTTGCTACATTATGAGTAAAATACTGTGTGAGACATTTCAACATTATTCTGACCATAAAATTAGATTATTTGTTGATAAAACATATCATTGCTTCATTGCCTTGTGCAGGAATAATAATCTTTTATTGGATTATTGTTTCAGTCTATTCTTGAATTATGTTATTTTTCCACTTGTATCATTTCATTCTGAGATGTTATGAATTGGGAAAGTTCCTCTTTTGCTTGTCAACATCCTCTTTCTTTGTTTTGCTTAATTAAAAGCTTTTTACTTTGATGCTCAATATCTCATTTGCCATGTATTAGCATTCAATCAACTGTGAAGTAATTAAAATTGCAGTAGTAATCGAGAGTGCATTGTGAAGGGTTTGATATTTCACTTCTGGAACACTAAATGTACTTTTAGTTCTTTTGTATTATCCTAATTACTTGACTGCTTGTCAGGAGTTTAAATGCATAGATTATGTCTATATGTGTAGCTAACTATAGAAACTTGTCACATGGTACATGTAGATAAGAAAGTAAAGTAGGTGTAACAGTGCTGTATCCTAACAAACAAATTTTAATTTTTAAGCTTTTACTTTTTAACTTTACATATTGTTTAGAAGACAGAAGGAAAACAAGCTTCAAAAATCCAGTTGTCCAATTGACAAATGATGTTTAATCCAGCAATATGAATTGCATTGTGGCGATGGTCTATTGCCTGTTGGATTAAAGAATTCAGTTGAACTGCATCCCCACTAGAGATGTAGATCTATCTATCTATCTATCTATCTATCTATCTATCTATCTATCTATCTATCTATCTCTAGATTTTAGAGTGCATCTGTCTGTTAGGAAGGTCAGGGTTTGGTTGTGCCAGAACAACTGGAAGCCCTGGGAAAAGGACAGTTTTCCGTAACATGAAAAGGGAAGAGCTGCTGTTCAGAGGGATGTGATATGAGAGTGGCTACTGAGGGCAGCTGTACCACCAATGGGGTGGCCAGCAGGGCTGGAGCTCTATCATCTTGCCTGCCAACAGAACAAGAAAATAGCCTCCCTGCCCCAAACCCATTCCCCACCCCCCCAGCCCTTGCCCTCGATGTTGGAGGGGGAAGAGAAAAATTTGCCCCTGACAACTGGTGGAGGCTGGGAAGAGAAAAAAAGTCCCTGGCAGCCGGGGGTGTCTGGAGGGACAGAAAATGCCCTAGTGACTGGAAAATGCCCTTTTCTAGGGGACAAAAAAGGCCTGTGCTGGATGGAACCCCCCAGTACTCTGAGCCCTTCCTCACTCCACTACTCTCATTCTTGCACCTCTTCCACCCCCAGCCTTTTTTACTCCCCTCTCATCCTCCCACAGCCCTGCCCTGAGTCCTACACCCCTCCCCCTCCTCCGCACCACTGGCCTCCTGCCCTGAAGGAGCTGGGCAACATCAGGTAAGTCTTCTAGTTCCATATAAGTTATGGTGTAAAATGTTTTTGGGCAACATTTCTTATATATCTCTAGCAGGTTTTTATTTTGTTCTTCATCAGGCCAGTCATTAGCTTTCAATAGACCTCCCCATCTGACTGTCCCTGGTGACTTGGGGCCCTGTACAACTCCCACTGATGTCAATAGGAACCCGGGCTGCTACCAAAGTTGTTTTTTTTTTAAATCATGCGTTTGGTTTTGAAATTGAACTTTTAAAAAGATAAACTTAAAAAACAACAAATGGTCTGGTAGCACTTCATAGACTAAAAAAACGTAGATGGTATCCTGAGCTTTCGTGGGCAAAAAACTCTGGTCATATGAAGAAGTGGGCTGTGCCCGTGAAAGCTCAGGATACCATCTACATGTTTTGTTAGTCTATAAAGTGCTACCAGACTATTTGTTGTTTAAGTTTAATCTGTACAGACTAACTCAGCTACCTCCTGAAGCTTTTAAAAAATGTTATTTTATTAACCTTCTGATATTTGACCCTTCAGAATTAATGCTTTCAGGCTTTTCTTTGAAACCATCAGGGTTAGAAACTTTTTTTTCTTTAAATTAAAACTGAAATTCTCACGTATGACCTCAGAGGCAGGAGATATAAGAGAAACACTATATATCACGAGAGTCATGATAAAATTACAAGAGCTGTCAGTACTGACTCTTCATTTGCAGTTGAATTGGGCTTTAACGATGATATAGTGGGTTATGGTATATCTGCGTGGGGAAAATAGAAGCATATTGAGAGTGCGGAGCAATGGATCAAACTTTTAGTTTGCTATCTATGAACCTCCCAATACCTGATCATTCATCCTTAAACCACAGGCTTTTCAGCTTAACTGGCAAAAAGAGACAATTACTCTAAAATTCCCGAAATATTGCCCAAATCCTTTAAAGATTTAAATAACATGGAGTACAAAGAAGTCATGTAGCTAAAAGTCTTGTTTGATGACAGATGTTTCAGAAATACCAGACTTGATTGTCCTCTGGTCTAATCTGATCTGGTATAGAAGACTCTCTGCCTCTTTATTAAAATAAGTTTTCTGTTCTATTTTCTATTTCTGTTTTCACCATTTGGTATCTTGGCTTTTATTTCAAAGGGCTTGACTTTAACATAAAATGCTTAATTTGTGATCCAATATTTTATCATATCTGTGCCTTTCATATCTGGGAATCAACATAGCTATAGCAACACTACAAACAACTTGGGGAGGATAGTCAGCCTCCTCTTTTCTCTATTGGCCTGGTCTATACTACAAAATAAGGCTGGTACAACTGCATCCTGCAAGGTTGTGAAAAATCCACAGGGTTGAGCAATACAGTTAAACCAATCTAATCCCTGATGCAGACCTGCTAGGTCAATGGGAGAACTGCACTGATGGAACAGTAGGTTGATGTAGGTTGTGATGTCATTTAATTACAAGACTAATGGACCAACATTTTTTACTTTTAGTAGAAACAGCACTAAACTTGTTCAGTGGATAGGACTTGTTGAACAATATCAGCCTGATCTTTTGATTGAATTCTCATTTATTTCAATGAGAATTCTTTGTGAATGGACAGCTTTCAGGAACAGGCTCTTATGAGTTTGTGTCTAATAGATTTATTTAGATGTTCTATGCTGGATCTTAAGTTGTTAGCATTGATTCTATGCATTTTGTTATTCTACAAATAAAGTGTGGAGATGAAAAGGAAAAGACGTAAAGACATTTTACTTCTTTATGTGCCTAAATGTTAAGAACGAGTTTCATAAAAATTCCTTAATCAGTCAAAGTTGTTACTGTTATACAATAATTTGGGCAATGGAAAACAACTTTTTAAACATTTTAATTTTTAAACTCTTGTTTTTATTCTTCACTTGCTGAAACATTATTCTTGAAAAATAAAGAAACTGCCCTGTGGTCAAAGATAGTCTTAACTACCTGTCAATCAAAAGGAGAAGTTTGTTGAGACATTTAATTACAAGATAATGTAGTCATCAAAATGTCGTTGTGGTAACTGACAGCTCATTTTGGACTGAAAGCGTACAGCTACCTCCCCTGAGGTCAGAGATGTACCGAGGTTAACTTAGTAATGACAAGTCCTTTATTATCACATTATGACATTGAAAAAATTGCAATTATACTAATAAATTAATAACAGTAATAAAATGACAGTCATAATTGCATAATATACATGTTGTCAACTACATTTTTGTTACATGGTTGGAATTTTTATTTTATCAGCATATCTTACACTATATTAAATTACCCCAATATAGCTCTAACATGGAAAGGCTTCTGAAATTTTTGAAGGCTAGGACAGTTGCAGGGGCTGCTATATATTCAGAAGGCAGACTTGCAAATTTAAAGATTATTTCCTTTTATGTGGGCTTTGTAAATGAATTAAGCAATGAAAGTGTGAATTCTAAAGCTTTCCAGTTGCTTTCCTTCAGGAAGTCCTCTTAGCGAGATCCATAAAGAAAATCTTAATCAGGTAAAATAACTGATGAAAGTATTATATAAGAGCTTCATGGCCAGATCACATAATTCTTAAAGTGACTATTTTCTTTCCAGTTTAGACTAAAAACCTACATAGGAACTGGTATGCAGGTGGAATTCAATGAGTTCATATGATAGGTTAGTATGGTAGTACCATTATATTATGTTTTTATATATTCAGAAATTAAATTTAAGTAGCATTTGTGTTGACTTCAGGGCTCATTTTAAGCAAATATACATGCATGCAAAACTTCTATTGATTTCAGTGGTGCTTCCCCTTGGCTTAAAAATATATTGGTATCACTGCCGTGCTCCATTTTTTTTCAGCAGTGGCAAGACATGCCATAGAAGATAGAAATCATAGACTCATAGAAGATGAAGATTGGAAGAGACATTAGGAGGTCATCAGGTTCCAACTCCATGCTCAAAGCAGGACCACCCTAACTAAATCATTCTAGCCTTAAAAACCTCGAAGGATAGAGATTTTACCACCTCCCTAGGTAACTCATTCCAGTGCTTCACCACCCTCATAGTGAAGTACTTTTTTCCTAATATTCAGTTAGGAATATTACCTCCCCTACTGCAATTTGAGACTGTTGCTGCTTGTCATATCATCTGTCATCATTGAGAATAATCTGGCTCCATCCTGTTTTAAACCCTCCCCTCTTCAGGGAATTGAAGACTGCTATCAAATCCCCCCCCCCCCCATTGTTCTGTTCCACATAGTAAATAAGCCCCTCCTCATAAGTCATATGCTTCAGCCCTCTCATCATTTTCATTGTCCTCCGTTGGAGACTCTTCAGTTTGTCCTCATCCTTTCTATAGTGGGATCCCAAAACTGTACACTATACTCCAGCCGTGGCCTCACCAGTGCCACACAAAGAGGAATAATCACTTCCTATAATACATTCACCTTTACCCAGAACAACTTAATCTAATCGCATTAAAATCCTCTATTACCATAAAATAAAATACAGAAAAATAGAGAATCATGAAAAGACTATAAGGACATAAGCACACCTCTGTTGAGCATGATAGGACAAGCATTGTAATACACAACACAGAAAGAAGGATGAGAGAGGGATCATGCGCCTGAGAATGTAGAGGTGGGCCCCTCTTTGCCCAGGTGCACTTCACCTCCTATTGGCCTAGCACTGGGAGCTAGGAATTGGTTCCGTATTGTCTTCCTTTCTCCACTGGGCCTTTGTCCCCTTTTTCTGCTCCTCCTTTCCTGTATTCAGCAGCAGTGTTTTCTAAGGTTCCTTATTTGTGACTAGCTCTCTGTTTTGAGATCAGGAAGGATTTTTTTTCCTGTAGGGCCAAACTGGCAGTATCCCACTGGGATTTTTCGTTTTTTGCACCATCATGATGGTAGAGTTAGTAGAAAAGAGTGGCACAAATGCCACATTTAATTCAATGTTAAGAATTCATAAGAATATTTAGCTTGTCACAAATGTGAGCATTTGTCTAATGAACATAAAGTAAAAGAGATGTCTCTGAGAGGTAAGAGAGCTGGAATTTTGCTCTGGGAAAAGTAGGGAGACCTGAAGTCTTTGCAGCTTGAGATTCCCTATGGTATTCCTTACCATCTTCAGGAAGGGGGAAAGGCAAGAGGATTCAGCAGTGAGCTGAGTCCTAGGGGTAGGTGAAGTTGTGTATGACAAGGCTTTTCAGACTTGGGCATGGATGGGTCAGGTGAACTGGTGGCAGGCTGCAGGATACTTTGCTTATTTAAGCGCCTATAGGAACAGAGCCTCACAGCTTGCATTGTCCATGGTTCGCCATTTCCAGCTAAGGTGAGGCTTATGCAGGGTGGCCTAGCCCACACCGCTTCCAGCAGCTCCCCTTGGTTGGAAATTGCAAACTGAAATCAATGTGAGATGTGAGGCTCACAAAACAAAGCGTCTCTCAGCCCACCAGCAGCTTACCCAGGCAGGCCAAGTTTGAAAACCCCTGGCACTGTAGGCCAAGTTATTGGCTATATGGGGTGGGAGATCCCACACTGGACCCAGTTGGGGTATGTCTACACTGACACCCTAGTTCGAACTAGGGTGGCTAATGTAGTCAATCGAACTTGCAAATGAAGCCAGGTATTTAAATATCCTGGGCTTTATTTGCATGTTCCCAGGTGCCGCCATTTTAAAATGCCCCATAGTTCGAACTACCTGCCCGCGGCTACATGCGGCACGAGCTAGGTAGTTCGAATTAAAGCTCCTAATTCAAACTACCATTACCGTTGCAGGAGGAGTATTTAAATTTAAGCGTAAGAGAGAAATGAAAATTATGAAATGCACAAACCAGTCAAAAACCAATAATAAGCCATTTTGCAAGCAGTAAAAGGAGTAACTACAACCCCCCACATATGTGTTGGGTCAGGAGACGAGAGTGAAGCACATTTTGTGTGTGAAAATGACAGACACACACACACTGTGTGTGAGAGTGACAGAATTTGCATTGTTAGGCTCCCTCCATCCTTGCAGGAGGAGTAACGGTAGTTCGAATTAGGAGCTTTAATTTGAACTACCTAGCCTGTGCCACATGTAGCCGCGGGCAGGTAGTTCGAACTACGGGGCATTTAAAAATGGCGGCACCCGGGAACATGCAAATAAAGCCCGGGATATTTAAATCCCAGGCTTCATTTGCAAGTTCGAATGACTACATTAGCCACCCTACTTTGAACTAGCGTGGCAGTGTAGACATATCCTTAAGTGTTTGGTATATGAGAGATAGTGGTTGGGGTAGGTGCATACCACCCCTTCCAAATATTAATAAAACTGAGGCCTGTTGCTGAAATTCATTCTGGGTTCTGCTAAAGCAGTGGTCTCCAATCTTTTTAACCACTTTTTTCAATTTAAATGCAATGTACCATCTACCTCAAACCCAAATACCTTTGTCCCACTTCCTTCCCAGCCCTTCTTTGAGGCCCTGCCCCTGCTCCACCCCTTCTCCAAGACCTCACCCTGCTTACTCCATCCCTCTTCCTCCCCCATTCTCACTCATTCTCACCAGGCTGGGATAAGAGGTTGGGGTGCAGGCTCTGGTCTTCGGCCAAGGAGTTTGGAGCATGGCAGGGGCTCTGGGCTTTTCTCACGGTGGGAGATTGGGATCCAGGAAGAGTTTCAGGGTGCAAGCTCTGGGAAGGAGTTTGGATGCAGGGGGACTCACGTCTGGGGCAGGAAGTTGGGTCCAGGAGGGGGTTCAGTGCTGTGATAGAGGTTCAGGAAGCAGACTCTGGCTGGGCGCCGTTTAACTGAGACGGTTTCCGGGTGGCGGAGCACTGGAGTTAAGGCAGGCTTACTCCGGCCCTGGCCCTGCATTACTCCTGAAAGCAGCTGGCATGTACAGCAGTGTCTCCTTAGCACCATGTGCTGCCCTCCCCCCCATCTACAGGTAGTGAGACCACAGCTTCTACTGGCCAGGGTTCCCTCTGTTGATCAATGAGAGCTGCAGGAGTGGAGTCTGCAGGCAAGGACAGTGTGCGGAGACCCCCTGCTCTGTCTTTCTCAGGGCCTGTAGAGACATGCCAGCCACTTCCAGGAGCAGCAGTTACCACAGAGATAATTACTCCTGCCAAGACAGGTTCGGCATTTGAGAACTCACTACTCAAATAATTAAATTTAAGCGTAAGAGAGAAATGAAAATTATTAAATGCACAAGCCAGTCAAAAACCAATAATAACCCACTTTGCAAGCAGTAAAAGGAGTAACAACAATCCCCCACATATGTGTTCGGTCAGGAGATGAGAGTGAAGCACATTTTGTGTGTGAAAATGACAGACACACACACACTGTGTGTGAGGACAGAATTTGCATTGTTAGGCTCCTTCCATCCTCTTCTCTCTGTGTGAAGATAGGGTACAGAAGTTGGGTGGAGGAGGGACACCGTGACATCAGCACCGCCTTTTTTCCCTCCCCTCCCGCACAGCAAACAGGAGGCTCCTGGGGGGCAGTTCTAAGGCAGAGGACAGAAGCAGCATGACAGTGGGTGGGGAGCAACTGAAGGACCAGTGTTTGATAGCTTCTTGGCCAAACCAGTGAGGATCACCTGTCAGAGGCTCCAAGATCTACCCGTAGATCCTGATCTACTCGTTGATGACTACTGTGCTAAAGTTTAAACTGACAAATTGATTATGGGAGTGTTTGGGATGAAGTCTGCAATTTTTTTCTCATGAACTTAGTGGAAATCCTTTCACTTATTGAGACAGCAACCTGGACAAATTTGTACATTCATCAGTAGAATACTAGTTTTCTTTGTGTGTGTGTGTGTGTGTGTGTGTGTGTGTGTTTTGCTCATTTAGTTCTGTGAATAAGCACTGACTTTTTAATTTTTCCTTGTCTATTTTTGACTTCATTTATTGTTTTACCTATCCTTCTTTCCTTACCTGTTCTATTTAACACTACACATCCATTTTAGGCTAAGAGGCCTAATCTTGATCTACCTTCAGTCATGTTATGTTTCAACTGGTACATAAGGACAAAAAGGAATTTCTATTCTCTTCTGTGAACTCCGGTGGGCCATTGGTGGTACACTAAGAATACTGTTCTTAGTGTACCACTAATGTTAAGGGCAAATGTCAAATACAGTATTGGCCTTTTCAGTGAGGGCTATACTGTGGAGCCCTTACTTGTATTGGTGAACTCTTAGTTATGTGACTGATCCTACTGAATGCAAATGGAATACCAATACAGAAGAATTGCTTCCTAAATATAAAGATTGCTCAGTCTAGCTCCAAATTTGGAAATGTTTGTGACAAATGCTGAACCCTACATAACTTAATAAGTGTTTTTAATACACTTACATACAATTACATGAATATTAATTGTTAAAATAATCTTAAAATTTGTTGAATCAAGTACCCAAACATTAGGAAATGCCTAAATTAAGATTGCCACTAGGCCAACTCCCTTGCTAAACCTCAAGTTCCTGTCCAAAGTAAGGAGGTGGTAAATCTTCTCAATGAAATGATTGCAAGAATTTCAACATGGACAAAGCTATGTTTTTCCCCAACCTTGTTCTCAGAAACAGTTGAACTGTATAAACGAAACATTTAAGAAAAGGTCTGAGGTACCTGGCATAAAAAAATATCAACCAGAACAATTAAAGTTTGTCAAAGTTTTAAGGTGCTACCCCAGGGCAAGTGCAGTCTAGCGGACAAAGTCAATAGAATAGTTCTGGACATGCTAAATGGCCAGAAGCTTCAGAGGGATAGTCAAGTTAGTCTGTAACTGGAAAAACAACAAATAGTCTAGCAGCACCTTAAAGACTAACAAAACATATAGCTGGTAGCATGAGCTTTCCTGGGTACAACCCACTTCTTCAGATGAATGTTTTTTTTAAATGGCCACAGTTAATTATGCATCAAAACAAGCTAGAATTTTAGCTTTCTCTTCATGCCATGTATGCTGGGCAGATTTCTTTTCTGCTGGCATCTGCCCACATCCCTCTTCATTTTTGAGTTATATTGTGTATTATCCCATGGGTGTGCTTAAGAAAGATCACCATCTGTGTTCTGGGGGAAAAGAGGTTTACGTCTTGGTGCCAAGAGTTAGATTTCCTTGCACTAAGCACAATTGCAAAATGGCAATACTTTGGGATTAATGAATTGCAGAAATCCTTATTTTATTTGGAAGTAGTTTGTAAATGGTGCGTAATATTCCACAAATTTTCCCCTTGGTGTTTTTATTCAGGAAAAGAATGTTTGCCTTTTCTCTCTGAGAGGGACTGTTGTGGCATATGCAAACCCTGGGGGGTACTCAGCTGCTGGACCATCGGTGATCTCCTTTAGTCCATGAAAACCTACCCTCGCTCTAGGGTAGTGCAGCCCAATGGCTAAAGTTAATAGGGTAGCCCTTAGGTCAGGGCGATACAGCCTGACAACTGGAGACCATAAGGGGTAGCTATTAGTTCAGGGCAAGTGCAGTCTAGCGGACAAAGTCAATAGGGGATGGCCCTTTAGCTCAGGACAGCACAGCCTAGTGGCCAAAATCAATAAGTTGGGGATGGGGCCAGTTGCTCCCGTAGAGGGACCTGGGGCCACACTACTCCACCGGATCCCACCCCAGGGCACTGTGAGAGGCTGCACATTAGACCATTTGCTCAGCAGGGAGTCTGACCAAAACATGCTGAGCTCACCTGGGTGGGAGATACCATTCAACTACCCTTCCTGAGTCACTTCCTTCCAGCCTTGGTGCAGGTCTGTCCCAGGTGGTTTCTGGATTCTCTGGCTCTACTGCAGTCTGGTTCTATTCCCTGGGGTTCCTCTGGAACAGGTAGCCCATGGCTCCTGGTGGAAGTCTTTCTCCTTCGGTGGCCATGCTAAACTGAGCTGCTCAACTGTCTTTTATGCTGCCACAGCATTTGGAGCATGCACCATCTGGCTGAAGGGGTTGGACTTCCTCCGCCAACTGGGGTTTTAATCCCACCTGATTCAGGGCGGGGTATGCACACCCTGTCACATGGACTATATAGTACATTACGACTATCTGGCAAATGCCAGTTGTTGAGAAAACTAAGAGTTGTAGGGTTATATTCTACTTGACAAAAAATGACTTGATGCACAATTGGAAATTCACTGGCTTTCATAAGGAGTAAGGTTTTTTTAAAAGCAAAATGCATGAAGCAATTGATTCTTCTCCCTGCCTACAAAATAAGAATAGTATATATTTTTGAGTTTTATGTATTGTATTAGATTCTTTTGTTCTTTTTGGCTTTTTTTGCAGAATTTTCTTAGAAGGCATTTTTTGCTTCAATATTTAGATAAAGCATATTTTAAATTATATAACACATAAATCTTGCCATTTATGAACTGTGGGCTATTTATATATATCACATAGTCTTGTTTTTGTTATCTGGTTGGATGAGAGATGTAGCTAATGTAGAGCAGAGGGAATTATAATGAAAATATAGGAGTTTAAAAACTCCTGCTTCATTAATCAGTTTTAATTTTAATATTTAATAGTCATATTTTGTATGGTTTTTATACAAATATTATCCAGTAAAGATGTTCATGAATAATATCAAATACTGAATACAACTGACAATTTTTCTATATGATAAATTGTTCATTTGTGAGCATAAAAAAGTGAAATTTGTCATTTATATTGTTGCAAATTACATTTCTCTGTTCTACATTTTATTTGTACTAACAATTTCTACTTTTTGCAAAGATCACACTTTTTAAAAAAATCCTTCCATTTTGAAAGGTTCTGTGATTTTGAGAAAGATTCTTTATAGTTAACTCTAAGGTATCATTGAGTATCTCTCTAAAAATAATTAACTATTCAAGCATTATTATTGCACAAAGATAAAGGAACAAATTCTGCTCGGTGTAATGTACACACAGCTCACACTGTTGTCAGTTGGAAATCTGTGTACATAATTTATGACAGATTCGGTCTCAAAATTATTATTTAATGCAAGTGTACATTCAAGGCATATAGAAGAATTTGATAGTCAGAGATTAGTTTACTACTTCCAATAACAAATATCTTAGATTTCTAGAGAGTTAAAAATATTTAGATGCATTTGTCTGTTGAATGGGTTTAAAATTATTCTTCTATATTCTACATTTATTGTAATATATTTCATGGTTACAAGTAGGCCCTTTTCTCCTTGATGTTTTGTCTGCAGAATGCCACTGAGAAGGTTCCCACTGCAACATTGGAGGTTTTCCAAAATACATGAATGGTTAGAAAAAAGAAAAAAAAAACCCTGAAATATCGGACCTTGGTGGTTAAATCAGAAGCAATTGGCACATCCAGATGGCACTTAGAATGGCTTTTTTCAGTCACACATCTCAGATTGCTTCATAAATATGAGTGAATATTTGAGGCACAGCAGGCTTAAGTGGTTTGCCAAGGATCACTAAGGGTATGTGAACACAGGAAAGAAAAGCCCACTTCATGGAGACTCAGAGCAGGTCTATAGGGCTGCTGGGTTAAATACAGCAGTGTAGACATTTCCACTTAGACTGGAGTCAAGGGTTCAAGACTATCCCCTTGCTGGGTTTCAGATTCTAGCCCAGAGGAGGCCAAATACAGTCCCCGGGCGGGTCTCCGCCTTTATATTTACCTGTGTCTCTGCAACTGCAGGTGATTGCATCTGTTTTTGGCTGCAGATTGCTGTTTCCAGCCAATTGGAGCTTCAGGAAATGGTGTCGCGGTTGGTGCCACTTCCCACAGTTCCCATTGGCTGGGTATTCATGGCCAACGGGAGCTGTGATCGCTAGTACCTGTAGAGGTGCAGGTAAATATAGTGATGGTGGCCTGCCAGGGACTAATGCTAGTGAACCACTGCCATTTTATTGCCCACTCCTGCTCTAGCCCAAGCCGAACATCTGCACCGATACTTTTAACCCCACAAGCCTGGGTCCTGCAAGCCCAAATCAATTGATCAGGGCTCTGAGATTTGGCAATGTAGATTTTTCTTTGCAGCGTGGACTTACCCTCAGTGGGCATGGAAAATAATTCTAGTCTCTGGATTCCCAGTTCAGTGCCCTCACCATAAGAACATGCTAAATAAAGATTCCTTCAGAAATGTTAGTGTGACCCTGTGACAGGGTGCACATACCCCGCACTGAGACAGGAGGGGTTTAAACACTGTGGGCAGAGGAAGTCCTGCCCCTCCCCCCCAGACTGGGCACATTCCAAATGCTAGAGCAGTATAAAAGGCAGTAGCTCAGCTCAGTCTGGGCTGGACACCAGAGGAGAAGGACCTCCAGGTTATGATGATAGGTTAGGATTATAATATACAGGTTAGGTATGTTTTTGTTTTCCCCCTCCTTTATTGGCTGATCAATAGACAGTGTAAAGAATCTATTTTGGCTAAAGCAAAAGATACTTTGTATGAGGCTTGATGCAGAAATTACTGTGTGAGATTCTCTGTGCTGTTCAGGAGGTCAGTTTAGATTATCATGATGGTCCATTCTGGCCATAATATCTAATAATTCAGGTTTACAAGTTACTTGCTACATTGCAGCTCATACAGGAGAAGATCATTTTGAATTATGCGCTAATGGTAGCTGGAGATTCCATTGAGGTGTAAAGGAAATCCTCAAGCACATTTCAGTGGCCTAGCTTGCAGGTGACTTGGGCATGTGTCATGGTCTAGAGATGGCAAAAGAGAGACAGAGATAGTGTGTGGGTTGGTGGGTGGCACCGTGTGTGGGACACTGTCACTATGTGTGCATGTGTGACACAGTGGATTTATTGGTGGTGACAGGTTCTATGTGCGTGACAGTGCATGTGTGTGAGAGAGTCTGTGTGTTTGGTGGCTACTGCTGGGTGAGTTTCAGGGAAACTTTAAGACACTGCAAGGTCACTCTCACACACAGGATCCAGGAGTAGTGTAGACTACAGTATGATCTAGGGATGTAAAATCCTGTTTAATTAGTTAATCAGTTAAATTTAAGTTTAACTGGTTAACTGATGAAATGCAGGGAGGGTGGGGGGAGAGGGGAAGAGGACGATAAGCTGCTTCCACTGGGTTGGAATGCTCCCCCCCATGGATGGAGAACCCCTGCTGGCGGTGCGCCTGGCCCAGGCCTGGCCCACAAGTGATGGGAACTGATCCAGCAGGCCCTATGAGGCTAGAGCAGCCCCCTGCCTATGGCTGGCAGGGAGCTGCTTCAGCCCCCGCTGGTTAATCGAAACGGTAAGCCTTATGGTTAACCTTTAACATCCCTTGTGTGATCTTGAGATTTCCAGCCATTTTGGTCAAAAGCAACTACACACCCGAAAAAAGACATTGCAGACTCTGAGCCTGACTTTCCACTGTGTTGCAGTGCTTGTAGTGATTTACACATGTTATAAAAGGATTTAAAATGCTACCATTATGATTTAGTAGGTTTGTTAGTACTCACTTTTCCAGGTGTAATCTACACAAGAACAGGGCAGTAAATAATAAGATTTCTGCTTCTAAATTTTTCCAGAGATCAAGAAGCATCACTTCCACATTGCCCAGGACATACTTTCATCCAGATCCCTAGCTCACAAGGTCATTTAGTAACCAGGTACATGCCCAGGGGATAGAATCTTACTTATATTTAATGTATAGTTAGGTCATTTTTTTTTAAATTGAAAGAAGCTAATATTTTACTGGTTTTACTCAGACCCATTGTTGCAATTTTTGTATTTCGAAAGAAACCTAGTAAGCAGTTAGAAGTGACATTGCAGGAAAGATTGAAGATAACTAGAATACTCAGAATATGTTTTGTAAGAGTATGTCAAAGGCAGATAAACAGAAAACTTCACTCAAATTGCTGTAAGAATACTTTTGTAAGGCATGAAGAAATTTAAGGTCAGATCCACAGTATTTGCACTCAGTGATAATCTTGGTTCCCACTTTCCTTGTGCTGTACAGGTTCTTATGACTATACAAGAAATTAAAATTTACTTCATTTTGAAATATAATTATAGAAAATAGCATTTATGATGTTTCTTTAAAGCTAAAACTTCAAAAACCCAATCCCTAAATATTTATTTTTAATAACTGAAATTGACAACTTGATTGTGTGTTCTCTGTATAGCCAACATTATTACTAATGCTATATTGGGCCTTAACATTCCCCACCACTGAAATCAATAAGAGTTTTGTTAGTTATTCTGCTTCTAATGAATTCAAAGTCTTGGCCAGTAAAATGAGGGGGGGAAGATCAGATATCTGAATCTTCTTTTTCCAAGTTTGAATCCTTCTTTACAACACATTTCTATGGCAACTTCTATCATGCCATGTCCACTCTTTTAATTAATTTAATCAAACTAAAACTAACATCAAACTTGTGATACTTAAGATTGTGAAGATTTGAAAGTTTGAACCGAGCCAACATGTTTGGTATGCTTAATGGCATGTGGCATTGTGTTTTGACTGCCCTGTGTGGGCTAGGTTCTCCACTGCTTTCTGTAGAGAGTGAGCCTAGAGCAGTTGTAAAACTACTTTTCCAATTTGATAATGCAAACCTACCTTACACTCTCTGTCTAGCATAAAGAGGAAATATGTGAAGAATCAGGACCTGTGGGTCAGATTCACTAGTTCATGGAAAATCTTTCACATGTGGGTAATGTGAAGGGGATAAAAAGCTGTCTAACTGATTATTTGAATAACATCCCTATCTTGGGGTGCATCCATACTGCAGCATTTTCCTAGAAACACGGCCGTTTTCCCAGAAAAACAATACTTACGTCCACATTGCTATTGAATTCTTTTGCAAAAATTCGAAAGAATGGAGGGGTTTTTCTGACAGTGGTAAACCTTTTTCTATGAGGAAGAAGCCTTTTTCTGAAAAAGCTTTTTTGGAAAAAGGCATGTGTGGACACGGAAGAGGGCGTTTTTTTGAAAGAAGAGGCCTCCAGAAAATAACAGAGGTGCCCTGGTGGCCACTTTGTCCAAACTAAACAGTTCCTGTCTCCTGGCAGCTCTTAAAATTTCAGGCACTCAGAACAAGCCTTGTGGAAGGAAGCCAGGGCTGGAAGCTGCATCTCACCGTGCGGCTCTGACTGCCACCCACTTGTGGACCCCTGGCTCAGCCATAAGCCCCCTGAGACCTCCCTGGCCCTACAGGGAGCACCACCAGGGCTCCCAGGACCCAGCCATAGGCACCAAACAATGCAGAGATCTTGTCCCTGAACCAGGACAGAGATCTTGTCCCTCCTCGAGCTGTGGGGGGAGGAGGAGATTCTGCAGGATCTCCACTCCCAGTGACGAAATGCCGACATATATGGCTGAATGGCCGAGGCTCTGACCAAGAGGGGACCCCCCTCCCGGACATTAGAACAGGTTTGGAGTAAGGTTAAGGGGCTACACCAGGGCCAGTGAGCACAGCTCTCGCTCCAGGGCAGAACCACTGTACTCTTCCAATACCACAAACTCCACCAAATCCTCGGGGGTGGTGAAGCCCTTTCCCCACCCATGGTGGTGGACTCGGGGTTACAGACAATCGTCGTCGCCCATCCAGAGGTACCTGCCAAAGAGGAGGAGGAGGAGGAGGACAATCAACAGCTGCAGGAGGAGGAGGAGGACACAGCCAGCATGGTCACCCTGACCCTGAAGCCAGTACCCCAGGCCCTGGATGTCTTGCAGGCATCCTCTGAGGGTGAGGAAGGATCATAAGGTGAGTGCTCTCAGTTTTCCACACACACAGAGTGGGGGAGGTGGACGCAGAGGGGATGGGGTGTGATCATCGCTTGGCCTGCTCGATCTGGAGATTGTGCTGCAATTCGTGCACGTGGAAGAACATGCAGTGCCAGTCTGCGCCATGCAGCCTCAGGAGGCAACCCTGGAACACCCCTGGGCTCCAGCTCACAGGCTCAGGGGAGGCCCCACACACATCTGACCCATGAGGGGACAGAGAGGATGCCCTCTCACCACCAGCCACTGCTGGAAGCAGGCTGGGCACAAGGGCACACGCATGACCCCACAGAGACAGAGGAGTGCCGCATGCAGCACACGGCATGCTTCCCTGCGCGAGTCACCACCTGCTCACTCGGACAGCGTTGCCAAGTGCTGGTGTGTGCGTGGGCCCCATGGAAGATCAGGCTACTTCAGGCCCCTTTTGCCGCCCATGGGATCCCACTGTGGCTGGACACTTCCTTTGCCTGCTTGTCCGTGGGCTGGGGGGGAGGGGCGGTGTGGAAGCAGGAAGTGTGGTCCCCTGGGCACCTCGGGGCTCATGTGAGACAGGGCCTGCTGTGCAGGCTACACATGATCTTGCTCCCAGGACCTCCCTGTCTTCTAGCCAAAGCCAGAGTTGGTTGCAGCTCACAGAGGAGGGCACGGTCTCAGGGACAGTTTCTGCATGGATGACTGACCGCCTCTCCCTGTTTATTCTCCACAGCCAGACCAGCCATTGCTGAGGGGTGAGCCATGCCATCAGAGGCAGTCGCCCAACCTTGGGGAGCTGCAAGTGCAGGAGGGTCCAGGAGGCCCTCATGAGACAGCATGTGGGTGTCTTGCATGACATGCAGCAAGCCCTACCCAAGAATCATAGAATCATAGAATACTAGGACTGGAAGGGACCTCGAGAGGT
>JANRFK010001158.1:31837784-31849209 GCA_030068395.1 Apalone spinifera
TAGGACTGGAAGGGACCTCGAGAGGTCATCGAGTCCAATCCCCTGCCCTCATGGTGGGACCAAATACTGTTTAGACAATCCCTGATAGATATTTATCTAACCTACTCTTAAATATCTCCAGAGATGGAGATTCCACAACCTCCCTGGGCAATTTATTCCTGTGTCTGACTACCCTGACAGTTAGGAACTTTTTCCTAATTACCAACCTAAACCTCCCTTGCTGCAGTTTAAGCCCATTGCTTCTTGTTCTATCCTCAGAGGCCAAGATGAACAAGTTTTCTCCCTCCACCTTATGACACCCTTTTAGATATCTGAAAACTGCTATCATGTCCCCTCTCAGTCTTCTCTTTTCTAAACTAAACAAACCTAATTCTTTCAGCCTTCCTTCATAGGTCATGTTCTCTAGACCTTTAATCATTCTTGTTGCTCTTCTCTGGACAAGAAGGTTCAGGATGATGCGGAGTGGTAGAACCAGCTTGTGCGGCAGGGGGAAAACATGTATGCCACCATCCGGGAAATGAGCACACCTGTCTCCTATCCCTGCTTCTGACCCCACGCTCCTCCCCCCCTGCTATGCCTATGTCCATGCCCCCTCTCCCAACCCCTCCTGCCATACCTGACCCTGCTCCAGCCCCCTCCCTACTCATCCCCTTGTTGTCTCAGGCCTCACCCAAACCCAAGTTCGCCAAGGTCCCCGGACCCGAGGTGGCACTTCCAGCCACTCCACGCATCACTCCCAACCCTGAGCCCCTCTTGTCCATCCCCCATCCAGGTTTTCAGCCCCACTCCACACTCCCCAGTTCCTTTTATTAATAAAAAATATATATAAAGTTTGTTTTCTTCAACTCAAAACAGGTGTGTTTATTGAGAGTATAGGGAAGGAGGGAAGGGAGGAGTTGTTGTGAGAAAGGTATAAGGGAGCAAGCCACAGGTCTCTAGTGGGGAGGCCCTAAGGAGAATTATTGGGAGAAACTCTCCCTGAGGGCCTCCCAGATGCACCCGCCCAACTGATGGGCCTGGTGGATGGCAGCTGTCTGCAGCTGCTCAAAGGCCCTCCCTTCCCAGCTGGCCTCTGCCCTCCACCCTGGTAGGAAGGCCTCCCCCTTCCTCTCCACAATGTTGTAGAGAACACAACATGCTGACACCATCTCAGGGATATTGTGCTCCCCCATGTCGAGGTGGGTCAGGAGGCACCTGAACCATGCTCGAAGGCACACTTGACCTGGATTCAGGTCTGGCTGAGGTGGGCATTGAATTGGTCCCTGCTGGGGTCCAGGTGGCCGGTGTAGGGCTTCATGAGCCAAGGCATTAGTGGGTAGGCCATCTCCCTGACAATGCAGAGTGGCATTTGCATATCCCCAACCCGAAAATCACTCTGGGGGAAGAATATGCCAGTCTCCAGCTTCTGGTAGAGCCTGGAGTTTCTGAAAATGGGGGCATTGTGTGCTCTGCCCAACCACCCAACAAAAATGTCTGTAAACTGTCCACGGTGGTTGACCAAGGTCTGCAGGACCATCGAGAAATAGCCCTTGTGATTTATGTATTTGGTGGCTCGATGATGTGGCGCATGGATTAGGATGTGGGTTCCATCAATAACTCCACCGCAATTGGGGAACCCCAGGGCAGCAAATCCTGTGACGATCAGGTCCAGGTCTCCCAGGCGGATGACCCTATGCAGCAGGACGGAGTTGATGGCCCTCACAACCTGCAGAACAAGACAAAGAAACACACAAAACAGAGAATGAGACGGAGTTCCTGCCCCCCCCCCAACACCCGAGGAGCCATCCCCTACCAGGCTGCCCCCCCCCCAGCAGCAGGGCCGTGTGAGGGTGGGACGGCACAATCCCCTGGAGACAGGGCTTCCCCCCATCTCCAGCACACTCCACTACCCCTTTCCCTAAGGTCCCCCTTTCCAGGTCTCCCCCCCACATGGACTGCAGCTTGAGAGTGTCTTACCTCCATGAGGAGGGCCCCGATGGCGGACTTTCCCATGCTGAACTGGTTGCTCACTAACTGGTAACTGTCCAGTGTGGAGAGCTTCCAGACGGCAATGGCGACCCACTTCTCCAGGGGGATGGCAAGCCGTAGGTAGGTGTCCCATCGTCAGAGGGCACACTGTTCCATGAAGTTGGCATTCTGCATGTGGAAGTTTTGGAGCTACTGCTAGTTCCACTTCTCCATGACCCGCCGATTCCACCAGTTGGAACTCCACAACCGACTTTTCACTGTGGGGTGCAGATGCAAGGGCCTTGCTCCCGCACACAGGGAGAGGGTCTCAGTGATGAGCTTGGTGTCCAGCTCGTGCATCATGAAGGCAGCCTGCAAACACTGCTGCAGAGACTGCCGCATGGCAGTGTGGGGCCATTGCATGTCCAGGGGCAGCTCTGGCACCAAGGCAAGAAGTGTGCTGTGGTGTCCTGAAGCAGGGCAGTCAGAGCATTCGCTGCTAAAGCTTTGCTGTCCCTTGGAGAGGTAAGCAAGCATGCAGCAGAAACAGAGAAACAGCTATCCGGAGGAACGGGGGGCTCCCTTAAGCACGTTTCTCAGCTAGGCTTAGGCAATAGCATCCAGAAGCAACTGCTGACCTAATGCCCTGCCTGAACTGGTTCCAGGTGGCCTTACATGCAAGATAGCATCCAATCAATGTGGATGCTCTCTTTCAAAAAGGCAGATCATTTTTTCATTGCACTTTTGCTGTGTAGATGCTCTGTTTTAAAAAAAGTTTTTCCAGAAGATCTTTTCTGGAAAAGCTTCTTCCGAAAGAAGCTTGCAGTCTAGATGAAGTGTTGGAGAAATAGTGTGTTGAGACGTTATATTCTTGATACCTCCATTTCATATTCAAAAAAAAAATTCTGTCTTTGAGCACAATATCACTTGGTCTCCTTGCTGCTGATTCTATGCTTTAAAGAACAAAACCAAAACCAAACAAGAACAAAAAAACCCAGCCCTTCGAATTATATTTATTCCTTGGTTGGTACTGATGCTGTTACTGGCATTGATCTTACAGATGGATTTTTTTCCTTGGATGGATGAAATAAGCAAGATTAAGATGTTTTGATTATATTCGCTGACATTTATTTCTTGTCATAAGTTGTTTTAATTCTTCTTTATAGGGAAATCATAAATTCCTCTTTTCCCTCACTGTATTATCCTTGGCATTTGTTTTCCTCTCCCTCTTCTCTGAATCTTTCAGATTCACTCATTTTTTTTCTGTTTTTTCCTCTTCTTCTTTAGTCTTTATCTAATGATTAGCCTGTGTCACAAAATTCATATATATTGTGTGAACTATAATCCTTGAAAGAGATTACTTGAAGCCAAAACTCCACTGGTAATGACTTTTCAGGCATTGGTAGAGAGTCTGGCCTTTACATTGGAACCATGACTTTTAGTTTATTTGTGAAACAATCAGATCAGCCCATGAAAATGAAAACTGAAAATTTGTTATCAAATATAAAATTTAAAACTCCATTTTCTAATGAATGCATAACTTTCTGGAAGTCTTTCCCCAAATCTTATACTGATTATGATACAGAAAAAAAATTCATGTAAACCTTTACTCTTTTTCCTCTTTTCCTCATTTAAATAAAAGAATCTGAGTCTACTTACTTTACTTAGGAATGGAATAAAAAAAAAGAAAGAAAAAGAAGCAGATGGTAAAAAGTCCTTGTTTTTTAAAGTACAAGGCTCCTCTTGCTTTTCAATCTTTTCTGATCAGTTTCTAATTTTAATGCTATCTATAGTTCCTTTCCCAGGGAGTTAGAAGATGGGTAGATTATACTTATGGTTAGTAATTCACCTTTAATTTCTGAACTGCAATTAGATTTAAACTTTGTTCTTGTACTCACTTCTCTTTATGCTTTTTAGGATACCAATTAGGAAGGGTTGGGTGAATAGGTTACCATTTTATCCATCTCTATTACTCTGACTGATGGAGCTATTAAATAAAGGCAAACTGTAATTCTTTATTACCTGCCTCACTCATTTCTGCTCTTTGCCCTCGAAAAGAGCTGCATAAAAGATCAGAGTATTATTGAAAATTGAACAAATATTGAGTAACTTGTTTGGTCACTGAAATAATGACAAAATTCCTGAGAAAGGCAGCATGTAAATATGAGATGGACTGTGTTCATTTAACTGGAAGGTATGAAGAGGAAGGAGTAGAAATTATTGATGTATTATAGTTCAGATAAAATGCCATTCATAAAGAATAGCAGAGAACATTTTGTATGATAAATAGACTTATAATTAGCGAGATCATTAGCATGGACACCATGTACTTTAGTATTCACAAAGAAGTCTTTAAGCGAAGCAGTTAGCTTCACTATGAAAGAGAGAAACAAAATGAATTATATACAGCTGAATAAGCTTTTCAGACTCTCCAAGGAGGTGACTTGTCTGTTGATGGCCAGTGGGGGTCGAAGAGCGAAATAATTACTTAACAGCATGTAAACAATGTGCGATGTGAAGTGTGCTTTTTTTTACTTTTACTTTTTTTTTCATTGAGAGAGTTTCTTGTTGCGATGGCTCCACTGGGACAAGCCGCAGAGAAATTTGATTAAATGGATGCCTGGGGTCATGACCCTGTCTAAACATGCTGCAGCTCTCAGCATTAATCAAAGAATGTTCAAAAAAAATTCTGACCTTGCTGTATCTGTATTGGTGAGCTTTGAATTCAGTTGTAGATGGGAGGGGGCTGTGTGTATCTGTGAACAGTTGGTTTACAAAGAACTGAATAAGAGGCAGGTTTCAAGGACAATGGCAACACATTGTTTTGTTTTAGATCATGTTATGGGACTTTCATGTGATGATAGCCTATCAACAGCCAGTTAAATTTGGAGCTCCCATTAGAATTAACTTGGAAACACAGTTTTTTTTAAATAAACTACTGATGCTTGATCTGAGTTTATGAAAAATATTTATAACTTAGTCAGTCATTCATAGGTTTAGGAATATCCTTGATTCCCTCTTCTTGATTTAATTGGCCTGAAAGCTGTTTAAAGTTATTTCTTTTGTTGGAAAGGCTAGAATTATCTGTGCAGCCCTGTGCAGATACAAAATTTGTATCCACCTCAGATCTATGAAAATGATCTGTGGATATTTGTAGGTTTTCAGGCATTTGAAGTAGGGAAATGGATTTTACAGTGAAAAAAGGGACAGTAATTTAATCTACTGGTTAGAATATAGACTGGAAAATGGGATGCTTTGGTATTAACTGTAAGTAAGTCATTTAAACCCATATATTTTGATGTGCTCATTGTTTCATTGGGACCTTCAGATTCTATAGGTCTGATGTTCAGAAGATATCGGTACCCACAATTCTCATTGGAGACAAAGGGAGTTGTGGGTACTTAACATCTCTGAAAATGAGACTAACTGAGTAGTTAAGGAGGCACTCTAAATGAATACTTAATTTATCTATAAATTTTGACGTTATTCTCTTAGTGCCTCAGTCACCCAGCTGTAAAATGGGAATAATACCTATCTGTCTTTAAAAGGTCTTGAAGAGTCAAAATGGATGAGCCAATATCTTTTATTGGGCCACCTTCTGTTGGTGAGAGACACAGAAGTTTGCACATTAAAAGATACTACAGTAGACTTCCGATAATCCGGAACCTATGGGATTTAGGTGGTGCCGGATTATCAGATATGCCGGACTATCAGGAGGTACTATAACCAGGTTTTATATATATATATACTGTATATAAAGTGTTCTTAACCCTTTTTATTGTACATACTGTATACAGTATACTGTAATGTTTTATTTTTTTTAAGCCTTTTTTACCCTTTTTGCTCAGTTCTGCAAAAAATGAGTCACAAGGTAACAGCGGCAACAGCTGAAGCTCACTCACTAGGCTCTTGCCATTTTGATGCCGGACTATCAGGAGTGCCGGTCTACTGGATGCCAGACTATTGGAGTTTTACTGTACTTGTCTAATATCCTGGGACCAACATGGCCACAACAACACTTAATATATTAAAAACATCTTGTGAGATTTCATTTGTTTGTACTTCAGAGGATATGAAAATGTTACATAAAGAATTATCAGTGTGTTATATATAATGTTGTAAGTTTCAGGAAAATTATGCTAATTAGCTAAATTTTGTAATCTGAATTTCTATTTTGGCTTTGTCTAGACTATTGTTTTGAAAGTGTTGGCTAACATTTTAACAACTTAATGTAGACAAGGCTTTCGCTTGTATTAATCTGACTGTTAAAACTAGACCAATTGATTAGGTGTTAAAGACATAAAGCTTTGTCTGCAGTAGGCTGTTAACGTCATTTAATTCTGTCCAATTTCTAGTCTAGATGAGGTGCTTGGGAGAAGCCCTTTGCCATATACTCTTGATGAGAGTGAGTGAGGAAAAAGTCAAGACTGTAAAAAGGCTGGACTGGTGGAGTTGATATAAATTAACAAAACATGTAAATTGCAAAGCTATTTTGTAGCAAAAATTCGCAAAGTTTAAATCTTAGTGATGAAAAAAATCTTAGGAATTGTATAGAAATCATTTTCACTAGATATGAATAGGATTCAACTCAAGTTAAACTCAGGCTTAAAGTTGAGTGTTAAGGGAATACAGTAGGAAGAACAAAGGGGACATGTTCTGCACTATAGATAGCAAATTAGACTTGCTGTCTTTAGTATGGTTGTACTATAAGGCAGTGGTTCCCAAACTTCTTTATGTGGGGGACTGGCAAACCCATTCACAAACTTTTGGTGGACTGGCAAAATTTTATTTGCATATTCATTATGTAAATAATGAGTATGCAAATAAAATATTGCCTGAATGTCTAGCCCCAACCCAGCCCCTTGCTCTCAGGTGCCTAACACCCTTTGACCCCACCCCTATACCCTATCCCCTTTGACCCTTTAATCTCTGATCCCCACAGCCCATACCAACACGCTCACCAAAACATCTTTGCCCCCACCCCACCCCCGCACTCCCCAGAGCGAGGCTACACTCCTAGGGACTGTGGCCGTTGCTGCATGGGCAGGGGGAGTAGCTGTTGGTGGTGCACATGCTCCCTCCTTCTTTGTGCCCCTTCTCTCTCCAAATGCATCTCCCCAAGCATGGAGGAGGGAAGGAGGCGCCTCCTGCCCTGTTTTCTCCTGCTGCACCACAGTCACCATGGCTGCCAGAGCTGAGCTGCCATGAAACAGCTGGTTTGAACTCTGGCAGCCACCGAGGTCCGGCTGCCAGCGGGTTGCAGCCCGCCAGCAGTCTGTGGCCTGGCAGTTGGGAACTGCTGCTGTAAGGGAGCTTTTGAACTAGTCAATGTGTGTACACTGCTGGGTTGCTAATCAAACAAGAATAAATGTCTCATATTGAACTGGAAATCACTAAATTTTGGAAAAGTTTGAATGATCTGGATATTTTTACTTACAACATTTGATTTTTGTAAATGGAAAATGCCCCGTAGTTTGGAAAAAGTCTGAATGTACAGAAAATCTAAATGTACAGATTTGATGCGGCAATTTTGTGTTGTAGAACAATAGCTTATGAATAGGACTTTAAACAATAAAATACCAGTCTTGTACTTGAACTTGTAAATATATTTTGAAAACGTATCAGTTCATTATGAGTTTTACATATTTCAAAGCACACACAGTTTTTGTTGTTACATTTCGTTGGATTGTTGATTGGCAATGTGGTGTTGAGAGAGTGACAGTTGCAGATTTATATTGTGAATTACTTCATGTTGTTAATTCATAAGAATCAGAGCAAATAAACTAAATACTGAATTTCTTTACTGGAGAGTATTTAGTATGGAAATTAATCACAAGGGCAAGATCTTTATATAACGTTCCGGGCAAGTCCCTTTTGTCATAACCTCAAGCTTTAGAGTATTAAATACTCTAAATTGTAGTGTAAATCCCTGAAGAAAAAACAGAAGCCAATCTGTCTGCAGTTTAATTGTCACTGACTTGTGCATGCCCTTCAAGTTGACATTGCTAACACAGAGGAGATTTTTTACCATTACATTTGGATTATTTCTTTTTCCTGTTTTCTTTCAGCTTCTAAATTCCTTGATATTTTTTCATTGAAGGACAAAATAATTATAATTTGATTTTGCATCTTTTGGCAGGCATCAAAGTTTCTTAATTTGTGAATCTTCAAGTTTTTGGAAGGTGCTAGCAATGCAAGTGATTTTTTTTTTCAGGGGGAAGCTACTTAGTCCTTCCTTCTTAACTTTTAGTGCTTATGAAAGTTTTCAAGAGTGTCAGTACTGGAGACCCAAAGAATGAGCATCAGAAGAGCAAGATTTCCCTGTGGTATCCCACTAATGTGCCCCACAGCTGCTCTGAAGGGACCATCTCTACAACTGTCAAAGATCGGGCAAGTTTGTGACATGTATGTATAGGGCAAGATTGTGTCATTTAGGCACACTGCATTGTAAGGAGTGGTGTGCAGGGAGCACTGGGAGGCATACCTTAGAGAGGTAGAATGCCACCATGCGCCTTGCGGGGTGCATTTTACTTCCACTGTGTGGCTGAGATGTATATGTGGGCCACAACCTCTTGTCTCTCTACTGCTGTGTTTTGACATGTCTTGTCACCCAGAGAGCTGGGAAGCAACAGTTTTTATACTCCCAAGAATGTAACACCTGGAATGCTGCTTGGTCCTTTTATGCACAAGGGAATGGGAGTATACAGACTACTTATGTCAGGGGTGGCCAACCCGTTACAGACGAAGAGCCAAAATAGTGATGGATACAGCACAAAGAACCGAGGGAAAAAAGTTGTTCAGAAGAAAAAAAAAAAAAAAAAAGCCCTGGCCGCCATTTGGCCCTTTTAAGAGCAGAGCAGACATTGCCCTTTTAAGGTGGCCATTTTGAAGTCTGCGCCAGCATCCTGTGCAGATAGAAACACACTGCCCCTTTCAGAGCTGCGGGTGCAGGAGCCGTAATTTTTTCTTTGAAGAGCTGCATGCAGCTCGCGAGCTGTGGGTTGGCTACCCCTGACTTATGACTTCTCCCAACACCCTTGTAAAATCTAGCACTTAGTCTTTCTTGAAACTTGCCACTGAGGCAACAATTAATGTCATTTGTAAGTGAAGTTGTTGTGATGTAGACACTGTCTACAAGAAACTATATCGAAACCCCAACAGAGTTCACAAAATTCACCAAATAACCTTCATAGAATATCACTTTTGGGGCATTACTAAGCTGTGCCAAATTTCAATTGGTAAGCCTATAGATGAAACTTTTAGGGTGAATTTTTCAAAAGCACTCATCTTGGTCTCTAACAATACTACCATGGAAACCAACGGGAATTTTACCATTTACTTCTAAGGGAACAAGGTTAGGCCAGTGTAGACATTATTGATTGGGAATTGGTTTGGAAATGGTAGCACCAGGTTCGCAACAGAGTACTTTTCGGTGGTAATTACCATCTTATGTTCCAGAATAATAATAATAAAAATATCTTGCTATTATGGTTATGAAGAAAACGTACCTGAGTCTGCAGAAGCTGCCTCATACATCTCAATGGTATGTTGACTATGACACCTAATAATTACCATTTAACTTTATTAATTATTTCACTGTTAATTTATGTAGTCAAGAAAGGATGCTTTTTTCCACGCTGACATAGAATCATAGACTCTCAGAATACTAGGACTTGAAGGGACCTCGAGAGGTCATTGAGTCCAGTCCCCTGCCCTCATGGCAGGACCAAATACTGTCTAGACCATCCCTGATAGACATTTATCTAACCTACTCTTAAATATCTCCAGAGATGGGGATTCCACAACCTCCCTGGGCAATTTATTCCTCTGTTTGACCACCCTGACAGTTAGGAACTTTTTCCTAATGTCCAACCTAAACCTCCCTTGCTGCAGTTTAAGCCCATTGCTTCTTGTTCTATCCTCAGAGGCCAAGATGAACAAGTTTTCTCCCTCCACCTTATGACACCCTTTTAGATACCTGAAAACGGCTATCATGTCCCCCCTCAGTCTTCTCTTTTCTAAACTAAACAAACCCAATTCTTTCAGCCTTCTTTCATAGGTCATGTTCGCTAGACCTTTAATCATTCTTGTTGCTTTTCTCTGGACTCTCTCCAATTTCTCCACATCTTTCTTGAAATGCGGTACTCAGAACTGGATACAGTACTCCAACTGAGGCCTAACTAGCGCAGAGTAGAGCAGAAGAATGGCTTCTTGTGTCTTGCTCACAACACACCTGTTAATGTAACCCAGAATCATGTTTGCTTTTTTTGCAACAGCTTCACACTGTTGACTCATATTCAGCTTGTGGTCCAGTATAACCCCTAGATCCCTTTCTGCCGTACTCCTTCCTAGACAGTCGCTTCCCATTCTGTATATGTGAAACTGATTGTTCCTTCCTAAGTGGAGTACTTTGCATTTGTCTTTATTAAACTTCATCCTGTTTACCTCAGACCATTTCTCCAATTTGTCCAGATCATTTAGAATTATGACCCTATCCTCCAGAGCAGTCGCAACCCCTCCCAGCTTGGTATCATCTGCAAACTTAATAAGCGTCCTTTCTATGCCAATATCTAAATCATTGATGAAGATATTGAACAGAGCCGGTCCCCAAAACAGACCCCTGCGGAACCCCACTTGTTATACCTTTCCAGCAGGATGGTTCACAATCTTGCTGGAAAGGTATAACTACTCTCTGAGTACAGTTATCCAGCCAGTTATGCACCCACCTTATAGTAGCCCCATCTAAGTTGTATTTACCTAGTTTATTGATAAGAATATCATGTGAGACCGTATCAAACGCCTTACTAAAGTCTAGGTATACCACATCCACCACTTCTCCCTTATCCACAAGACTCGTTATCCTATCAAAGAAAGCTATCAGATGTTTGACATGATTTGTTCTTTACAAATCCATGCTGGCTGTTCCCTATCACTTTGCCACCTTCCAAGTGTTTACAAATGATTTCCTTAATTACTTGCTCCATTATCTTTCCTGGCACAAAAGTTAAACTAACTGATTTGTAGTTTCCTGGGTTGTTCTTATTTCCCTTTTTATAAATGGGCACTTTTTTTCCCTTTTCCAGTCTTCTGGAATCTCTCCTCTCTCCCATGATTTTCCAAAGATGATAGCTAGAGGCTCAGATACCTCCTCTATCAGCTCCTTGAGTATTCTAGGATGCATTTCATCAGGCCCTGGTAACTTGCAGGCATCTAACTTTTTTAGTTGATTTTTAACTTGTTCTTTTTTTATTTTATCTTCTAAACCTACCCCCTTCCCACTAGCATTCGCTATATTAGGCATTCCTTCAGACTTCTCAGTGAAGACTGAAACAAAGAAGTCATTAAGCATCTCTGCCATTTCCAAGTTTCCTGTTACCGTTTCTCCCTCCTCACTGACCAGTGAGCTTACCTTGTCCTTGGTCTTCATCTCGCTTCTAATGTATTTTTAAAAAGTCTTCTTGTTTCCCTTTATTCTCGT
>JANRFK010001158.1:31882895-31905433 GCA_030068395.1 Apalone spinifera
CAGATGACTGGAGTATTAGAAGTTCAGATCCAAGAATAAATAAGGAAAGGGGAGGGAAGAGAGGGGAAAAAAAGGAGGGGGAAAGGAGAAAAAAATAAAAAGAGAGAGACAGTGAGTAGATGGTTCAAAAATAGTTACAAAAGGATGGTAAGAACAATTAGCACCTCCATTGTTTGTTAGTTTTGTTAAACCATTAGGATATGGAAGGTAGTGTGCGAGCCAGCTAATGTCCTTGTTCATACCATTTGCATAAGAATTAAACTTGTAAATGAAGTTAAGTTCCAACCCTTCTCTGTGGATTTGGTTTGTGAAATTGGCCTGAAACAAAACGGTGACTTGGAGATCCATTAATGAGTGTCCAGGTAGAATAAGAGTTCTACAACAGGTGTATTGTCTTTTTGGATATCTTATTTGTGTCCATTAATTCTTTCCCGTAGAGACTGTTAGGTTTGGCCAATATACATGGCAGTGGGGCATTGTTGGAATTTGATGGCATAAATTACATTAGTGCATGTGCAGTTAAATGAGCCTCTAATTTGTTGGCTGATGTGGTTGGGTCCAGTGATGAAATAGCTTGTGTAAATGTGTGGCCAGAGTTGGCTCTGGGGCCGATTGCAGAGTTGGGTTCCTGGATGATTATGATGGAGGTATGTTGTGTGGTTATTAGAATTTGTTTGAAGTTAGGGGGTTGTCTGTAATTGAGGATTGGCCTTTTCCCCAAGGCCTCTGAGAGTGAGGGGTCATTTTCAAAGGTAGGTTGTAGATTGTTGATAATGCGTTGGAGGGGTTTAAGTTGTGGACTGTAGGGGTGCGTCTAGACTTTAGGGTATTTTTTTGAAAAACGGCTGATTTTCTGAAAAAAACTTCACTTACATCCACACTGCTATTTCATTCTTTTGAAAAAAATCAAAGGAACGCAGGGGTTTTTCTGACATTGGTACAAGGAAGAACATCTTTTCCGAAAGAGCTCTTTTGGAAAAAGGCGTGTGTGGACACAGAAGAGGGAGTTTTTTCAAAAGAAAAGGAAAGAGGAAAAAGCACAGGTGCTGTGGTGGCCACTCCGTCCATAGTAATCACAGCTGAAAAGCGAGACAACATCCATTCAGTGTGGACACTATCTTTCAAAAATCAGATTGCTTTTTCGATGTGCGTTGGCCATGTGGATGCTCTCTTTCGGAAGAAGTTTTTTCGGAAGATCTCTTCCAAAAAAGCTTCTTTAGAAAGAAGCTTGAAGTCTATATATACCCTAGGTGATGACGAGTGGAATTCTGTTATTTTCTCTTTTTGGCCTGTCTTGAATTAGTTCATGTCTGGGTATTTTTTTGGCTCTATCGATCTGTTTTTTCATTTTTCTGGGTGGGTATTTCAGTTTTATGAATGCTCTATATAGATCCTGTAGGTGTTTGTCTCTGTCTGTGGAACTGGAGCAAATCCAATTGTATCTTAGAGCTCAGCTGTATACAATAGATTGAGAAATGTGTCTGGGATGAAAACTAGAGTCATGAAGGTAAGTGTAGCAGTCTGTAGGTTTCCAGTTTAGGGCGGTTGAAATTTGTCCTTCATTTAATTGTACTGTAGTGTCAAGGAAGTTCTCATGTGGACTGATCCAGGCTGAGGTTGACGGTGGGTGGAAGTTGTTGAAATCCCTGTGAAATACTTCAAGGGTCTTTTTCCCATGGGTCAATATGATGAAGATGTAATCAATGCAATGTAAGTAGAGTAAGAGTACTAGGGGGCGATAGCTGAGGAAACGTTGTTCAAGGTCAGTCATAAAGATGTGGATATATTGTGGTGCCATACGGGTGCCCATGGCTGTGCCGCTGACTTGAAGATACAAATTGTCTCTGAATAGTTGTGGATGAGGACAAAGTTGCAGAGCTCTGTAACTAGGTGTGCAGTGCTGTCATTGGGGATGGTGTTCCTGATAGTCTGTAATCTTTCTTCATGTGGAATGTTGGTATAAAGAGCTTCTACGTCCTGGTGGCCAGGATGGTGTTTTCAGGAAGATTACTGATGTTTTGTAGTTTCCTCAGGAAGTTGGTGGTGTCTTGAAGATAGCTAGGAGTGATGGTAACATAGGGCCTGAGGAGAGAGTCAGTATAGCCCAGGGGTGGACAATAATTTTTGATGGGGGGGCCACTCCAAGATTTTGGAAAGTGGTTAAGGGCCACACTCTTCCATAATATTAATGGAGGAGATGCGGGGTCTAGAATGGAGGTTGGGTGCAGAAGGGAGCTTGGGGTAAGGGACTGGGGTGGAGGAGGGAGACTGGAGTCTGAGAGGGAGTTGGGATGAAGCAGGCAGTTGTGACCTAGGGCAGGGGACTGGAGTACAGGGGTTTGGGATGTGACCCAGTGTAGGAGGAGATTGTGATCTGGGGCAGGAGATTGGAGTACCAGATCTGGGAGGGGGTATGGCTGTAAGAGGGGGACAGAGGGTTTGGGTATGTTGAGTGGGGGAAGGAGCAGAGAATTGGGGCAGGAAAGGGCTGGGTGCCAGAAACAGGTTGCAGCCAAGAGACTTAACTTGTCAGCTGCCAAACTAGCCTGCCTGCTTGAGAGCTTAAAATGTTTCCCAGCCAGCCAGCCTGCTTGCTGGGCCATGTGCTTCATGAATACTGAGCCCAAGAAAGAGGGCCAGAAACCAACCAATGGGAATGTGCTGGGGGCGGGACGACTCCTAAAACTTCCCCCCTCCTCTCCAGTATTAAAACAGAAATGGAGCCTTGCAGCCTCTTTTCTGCACAGCGCTGGGGCCTGCCTGGAGTTCCCCGCTGCCTCCGTGGGTTGGATCAGGTGGCTCGGTGGGCCGTATTTTGCCCAGGCCTGGTATAGCGAGATAATCCTGTTGTAAGTGTGCCGATGCTTGAGCTGATGGGGTGTCCGGGATTTCTTGGGTAGTATTTAGAAAACTCCTGGTCTGGGATTAGGGGGCGTGTTAGTGTAAATTTGGTCCTGAGCAGCATCAGGGAGCTTCATGAGTAATTGTTTCAGGGTTTTTTTTTTTTTTTTGTATTCGTATTCTTTAGTAGGATCACAGGAAAGAGGCTTGTAGAATCTGGTGTTGGTGAGTTGTCTGGTCACTTTTTTTTCTCTTCCCCGCCCTCCCCTTCCCTTATTTATTTTTGGATCTGGACTTCTAATACTCAAGAAGGCTCATAATACCATCTACATGTTTTGTTAGTCTTTAAGGTGCTACTAGTCTATTTGTTAATTTTTAAGTTTTTTCCTGTTACTGACTAACTTGGTTACCCCTCTGAAATATTTCAAAATAGCATGTCCACATTATGGGGAAGCCTCAAAATTAGTCCGAAGCAGGCTCCCTTAATGTGGTTGCGCTACCTCAACTTAGAGCCCCAGGAAGCACTGGGGACTAATTATTTTGAATGACTCTGGGGAGTAGTTATTTCAAAATAGCAGCAGTGGAGCAGCAGTGGAGCATTCACACTAGCGCTATTTCAAAATAATTATTTCGAAATAAACATTCCTCATGGAAAGCAGGAGTTATTATTTCGAAATAACTAGTCCCGTTGTTATTTTGAAATAAGGGGACTTATTTCGAAATAACTCCCTAGTGTAGACCAGGGCTCACATACTGAAACAATTATTGATGCACATGAACAAGTCCTATTTGTGATGAGCATTTGTTTCTAAAAGACATTTGATCATATGAGCCATAAACTCTAATCCAAGATTCTTAGTTGTTATAGCACATCTGAGAAAATCATTAAATCTATTCAAGTTATACAGACTGGATCAAATGATACTGTGTGCATAAAGGATCATCTGTCAGAAGTTGGGATGATAAATATCGGTAAATTGAAGAGTTGAGTAACCACATGAATTCTTATCAGTTAGTCGATTATTCTGTAGGGCTGGCAGCCAATGTGCTCTAACCCCACTCCCAAAGAACCCCCTGCCACTGCATCAAAGGCAAGAATGCAGGGTCCCAGGCATGAGCTGATCCGCGAGGGGAGCCAGTTTAAAAGCCAGCTCCCCTTGCAGACTGGCTGCCTGTCACCCTGTGCTGCTGCCTCGGATAAAGAGGCAGCAGTGCAGGGTGGCAGCAGCCCCTAATCAGATGGGATCTGAGCTCCCAGCCCCAGCATGAGTTGGAACTGAGCCAGGCTGTCTGCCCACTTTGCTCCTAATACACTTTAAATGCAGATCTGTAGCAGGGGTAGGTCCCAGACCCAGTGCGAGCCACGACTGAGCCAGGCTGCTGGCCACCCTGCTAAAAATTTATTTTTGCTTATTGGTTCATCGATCAAACTACTATACTATTACATCCCTAGTCAGAAGAAGTTGACTTAAACTTAGGCATTCTTTGAGGAGACATATTTAGCAGCTCTACTATAGGAATCACCAATGGATTATGTTACAAAAAATCAGGCATAAATATAGCTGCCTAACTATCAAAATCTCTGTTCATTTTCCTTCCCTCCTTTCTCCACACCTTCTGGTGAGATGCTGTTGTCTTCATTGAGATCAGTCAGGAGAATGCATTACATTGTGCTTATGAAAAAGTAGATCTCCCCCCCACCCAAAAAAAAAGATTTAACTTGTTCGAGGTTAAGTTTAGAACATCACCAGAGGCTTACATGAACTAACCACTCTAAAACATAAGACACTGCAGAAGTGGCAATTGTCAGTTATGTTGGTCTCAATATCACTCTTGTAGGAAAAGATGATTGGAAAACAGACAAGTAAGGACGTGCTTGATGTGCTTTTCAGAAATGCAAGCTATTACAAAGCATATATGATATGCTTCTCCTTTTAAAACTGAAGATTTTAAAAGCCCTTTTGCTTTTCTCTTGCAGAACACAGTTTCAAGTCAGACTTTAACTGAGCATTCTCAGAGAATAAATAGCTTTGCAACAGCTGTTACATGTAATGTTTGGCATACGTAATAGATGAAGTTATTAATTTAGATGTGTGCAGGAAAGTCTGCAAATGCCCTCCAAGATAGTGCAAAGGCAGCAGTTGGAATGATTGCGTTACATCTAAGTAGATAATCTAAAGTTGCTTATAAACAAATATTTATTGTATATTTCCTGCAATGGAAAATTAAGGGAAGGGGACTCTGCTTGGATTACTTATAATTTATTACATCTGTCCTCAGTCCACAGTGTCATCATATGTTCTTGGGGCCATGTAAGGTTCTTCTAAGAGAAACAGGAAGAGTTTTCTGACCACCCATGAACCACTTAAAGGCCAATTTAGTAAGACTACAATGGTTAGAAACTAGTCCAACAAATGAATATACTCACTTTATTTAAAGACCTAATGTTTCTTCTACTACAGTCTGGGTACTGATTGTGGATTTTAATTTAGCCTTTGAATTATGCTGTTTCACTGACTGCAAACATGTTTTCTGTGCTGTTTTGTGTTCTTTGGATGAGTGTTACTGCATATAAGTATGGATGCAAAAAAGATGAGAAAGTGTCTTTAGCACATGTGCCCCAAAACTTTATCTCTGTGGTGAAAGTAATATTAATAAATGCCATGCAGTATGTTAAGTACGATATTTACTATCTTGCAAATTCACCATCCTTTTAGTGGTTGGAGAACAGAATAATGCTTCAGAAGACTTGGGGCATGTCTGAACATTGGCTGCTGGCTTAATGCCAAATCATTTGATTTCTGTGCCTCTGTTTCTGAATTTCCTAAACTGGTGTTTAAACTAACTATATTAAAAGTCACTTAAAATATAAAAAATAAAAATTAATGTATCATTTAAAAAAAAAAGTTAGCATTTTGCCCCCCAAAGTGCTTTCAAATAAGCATCTCTTGCTATCAAACAGTTATTCTGCAATTCTGAATTTTTCCTGATTCAGATAATGAGCTTTCCTCAGGTAATAAGCTTTCCAAGCACTCCTTTTTGTCCCATTTTAAATAATTTTTTGCATAATGAAACCTAGTTACCCATGGTACAACCATAGCATTCTGTATTCCCCTGAATTCTCTTGTTGAGGTTACATGTCCACTATGTCCTGTTCCAATGCTTTTACTTAACTGATTATTCATAGGGATATATGCCTGATATAGAAGTCACGCCCCTATAATTCTGAATTTCAGCTTCAGTCTCAGGGGGTAAAAGTGCATGAAAATTAGAGTGTAGGGGATGTTTTAAAAAACTTTTTAAAAATTGACAGTTTCTGCTAAGATATGAGGGGAAGATTTTGTTATAAATCACTGAGTTAATCAAAATTCCTCAGCTTTGGAATTAGAACCTGTTTGTCTTGCTTATGATTGTTGTATTTTGTTAGCAAAAAATGTGTTGAACACTTTTCCATATATGTATTTAAGATAGGTATCTCCCTAAAGTGTCGCAATGTAAAGGCTATATCCTTCAAATGAATCAACCACAGCCTACTTCTGCACCCACGTAGGTCTATTTGCAGGATCTAGCTTTTAAATAGCCAACAGATAAAATAGAAGAGATGCAGCCTCAGGATAGTTAGGATGATACAGTTTTTATGTAAGAACTGGAATCAAATTCAAACCTGATGTAAGCCAGTAGGACTCATCTAACAGATGTACACTGACGAAATGGGATGGTCCCACGGAAGCTCTTGACATAATCCACATGTTTTGTTAGTCTTTTAGGTGGTACTAGACGATTCACTGTTTTTTCAGTTTTTCCAGTTACAGATTAACACAGCTACTCCTCTGAAACAGATATACACTGAGTTACATGACCACCGAATTTGGCCCATGGCAAGCAGTTGTTTTGACTATAGAGTGAAACAAATGTAAAATATATCTGTTGGCTGCTAATCACAAGCCCCTTTAGAGATAACTAGAAGATTTACCCTTAACTCTTCTTGGGTCCTTAACTCAATTTTTGTTTTTTTGGAGACCCCAGCCCTCTCAATGCAGCAGATTGGGGCCAGCTGAGAAGTGCCTCCCTATGGCCACTGCAGCTCCAGTGGGCACAGCTGTGGGAGGGGTGAATGTCCCCTGGCTGCAGCAGGTTCAGGTTCATCTGGCCCCTGCACTTCTCAGCCAGAGTGAGGAACGCAGCAAACTGCACACTTTCCCTTTGCTCCCTGACAAAGGGGAACAGCCAGCAGTTTTCCTGTATGAATCTGAGGGGGTGGGAGGAGCGCTTCAGCCCTGACTACCCTTTCTAAAGGATGCCTGGTGGGAAGGAGGCTCAGGAGTGGCACAGTCCTGCATGGAGGGGAGGGTGGGCTGTGCTGCAAGCAAGCCCTTTTCACCTATCTGGTGATTCTGTCTTTTCTATGTATGGTTTTATGAGAAGCAATCCGATTCCATGCACATCCCATTTTCCTGGCAGAAGCAAACTCTTTTTGCTGGCTCCCGCCTTCCACCCCATGCTACTGCCTCTGATACCGAAGCAGCAGCGCAGAGCTGTAGCAGCCCCTGTCCAAGAGGGGCCAGAGTTTCCTGCGGACAGAGGCAGCTCTGGAGTGCCACAAGCAGCCTCTGTCTGCGGGACGCCCAGGCGCCTGGTGGACAGGGGTTGCTGCTGTGGAGCAGACTCTGTCTACAGTGGACCTGAGCTCGCCACAGACAGAAGCTGGAGCAGCCTCTGTGGGAGTTTAGGGCCCCTCGTGTACAAGGGCTGCTGCTGCCCCACACTGCTCCCTCTGCTTAATTTTAAACTGGGTTCTCTTGTGGATTGGCTCCTGCCTGCCTCCCTTTGCTGCTGCCTCTGATACAGGCAGGCTACTGAAGTAGCAGGAGGCTCCCTGGGAGTAGGGCCAGGAACTCACTGGCTGTTAGCCTGCCCTGAGAGGGAGCATTTTAGTAATGGTGTAACTGCTAAGAATTTTTGTAGATGCACAAATACTAAATTAAATGATTTCTAACACCCCTCGTAATTGGAAACTGAGCTCCTTACAAAAGCACGTTTCAGGTAAAAAAGGTGCTTCATTAAAGGTTCCCATGACATACTGCAATGCTAGTTTTGACACTAGAAAAAAAGATCTGTTTTGAGGCTGTATGTTAAGGATATGGATTTACCATATTTCATTTTAGTTTTTAATTTGTGATTACTCTTCAGTTATACTATGTAAAGCCCCCTTCTAGAACAACAAAACTAAGGTTACTGTTGTTGTAGATTTAACAATAAGGAAATTGGTAATCTACTATATAATTGAGAGAGTTTGTCTGTCTGTGTAGCCATCAGTCTGTGTATACAAGAGCTCCTCCTAAACGATAAGAGCTAGGACCACCTCATTTGGTATGCAGCTTCCTCTCATCATAATTTAAAGCAAAGTCAGGGTTTGGTTGTGCCAGGACAATGGAATGTGTGGGGAATGGGATTGTTTCTGATAAAATGGAAAGGGATGGCTGTGCTATATAATGACCACATATAGGGTGGCAGCGGATATGGGATAGAAAGCAGGGACAGTGACATTGTGTAATGACCACAGGGAGCAGCAAGGGGCCAGAGATGGGGCCTGGGACCCCATTAGGACAGCAGGGTGCTGAGATGGAGAAAGGCACAGTGATATATTTGACAGAGTTTGTCTGTCATCCAACTGAGGGGCATGCACTCCTCCCCCAGCTGTGCCCGCTACAGCTGCCATGGAGAGGCGCCTCTCACCTTGCCCCTACTTACCGGTGAGAGAGTGCTGAGATAGTCCTCTCTCCACTGGGCAGACAGCATATTGAACCCCTCATTCCTTGTTCCACCCCAGAATAATGATTTAAATGAAGAAAAGCAACGTTAATTGATTCAAGGAACTGAGCAATGCTGGGTAAATCTTCTAGTTATTTACTATTTGGAAAGGGGATAACATTGATGTTAGCTACTTTCTTCACCCTACTGCTTAAACAAAAATGAAAATAGTGGACAAAAACAAAAAGTAGATTTTGGTGAGAAAAATTAGAACACCTCAATGATGATTGAGAGACTGCAAAGTAATGCTGAAATACTACAAAATTAGTTTAAAAGGCTTTTATTATGAGTCTGCCTAAAACTTTATTATGAGTCTGTCTAAAAGCACAAGGTGACCACCCTCAAAGGTTTTCCAAGGAAGCTACTACTTTAAGAATAGAATGAACTGGGAACAATTCCAGTAATGAAAGAATATACAAAAGTTGAGAAGTGCAATAGGGCAAAGAACAAATTAATACTCATAACTACTTGAACCACATGTGTCTGAAAATCTGGGTTTAAAATATCAAAGAATCTATTATGATGTTTCTGGAATTTCCTGAATCTGATTGGGCTGGAAAAGCCCATGAGAACATACTTTATAGAAGTCAGACTCCTTTTCCAGATGACTTATTAATATATTCATCCAGTGATCACATTTGATGCCTCATGAAATCCTAGGAAATAACCAATTTTTCACCGTTTAGGTACACGTTCATTGCAGAGTTGGAAGGAGATCAAACACTCTCTTGTCTGGCCATGTGGTTAAAAAGAGGTAATGGATCTCAAGGAGATACTGTGGGAAGCTACACCCTTAAATATGTTGCAGTTAAGGATAAGCTTGTTTATGTATTTATTGACACTATCTACAAAACAAAACAATGTTTCACAGTAAAGATGAAATAGAAGGTATAATCAAAATTTTGTGCTGCAACCAATGTCTCCTGGCTATAGACAGCAGTGTATGCAAAGCAGTGGATGTGGCTCTCTGAGTCTGGGTTTGTTCCTTTACCAACCCTCACAGGATCTGAGCAGTCTTTGAGCTGCTTTAATCTACATATTCTGGCTGTGACCTGTAAGTGACCATCTAGTTTATTCCAAAGCACAGCATTAACTTACTGTAGTGTATCTGAACACATCTCTGCTATGATAAAGGCTATGATTTAGTCATGAGTATTTTTGGTAAAAGCCATTGATAGATCACAGTCAATATACAAAAATTCACAAGTTGTGACCTATCCATGATTTATACTAAAAATACCTTTTGATTCAATTTTGGGGATGGGTGGAAGGCTGAAGGTAGAGTGGTGAGGGGAGGCTCCTTGGGCCAGTGGGCCATGGATGCTCCGGCCAGCTTGTGTCAGGACTCACCGTTGTGGTGATTCCTGTTGGTCACTTTAGGAATTAGCTCTGTTCTCAGCAGGGCACCTCCTTCTGGCTGGTGTCTCACCCATCGTTGTTCCACTTTCTCTCCACACTCATTTCTACCCACATCACTGCCCGCATCATGGTGTCTTCTTCCGAACACTGCCCTCTGACAGTGCCCACCACATTGATCTCTCGCCCCCTTCAGGGGTAACACCAGTCCTCAGCCTTGTGCCTGCCACTGTGGCCAATTACAGCCTCAGTCTAGCGCAAGGATGGGCAATAATTTTTAAAAGGGGCCCATGTAATAAATTTCAGAAATGGTAAACGGCCTCTCCGGAAGGGGAAGGGCCTCGGGCAGAAGGGGAGGGGTCAGGAAACTTCTTGTGCTCTCCCACCCACAGACCTTGATTGGCGTGGGGGTGGGGGAGCATTTGAAGTCTTTCTCCCTGCACCCAGAGAGAACCGCTGGCTATTTTAAAACAGCCATCATTTCCCTCTGGTGCCACGCGCCCCAGTGGGGGAGGAGACTTTGGTCACTCTCCTGTTCCCAGCTATCGATTGACCTGGGGGTGGGGAAGCAGCACGGAAGCATCCCTGGTCTATCCCCTCACCTCAGAGGAAAACCTCAGTCTATATAGGCAAGGTTTGTATAGGTGGCTAGGTGTGGTATAAAGGGGGAGGAAGGGACTCAGGCCCACCTGCTACTCTGGGTCTCAGCTCATGGGCCTCTGGCAGCAGCCTTGTCCTGCCCTTCTTCTCTTCCCTTTTAACTGCCTCCTGTTCCCTGGGCCGTGACCTTTGCACCCTCCTGGCCCTTATATCAAGGTTTGCAGTCTGGCAGGTATCAAGCTTGAAGCCTCTTTTGCTCTTCTCCCCAGAGTCTGCCCAGCTCATCTCTATCATAAGTGCTTCTCTGGGAACTGGTCCTGCACTCTTCCCTGTCAGGCCCTAACTGCCCACCGCTCTACTGAGTATCTCCAGGACTGCCCCAGCAAGCTGTCCTCCTATTGGCTTCTTATGCAGGCTCTCTTATTGGCCAGGGCTCTGTGCCGGCTCCCTTGAGCCTGCTTCAGCCCCTTCTGGCCAGAGTACCCCACTACACAGGCACAGAGCCATATTTGTGACTGATGTCTGCCATGGGTGGTTCATTCTCATCCTCTCCCCAAATGTTTACTTAAGTATGAAGTATAGATTGAACTCTCTAAACCACAAATCTCTGATCTCCTGATGGACCGTGGACCTGGACGAGAGAGACTTGGCAACTGGGAGTCGGGTGGCAGGAGGCCTGCCAGGGCAGCGGCAATGCAGCCAGCAGCCCTACTGGGGCTGGGACTCCAGTGAGGCCAGAGTAGCAGTGCCAACAGCGATGCTAGGGCAAGCAGCTCTGCTAGGCTGTTGGCAGGAGGGCTGGCATTGATCTCCCCTGGTCCAGCAAACTCCCTTGTTCAGGATGGATCAGATTCCAAAGGTGACAGGTAAAGATGTTAATTAACGAGTAATTAACTAGTTGAATAGTCGATGGAATTTCCATCGACTACTCGACTAGTTGATAGGTACTTCTGCATTCCTCCTTTGAAATGTACAGGAGCCACAGCGGGGGGCTCCTGTATATTTCAAAAGAGGAATGTGGAACTCCATGCGCAGCCCGGGGCCAGCGGGAAGTCCCACTGGAGCCTGGAGTCAGCGGGACTTCCCACTGGCTCCTAGCTGTACACGGCATGCCAGCTTTGAAATGTGCAAGAGTCACCAGCAGGGGCTTTTGTGTATTTCAAAGTGGAAGCGCCCTCATGGAGCCTGTGCTCAGCGGGAGATTCAGAGTCCCCCGCTGACTCTGGGCTCCATGCTGCGCTGCTGCTTTGAAATGCCACATGGAGCTCGGGGGCTGCTGGGGACTCCCCAGCTGATCCCGGGCTCTGCTTGGCATTTCAAAGCAGCAGCGCCGCATGGGGCCCGGGATCAGCTGGGGACTTCCCAGCTGACTCTGGGTTCTGTGGAAATGCCACAGGGAACCCGGGGTCAGCTAGGGAATCCTCAGCTGACCCTGGGCTTCACGCAGTGCTGCTGTGATGTTTTAAAGGAGCAGCTCCACACAGAGCCTGGGATCAGCTGTGCAGCGCTGCCCCTTTGAAACGCTGCCATGGCATTTCAACCGAGTCACACAGAGCCCGGGTATGGCCTCCGTGCAGCGCTACCACTTTGAAGTACCCTCTCATCCCCCTCCCCCCCCCCGCTTTGCTGCCTCTGTCTGATAAAGGAAACAAGGGGAGGGGGAATCAACTAGTCGACTCGACTATTCGATAAGCATTTACTTATCGGATAGTCAGCTGGTCCTTAACATCCTTAGTGCAGGGAGATCCAACCTGCATGGTGATTTGGTTTTGGTAGGTCTTTATTAGAGGAGTTTCCTTATTTTAAATGGACATACAGCCATGAGTTTCTGTTAGAGAAAGTAGGTTGAAGAATTGTGCTTTACATTTGGATCTCAGATGAGTCCTCAAGAAGGCTCTGTCTCCAACATAGATGGACTTTACCATTATGGTCAAAAGTTTCATTGTACCCAAGGAGAGGAGGCTTTTTTTTTATCACAGTCTTTGTCTTGGAGCTTCAGAAGATATTTTAGATTTGCCTGGCTCAGGCAGTCCTTAATTTGTAAGGAAAGAGGTGCCCAGGCTCAAACAATCTTCTTTTTTACTTTCATAACTGACACAACAAGGCCATAGGTACTGGGACTGTGAACCACCACACTGAGCTCAACCCTGGCAATTCCTGAGTGCAAATTAAGCACTGGATTCAGACCAATGAATACCTTAAAAATAAGAACCAAGACACCAAACTTGTTTTGGACTGTTATTGCCCTGGTTTCAATAGCTGTGGCAGCATTTGATCAGTGATAGATCTAGTCCAAAATTTTCAAAACTGTATTTTTAGACAGAAAGCTGGAAGGTGAATCTAAACATTTTTTACAGTAAGTATGTGCTTTCTATATTTTGTCTTGATGTGCCTAACAAAACTGTTGGTTTTCAGCCAAAAGTTCTTGGGGTTTTGAGATATCTGTCTGTCTATCTAATGTGTGTGCATTTATATGTATATATTCAGTTTTTGTAATGATTTTGCATCTGTAAGTTTTTCAGTTGTTTCTGTTTCTCAATAATTTTATCTATTTCATTTGTTAATTTAGTAATAGATATAGCATTCCTGATTAATTATAGTTTTAGAATTATTTCTCAACTCTAAAGAGATATTTAATATATTTTGCATTTTAAACAGCCTAAAATTGACAAGAGTGAACTACCTAATATGATCTGCTTCAACAAAGAAACATTATATGAAGCAGGGCATTTTTTCATGCCTTGCATAGAGAATATTATTCTACTTAAATGGCAGTTGCATGAGTTGCTAAAATAGCCAACTCTCAGCCACACACACAGAATATCTTTCACTGCAACACTTTTCGGTTTATTGTTTTATTTTAAAATTCTTTTTCCTTAATGGGAAGAGCACAGCTTGTTTCTGAGAGATATGGGACATCTTATTCCTAATCACTTTTCTCTTTCATTCCAGATGCTCACAGAGGATGGTTCTGTTATGTTATCAGAAATATTTGTTAGTAAGAAAGAAACTTAAGTAGTTAACATAACAAAAGTTGATTTGAACTGCTGATACAGAGCTATTCAGAACAAACAAAAGTCTATTATCTGGTATTTTATTTATAGGGGTCTGCTCAAGCGATTTGAGATTTCCACTTTGTTTGCCTGTCTTGCCCTAGACCTCAGCACATAATTTCACTGTATTGCTGCCCTTTTGAGATCTCATTGCCCTTTCCATCAGCCTCAGTCCAAAAGCATATTTGTTTAAAAAGGAAACAATTAAATTCCAATATCTCACCAAAAAATCTCTGCTTTTCAAAGAAAACATACTTAAGTAGTCACAGAGTCCTATATGAAGGAACACAGAGTAAATCAGAAACATAAAGCTATATTCAGTACTGGCAAAAGTGGATTCAATTCCATTGGCCCGATTGAAGTCTTGTCCATATTCATCAGTGGTGAATTAGGTCTAGAGTATTCATTTATTTGTACCTTTAAAACCTTAAGAAGTAAAGAAATATAAAGAAGAAAAATCCAAAAGAATTTATAATTCTGTCTGTTTGAATTAATACTAAAATGTTTGAAGTTTGAAAGACTTGAACAGTATACTAGTCAGAACCAAATAACACTGTACTAAAACTCCTTTATCAGAGCAAATTTTGCTACTCTTATAAACACATCTAAATATTTCTCCCCTTAAGAATTTGTTTTAGTTTTCATATAACACACATTTCATAATTGCTTCATTTCTTTTCATTATATCCCAGAAATGAAATAAAGAAGTTTTCTAACTGAACAGTTAGGATTTTTTAAAAGATAATTCAGGTGTTTATGATTATTATAAAATCATAATAATGTAAATAGAACACATTTTGTAGACTAAAATATTTTTGGACTTGACTAGCTTTATAGTAGAGCTAGATTCATTTCTATAATCTTAACTGAAGTCTATCATTTTGGATGAACTTGGTTTGCTGCTGATTTTGTTTCCTTGATTGTAGATTCAGCACTGGAATATTTGTTTTGACTGTCTTGCTGCAAGCCTTCACTACTTTTTGCCATTTATATTTAATCTTTCTTGCCTTTCAACCTTTGATCATTGTGTCTCAGATAAGATAGCGATTAGTGAGGACGCACTAAAAGTTTCTTTGTTCCCATCAAACTTCACATTGAGAGTCACTATGGACCTGCTTTTCAGTCTCTATAGCTCTCACTAGTGGAGCTCACTGGGATCCATCTTGCCTCTCATCCTGTTTAAAGTAGATAACTGTCGTGGGGTGGGGGGGAGGTTGGGACTTCTCCATCCTGGCAGGGCTCACTGCACCATGCCGCAATTAGGGAGGTGCTCCAGCCCAGCCAGGTTGGAGGGGTCCCCTGCCTGCGGTGTGGTGCAGTGGGCCCTGCCCAGCCCAATCAGAGCAACCCCTACTCATGGTGTGATGCAGTGAGCCAGTTAACCAATTAACATTTGAAATGGGATTTTAAGTGGTTTAACTTGTTACAATTTTTAATGGGATTTTACATCCCTAGTATAAGGTATATCTGAAGCCACTGGACGAGATTGTGAAACATGAACTACAACAGTGGTATCCAAATAAAATACAGCTCTGTATCTTTTCATGTCAGACACAAACAACACTATCTCACAAATAATCAAGGACTTTGACTCACAGTTGATGATGCTTTATTCCCCTTACTGACACTTTAAAAAACTTACCATCCCCATCATCACTCTGCGCTGAGAAAATCTACCATTGTTAAGATAATCTACAGCATCATAATTTGCATAAACATTTTCCTCTCCTTTTATGCATACGCAGATAGCCATGGATACCCATTAATAGCAGAGAAGATTGCTCCCTCTTCTAAGGTATTTGGTCTTAGCCACAATGCACCTTACCTTTACATCCTCTTTTTGGTTATTGTAATTTTCCATACTTAGGAAAGAAACCAACCATTAAAAAGCTACAGTTAGTTCAGAATCCAGCAGTCTATTCACATAGCAGCACAGCATTCATCACTCCAGTGCTCTGCTCTGCAATTCTCATCTTCAAAGCCCTCAATGGGAGTTACTTAGAAGAGCTGCCTTACCCTGTGTGATCATGGAGCTATAGAGAGTGAAAAAAACTATAGAGATCATGGAGCTATAGAGAGTGAATGTGCAAAAATCTGAGCCTTCTCAATGATAAGCCAAGGTCCTGGAACTCACTCCCAGAAGAGATCAGGAAGGGTAGGAACTGGGGAGTCATCAGAACAAAATCTATTCTCCATTTCTTGGCAGAATGTTTCCATAATAACATAAAGAAAGCAAGCAAACCAAAGTCCTGTCCTCACATATAGGAAAAGGGGGACAAATTGAAAATACATCTTTGTAATTTTCAGAAATCTTAAACATTTTAGATTTAATGCTGACAGCATTAGAAGAGATGTTGTATATGCCATTTTATTAACCAGTGGCTATTGCCACTTTTGTCATCTTGAAAGAGATCTGTATTATTGCCCTGGGGCTTTATAATAAAGCTGAAAGATGTCTGGAATCTTAATTGCAAGACGGAAAAGTAAATCATGGTGGAATAGAGTTATTTAGATTATGTACTTATTCTTGACTACTCATGTAAACTAGTGTGATTTACAATGTGGATAATGAAACTTCAGTTACATCATGTGATCATGCTCTGACATGACAGTGAATACTTGTAACATTAATAAGTGGGAGGTGAGGTTAGTATGCACAAATCCTGCATTGAATTTCTCACAAATACTTCTTTCAGTGAGCTTCAAAATACACCTCCACCTCTGGGAATTTAAAACAGCATAGTTTGTCATTAATTAAATTTCTCACTTTTATTGTTTAAGGTGGAAATGACAGAAATGACATCCCTGAATTTGTGAAGTGGCAGTGACATGCCCAAATGTAGTACTTTTTCTGCAGATATCCAGCAATGATTAAAATCCCATTATTGGCATGGAAAGATAAGTCCCCAATCCAAGTTCGTTTCCAAATGCACCCATATATATAGGTTTGTATATTTGGATTTTTATAGTATTCGTGCACTTTGTTCAACAATTTCTGGCTTTTTGTATTGATCCATTTTTATTTACTGTTACAAAATTAACCCAGTATCTACTGGTGGAAACACAGTGGCAAAATGGGGACAAACACATGCATGGAATTAAGCAACAGGCTGCAAGACCTCAATTAAGTGTCAAGTACATGCCTATTTAATCCAGTGTGGCTTGCAGGTGCTGTGAGGAAAACAAAAACAAACAAAAATCCCCGGTCCTCCACCATTTGGCCCAGGGGAGGAAAAATTCGTTCCTGATCCTGTACTCAATTAGTGATTGGCTAGACCTGCAGCTGTCAGGCTGGATTCCCATTCCTAAATTCAGGTGAGTAGTGTGTGCAGCTGAAATGGAGCTGAAAGAATCTCCACATGGCCCATGAGCTGGGCAGATCTTTGGGGTGTTGTGAAGTTGTTGCCTAAGGCATAGGAATGGAGTGGTTTCCATTTCCCCTAGGGAAAAAAAGAATGAAGGATTGAAAAAGTTGTGCTGGGAAGTGGAACCAGTGTAAAGTACTTTCAGTAGTACATCCTCTGAGTAACAGTGCAGGAACACATTAAATAACTCCATGACACATACCAACAAGCTAAAAGGTAATCAGAGGGCTAGAGGACTTGGAAGGGGGAGTGGTAGTTCAGATGACGGGCAATAGATCTGGGAGTGATGGATCTGAAATACCTAATGGAGGAGGGTGGTGAAGGTTTTGCTATCTTCACTGAGAAGCAAGCAATGAGCAAAGCTCAAGATGGAAAATATACTAAAGAGGAAGAAAAGGGCCCTGATAATGAGATCTTGTTGGGGAATCTTACCCAGATAACCACAAACCTAAGGCAAATCTAAGAAGAGAGAAATCTTGATATAGAAAAAAGCCAGAAGGTAAAGTAAGTGGGATCAAACCTGCAAGAAATGTGAATAGTGTGACTATTGTGTGACTTATGAGCCAAGGTGGAAATAAGGGGCAAACCTCTGCATCTAGACTGGGTGGTGTGTGGTGTTTTTTTTTTTAAACCTCTGCTGAAAAAGGAATCTTAAGAAGATATGCAAATTTGCACGTAATTTGCATATCTTTTGGAAGCCGAGGGTAGTTTAGATGTAGCCTTTGAGGTAGAATGCAAGAGATCTCCCATTGGTGCCCATAGACAGCCAGTTGGAAAGATTTCAGGAAGACTGAGTAGAATCTCAGGCCCACAACGGGGGTAGAGTTAGAATGGGAGGAAGGCCATCTCTGATAGGCAACAAGAGTTTTCAAATTAAGTAAGGAGATGGAAGGCATGTTACAAAGTTCTAACTGTGGCAGCTTGGTCCATTAGGTAATTGTGAGAGAGAAAATATTTCCAGCTTAAGTGTTGGTAATTGCCCTACTAGGGTGAGATTGTTGATGCTTCGGGGCAGTAAGGAAATTATAGAAAAAGGGTTTGCTGCTATCAAATCCCCCCTCATTCTTCTCTTCTGTAGACTAAATAATCCCAAATCCCTCAGCCTCTCCTAAATTATGTGTTCTAGCCCTGAGTAATTTTTTGTTGCTCTCCATTGGACTTCCTGCAATAATGGAGGGCCTAGAATTGGATGCAATACTCCAAATGTGGCCTCATCAGTGCCAAATAAAGGGGAATAATTACTTCCCTAGATCTGTTGGAAATGCAATTATTAATGTTGCAAAGAAGGCTAACAGCATATAAGGATGCCAGGTCACACTATTGACTCATATCCAGGTTCTCATCCACTGTAATCCCCAGGTCCTTTTCTGTTGAACTGCTGCTTAGCTAATTGGTCCCCAACCTGTAACAGTGCTTGGGATTCTGCCGTCCCAAGTGCAGAACTCTGCAATTGTTTTTGTTGAATCTCATCAGATTTCTTTTGGTCCAATTCTCCAATTTGTCTAGGTCACTCTGGACCTTATTCCTACCCTCCATATCTATCTCTCCCCCTACCTTAATGTCACCTGTGAATTTGCTGAGGGTGCAATCCATCCCCTCATCCAGGTAATTAATAAAGATGTTGAACAAAACTGGCCCCAGAACCAACCTTTGGGGCACTCTGCTTGATACCAACTGCTAACCAAACACTGAGCCGTTGATCACTACCATTGAGCCTGATGATAACTTTCTAACCACCTTACATTGCATTTATCCAATCAATACTTCTTTAATTTGCTGGCAAGAATACCGTGGGAGACTGCATCAAAAACTTTGGTAAAGTCAAGGTATATCACATCCCTCATCTTCTGTGATGCTGGGAATCTAAAGAAACATATGGAGAAAAGAAACGAATTGTATGTATATTGTAAATAAGAAACTACACAAATGGTCAGGTTTGTGTACAGTGGGTAGCTGAAGGAGTGCCCTGTGACACTAACATAAATCTTACTTGTTAGAGTCATATAATGGCAAGGAAAAAAATGAATTATTCACACTAGAATACCTATTCTAATAAGAAAATTAATTAGCGCAATATCCAGTTTATACAGTACTAACTCTTCTTCACTCCTGCCACATCTTTGACAGCTGAGTTTTTGTAAAAGATCTGTAATGTTCGGACCAGCTAAATATTCATATAACAGGTTCCTTTGTTTTAGAGTTTTTTCTAAGAATAGAAATGTGTTTTGTTAGTACATAGGTACTACAAATTAATACCAGAATACTGGTGTAGTACATAAGCCTTTTACTACCCTTGAAAACCCAGTTTGAACTTTAAGCTTGTCATTTACATGATATTTCCTTGGAATTACCTACATTCTTGTCCACTTTGACCTTGTAATTTTGCTCACAGTTGGAAATGTAATGCAGAGTGACTAAGATAATGTTGTTTACACAGACTTTAAGTGGAGTGACATTATAGTCAAGCAAGTGTCACATCACCCAAAGTGAAGGAAGACTTAATTACCATAATCCTGTGAATACTAAAATTCCTTAGCCATGTGTAGCATAATAATGTAATCTTCTGCATGCTACATTTAATAATGTGAAGGTACAAAGTATTAATTCTTGGGCATGTTTTGTTATTTTTGACTGAGAGCAGACTTTAGAGTTGCTTAATAGAAATTTTAGAATAAATTCAGTTTCTTGGTTGTATATTGCTAACTGTTCATTTCTTGTCCTTTAAAAACTATAAAATGTGATTCACAATTCAAGACTAAGGGACTTCACTCACACACGCATTAATCTGATGAGTAAGAAATGGGCCAAGAATTTCTGTAGGTGGTGGAGGGTAAAGTTAACTAAATGACAGGGAGATAAGAGTAAAAGGATGATAACCAGCAATTATGTAATGAGAAACATACCATTAATGAGCCTACATTTTTGATGCTCAGTTCACATGATTTGTGATCTCAAGCACAAGTTCGTGAATAAATGTAAAATGGGAGGATTGCAAATGCAATGCAATCTTCTGGGTACACAGCACAGTCATTTTGTAGAAACTGGATTATTGTTCCTAAATGACTTTTTTTGGGTCTTAATTCAGCAGTTACCAACACTAAATTGTATCAGTACAACCTACTGCATATTCCTTTAGACATATTTGACCTAGAGATTTGGGCTATTTATACCTTTGCAAAATTGAATTTAGACACAATGAATAGAATTTATTTGATAGCCACTCTCTTCTTCCCACTAATACTGGACCCCAAAGTTCTACTGATGCTTTGTCGTGTCCTATGGATTATTTATCTAAATTAATTCTATGTTCAATGTCTGTGTAAGTAATTAAAAAGCATAGCTGAAAAATCCAGTTTGCCCAAAAACTGTTTAAAATCTGAAATACTACCCTGAAGAAACCGACAGAAAGGAGATTTCCTTTATATAATTGGTTCTACAGTGTTTTATGTGCTCAAAATGTAGAAACCAGAATTTAGCTCCTTACTGTTATGTATCCAGATCATGAGTTGACTAAATGTTTGTATATTAGGGCATGTCTACACAGCACGGCTAAATTCGAAATCAGATACACAACTGGAGCTATTCTTAAGTCGAAATAACTTATTTCAACTTTTGGTACTGTCTGTACAGCAGTTATTTCAAGATAGAGCACTCTTCCCCTGACTTCCCTTAGTTCTCCTGCAATGAGGGTTACAGGAGTCAAAGTAAGCAGTCCTCCAGCTTGCCATTATTTTGACATTACGTCGAAAAAACTGTTTGTGTGTAGAGATGGACTATGTTATTTTGGAATAACGTCAGTTATTCTGAAATAACACTTCTGTGTAGTCACAGCCTTAGTTTAAAGAATGTTAAGAGGGTAGAAATATAGAAGAAAAATACCAAAAACTTTAAATTCAACAAGTAACACATATTGTTATCGGAAAGAGTACACAAATTATTGATCCTACAGTGGATTTTTGCACAGTTAGTACAAAAGGCTTGGGCTTCAGGGGCCTGATTCTCATCTTACTTACACTGTTTTCATACTACAGGTTGGACCTTCCTGGTTGGCACCCACAGAACCTGACTGATCCCAGATGAGGGATTTTTCTGGACCAGGGGAGATTATTTCAGGTCCCCTGCTGCCGGCTCCCCCCCTCATCCCAACCTAACAAGGCTTCCTGGCTCCCCTCGTCCTTCCCTCCCCTTCCCCCGCAGCCCACCTAAGCTGTGTGCTGGCTCCTGGCACCCCTCCCTCACAGCTGTACTGAGCTGTGTCAACTTCTGGGCCCACACCCTCCCTTCAATGGGACTCTCTGACCACTGATGTTGCCGGACCAGGGAATCCTGGATTTTAGAGGTTCAACCTGTAGTATGATTCAGTTATCTTCAGTGGAGTTACGCCTGTTTTTACACAGTGGTAGCAAGAGAAGAATTTAGCTATAGTTTGTAAACATACTAGGGACATAGTCTGCATTGTCTTTACATTAGGTGGGATTTGTGAGAGGAGGGTGCAAAGAGATTTTCCTTTGCTTCTTGTACAGTGTGCATAAAGGCCTCACACAAATGCAGTTCCTGCTGTCAGAGCAATGCAGAGACTGCTCTCTCCTTACCTCTCGAGTGGTACAAAGTAAGTTAAAGAGGACATAGAGACGGTGAAGCCGCAGCCTCACCTTATACCTCGTCACTGGCTCACAAAGAAAGAACCAATGCAAAGGGGAAAACAGTGCACTCCATAAGTAAGGGAGTGTGTAGCAATGAATTCTGAAGCACAGTGTTTCCTTGGCAGCACCCCTTCCACTGAGCTGTGGAGGGTGATCTGGCCCTTTACCTTAAATCTTTAGTTTTTCTAACTTTTGAATTAAGCTGCGCTCTTCATCAAACTCCTACTGTTGTAATGATAACTATGGTAACATTGAGACTGTCCTGCCTTTTGTACCTTTAGAAATCATTCCCAGAGAAAACAATGTAAATGTTCAACAACAATAAATACATTAACAAATAAAAAATATCAGCAGTAAATTTGAAAGAAACAGGGTCCTGGATGTCAATTCCTATATCTGAACAAATTGGACATGTGCCAATATGTACTGTTCATCTGTACGTCTTTCCTTCCTTCCTTCCTAGTTTGTGTATTCTATGTGTCAAATATATAAAATAATATCATCAGCTAAAAATAAAAACTATCTGGCAATTATGATTATTTGCTCCCTCTACCAACTAGTTTTGAATGGAAGTTAGCTGGTTTCCTCTGACAAGAAAAATAATATGAAGTTCATATTAGTGTTGTATTTTTAAAGTTCCAGAAATATGTGCCTGAGTGCAAGTGACAGGACTAGATGACTTGAGGTCCCTTCCAGTTGTACAGTTCTAATTAAAACACTTGAATAGAGCACTGCTAAATTCCATGGTACCTAACAAACCCAGATAAGACACTTTCCTTGCCCCAAAGTACTTGCAGCTGAAATAAGATAACACAACAAAGGATCAATGCCCACAAAACAGATATTAGACAGGATCACAAAGAAAAAAC
>JANRFK010001158.1:31905533-31916900 GCA_030068395.1 Apalone spinifera
TAAACCATCTTGTTAGTCTTTAAAGTGCTACATAGTCCTGTATTTTGTTACAACAAACACAAGTCACAGATACAGTTTGACAGAATTTGTACATATAAATGAGAAGAAAGATTTACTGCTGTTAATTTTTGAGTGTTCCCTGTATACTGTTAGTCATTGCTTCTGCACATTATATGCTCTCTCTGATGGTTACAGGTTATCAGAGATAACATTAAAAGATTTGGAAAGAAAGAAACTGGCTTCCATTAGTTGATTTTTTTCTACTTTTATGTACACTCTTATTCAAATCCATCTTTTGTTTAACATGTGCTTCTGATCAGTGGCTGGCTGTGCTCAGATTAGTTTTCATCGCTTCAAGCTGACCAAATTTCCCTTTAAAATAAGGGCATTGGAGCTTTTAACCTTGACGCTGTGGTAATGTAGAAAGCCTGCTGTAAAGTCACTGAGCTGGTGCTAGAAAGCAAGGAGCACCTGTGAGCACAGACTGCTGGACTGAATTCTGAGCCCCTAGAGTGTACAGGCTGCAGCTGCTGGGTTGAGAAGCAGTTGGAAGCGCTTCGTCGCTCCCTCTTGTGAAGTCCTTTGAGACCTACTGAAGGGTTTTAACTTTCTTTGGATGTATAATTTTTGTTGATTAACAGGAGTTCTGGGAAGGAACCCTTTTGTAAAACTGATGACAGGGAGGAGCTGCCTAGGGCAAGGGCTGTCAAGTGATCTCCTTTGTGGCTATGATAGTGCAAATATTACCGGGGAACCAGAATTGGCTCTCTCTCTTAATTCTCAGGGGCAGTTGCTTCAAACATAAAGCTGCACAGTTGGTGTTCCCAGATGTGAACTTTTCCAGGTCCCATCTTTTTCGTCATTTGAAATTACAGTATGTTTTTGGAATATATAAACTTACTAGATGATTTATCCAGTGTTGCTTAGGTCCTTAACTCATTTTTTAAATTTTTTGGAAAATAAAATTAATGTGTACATGCTTCATTAGAATCATTGCTCTGGGGCTCAGGGATGAGGGATCAATATGCCCCGGGGAAAGAGGACTACCTCAGCCCTGTCTCATTGCAGCAGGTTGGGGCCAAGTGAGAAGCTCCTCTCCATGGCCACTGCAGCTGCAGGAGTGAATGTCCCCCAGCTAGGCAGGTACAGGTTCATCTGCCCCTACATTCCCCAGCCAGAATGAGGAATGCAGCAAACTGTGCTCTTTCCCCTCCATTTCCTGATGAACGGGAAGAATCAGTAATGTTCCTGTATGAATTGGGTGGGGGAGGCAGCCAGCCCCTTTTACTTCCTTGGTGACACTTCCCTGGTGACTCTCTCTCTTTTCTGTATGGTTTTATGAGAAGCAATCCCATTCCAGGCACATCACGTTTTCCTGGCACAACCAAATCCTTACCTTGCTTTAAGTTATAGTAAGAGGAAGCTATATACTGAATTTGGTGGTCCTAGAATTTACTGTTTTGAGGGAGTTTTTGAACAGACAGATACATTCTCTCAAATATGTAGTAGATGAAATCAACACTTTCAGCAGAAATGCTAAAAATATTTTCAGATTCATGAAGCAAAAACTTAGATCTGGCAGTTATTAAAATACTTAAATAGGTTCCTTGCCACAGATTTGTGAACTGCCAATGTAGGCTTGCCCGATAGATTATTGTGAATGACATGCTTAGGGTTTTTTCCTCTCAAATATTTTATTGTAATTGTTTTATGTGCCTAAAGACCAAAACTTCAAACACGAAACTTGAATAATGAAAAGACCAAGACCTCAGGGATAATGGCATGTTGAACACTCACATAAGTGTTTTCCAGAAAGTTTTGAAAAGACTGTCTAGTGACTTTTAATATTTTTTCTATTTTTATGTAGCTAAATGATCTTTTAAATTCGTTTATAGTATTTTATGTTCAGTTACAGCTATTTTTTCCATCATTAGCCAATTAAACATATCAGCTAAAAGTCTTAATTGTATAAAATCTTGCCATATTCCTTAAATTAGACTGGCTAGTAATATAGTTTCAAAGACCAATAGAGCGCAGCAATACTTGTGACCATTTTTGTAAAAGAGTTTTACTGTAATTTGGTTTCAAACATGATATATTACATGGTGGATTGTGGTATCTGGTGCAAAATTTCTCTCACCAAATCCCTCCCCATCAGAAAGGAAATAACCACATATAGAGAAATACATCTTTTGCAAAAAAGAGATTTTTTTCTCGACAGTGGGGCAGGAATTCGCTTTTAAAAGGCCTATACAGACCTTACAGATCTGTTAGCACATCTAAAATTCCCACAACTGCAAAACTAATTAGTGAAATTAAGTTGAAAATGCTGTAAACAAGTGAAGTTATTATTCATTCTGTGCTGCGCTACAAATGTGGGAGGACATTTTAAATGATAAATTAGGCATGAACTGCTTTAATCTGTAAGCTGAACATGTTAGCAAACGGTCTGCATTTGTAATTAGTATTTATGGCCACAGGAGAGTGCCTCTTTTAAAACAGTGACAGGAAATTGATCAGTTTAAGTTGTCATAGCAACCAGAAGACCTCCATTTCTTTTGCTGGCTTTCGTCTATTATGCCATTCCCATGTTTAGAAATATATTTATGAACTGTAAAGATAAACTACTCAATAATGCAAAAGAGGCTGGGATACTTAAATGCCAAACTGACAGGGTCCGGTGAATGCCTGACTACACGATAACAAGCTTAAGTGTTCTGTGGTTGTCATGACATTTCTTTTACAAAGCAAAATGATGTCTGGAAAAAAATCTTAAAATTAGCTGAAAATGCAAATCTCTTTATGAGACTGTCACCTTCATAATAACAGACAATAATTGATGATTTATGAGATGCCACCATAGCAACCAACTCCTTCAGCACCCCCTGTTTCCTTTTATACAATGCACTAGTTAGTACCTTCTTGTGAAAAGTTTCCAATGAAAGACTCAAGGAGGTCTCTTAAAATCTTAATCCATTAGATATCATTCAGCCAGGGTCCAAAATGTTGCAGGGATTTTTTTTCAAAATCATCCTAGAAATCATTGTAATGCTTTATGTAAAAGCTGTGAGCGTGTTTTGGAGCAGAAATCAGACAGAGGGGTGTCAGTCAGAACCTTTCCAAAAAAAAAAAAAAAAGCTCATCTTCTCTAGGCTGAGTACAGACTCTGGTTATGTCTACACTATGGGGTATCCCGGAAAAACTCTGCCGTGTTCAGGGAACGCATCTGCTCTTCCGCTTTTTTTTGCGGAATAGCAGACGTGCTCCTCCCACGAGGAAGAAGGGATCTTCCGAAAGAGGAGACTGTTCTGAAATGTGGCCTAGTATAGATGGGCCAAATTTCATAAAAGCCTCTTCTGAAAAAACTATTGGTAAAAGGTATGCAATTTGCGGCGCACAATTTGCGTACCTTTTCCTGACAGATACCTGTAGTGTAGACATAGGCTTAGATGTTGAAAGGTGTCTTGCATAATTCTGTTTGGGGGTGGTATTTTCAGGTAGCATTTTTATTATAAAATGCATGAGTCTCATTTCAGTTTGTCTAAATGAATCTTTTTTTTGCTTTTTTGTGTCAGTGAAAATTAATATAATTTTTTTATGCTAACACTTCAGCTCTTCCAAGGTTAATTAGAATTGTTTATTAAGGACTTTCTCCAAGGGAATATATTTCTGTATATTTACTATGCATTGAGCTTTTCTTATAAGTAATTAATTTATCTTCTAAAATACTAAGAATGGTTGCTATTGAGAGTTAGGTAGTATCATTTCTGAAAATTAATAAGACATAAGATCTGTTTTGTGGTTTATTATTTGTAATGTGGGCAGCCCCGTGTGAATGCATTTACGTTGGTTTCAATACAGACCAAAGGTTGATTTGTTGTTTTTGCCCCACAGAATGACAGTCCAGCATAATTAAAAACCATGGAAAAAAAAAGAAAGAAAAGTGACAGGAAATGGAATAATTAAAAGAATAATTGCTGTTTTAGAAGATGTTACCCATAACCTTATTTTATATAACATGAAAAATTTCATGTCTAATGTCAGGTTCTTAGGAGAAATGAGTTGATTTACCTCTATATGGATGTGCATGCTGACAAAGTTTGATAGAAATCAAAATCCAATAGTTTACTTGTAAATTCTGGTAGCTAGGATGTGACTTCCTGGTTAAGGTCCATATATAGTTCCAAGTGTATTGGACTAAGACTGTGTTTCTCAAATGGGACTCCACAAGGGAGTTCTCCAGAGTCCATGGTCCTTGCTGATCAACTCCTCATTTCCTCCTAGGGCAAAGATTTCTGAAGATGGCCACCAAGTCCTTGTGGCCTCTAAGTACACGGCTGGCCAGTGAGGCTCTCAGTGCTGGCCTTGCCTTTAGGCCTGCTCTTCAGGTCCCATTGGCTGGACATTGTCACTTGACACAGAGCTGCAGGGGTGGTGCCTTAAGACACAAGAGCAGTGCACAGAGCCTTTCAGTCTGCCCCTCTGCCTAGGAGCTACAGTTATCTGGTGGCCACTTTCTGGGAGCGAGAGTAAGCGCTTCTGGCACCCTGCACCGCAATCTCCTTCCTCTGCCCAAAGTCCCCTCTTGGAGCCTATAACCCCCCAAACCCTGTCCCAGCATGGAGACTCCTCCTGCACCCCAAACCTGTCATCCCTGGCTCTATCCCACAGCCCATATCCCAGGTGGAGCCTTCATCCCCTTACTCTGCAGCTAGCGATGTAAAGGGTTAACAGGTTAATCGCAGCACTGCTCCAGCCCAGCCAGGCCCCCCCCCCCACTGCAGGTGGGGACTGCTTCAGTGACCCTCTGCTTGCAGCACAACCTGGCGGCCTGGTTAACCGGTTAACATATAGTTTAACTGGTTAACATTTTAAATGGAATTTTACATCCCTAACTTCAGCCTCTTGCCCTAGTCCAGAGTCACCTCCTCACTCCCAGCTCTCATTCCCAGTCCCATTCCAGAGCCTGCACTTCCTAGCTGGAGCCCTTACCCCTCTTCTGTATCACAACACCCTGCCCTAGCCCTGTGAAAGTGAATGAAGATGGGGAAGAGCAAGCTACAGAGGGATAGGGGATGGGTGAGTGCAGGTGGGACCTTGGAAAAGGGGTGTGAAAAAGGTGAGGCAAGGCAAGGAGCCCAAAAATTTTTAAATCAAAATAGAGGGCTATGGGTTGCTAAAGTTTGAGAACCACTGGACTAAGATTTTCAAATGTCAAAGGACCAGACTCCGTGTAGTCTTCTGTAAGAGAGAGGGCCATAGGAAGTCTTGTTTTACCGTTTCCCCAAACTCCAGACCTAATTAGTCCCTAAATTTGGGGCCTAGAAATCCTAACTTGAAGTGTTTCTAATGAGTTTCTGAATCATATATGGATGGCAATTGCTTTCTCTAATTATTAAGTGAAGACTGAGTGTGCCCTTGTTCCTATATTCCAAGTAGCAATACTGTCTATGACAGGGGCTCCAGCCTTTTTAAGCATGAGATCACTTTTTGAATTTAAGTTCAAGCCGAGGTCTACCTCAAACCCAAATACTCTCACCCTACCTCCTTTGGGCCCCTTCTCCAAGGCCCTGCACCTGCTCACTTCATCCTCCATCCCTCCCTCACCTTCCCTCACTTTCATCAGGCTGGGGCAGTTGGTTGGGATACAGGCTCTGGTCTTGGGCCAACGGGTTCAGAGTGCGGGAGAGGATGCCCTGAAGGTAGGGCAGTGGGAGGGTCTGGAGTGGCCTAGGGGATAGGGCATTTGCTTGGGGAGCACAGGGTTGGGGGCTCTAGTTCCTCCCAACCCCCTCCGCCCACCCTGGGAGCAGCCAGACAGTCAACACAGGCTGCACTAGGGATGGAGCTGGTTTCCGCATTAGGAAAGTAGGATAAGGGACTCTCTGAAGATAGGTAGGGTAGTGGGGTGGGTTCTGGAGTGGCTTAGGGGATAGGGCATTTGCCTGGGAAGCATAGGGTGGTAGGCTTAAGTCCTGTCCCTCCTTGGAACCCCCAGTCCCTTCCTGCCCATCCCCAGAGCGACCAGACAGCCAGAACAGGATAAGGGACACTCTGAAGGTAGGAGGTGGGGTTAGGGAAAAGGGCATGTGCTTGGGGAGCACAGGGTGGTGGGCTCAAGGGCCTGTGCTCCCTAGGCAGCCCAGAGCCACATCTCCCCTTTCCTCTACCCTGGGAGTGACCAGACAGCCAAAACAGTATAAGGGGACTGCTGAAGACAGAGAGATGGAGTGGGATCTTCAGTGAACTTGGGGATAGGGCACCAGCCCCCAACACTGGCTGCCCGAAGGATGGAGCTGGCTCCTACATTAGAAAGGAGGATAAGGGACTCCCTGAAGGAGGTGGGGTAGGTTCTTGAGTGGCTTAGGGGATGGGACATTTGCCTGGGGAGGGGAGAGTAGGGTTGTGAGTTCTAGTGTCACCTTGGGAGTGGCTGGACAGTTGCCCCAGGGATGTAGCAGTGGAGTTAAGGCAGGCTTACTCCTGCCCTGGCCCTGCACCACTCCTGAAAGCAGCTGGCATGGCTCCATGTGCTTGCTTCCCCTCATCTACAAGCACTGATCCCACGGCCTCCACTGGCCATGGTTCTCTGTTATTGATCAATGGGAGCTGCAGGAGTGGTGTCCCCTGGCAAGGACAGCATGTGGAAACCTCCTGCTCTGACTTTCCCAGGGGCTGCAGGGACATGCCAGCCACTTCCAGGAGCACAATTACACCAGACATGACAGGTTAGGCATTTGAGAACTCACTATTCAAAGAATTAAATTTAAGAGTAAGAGACATGAAATGCACAAACCAGTCCAGTCAAAAATGACAAATAACCCACTTTGCAAGTAGTAAAACTTGTTGGGTCAGGAGAAGACAGGGAAGGACAGTGGGGCTATGTCTACACTGCAGGCTTCTTGCGCAAGAACTGTTTTGCTCAAGAGTTCTTGTGCAAAAGGTCTTGAACAAGAGCGCGTCCACACTGCCATGTGCTTTTGTGCAAGAGATTTCCTTTTGTGCAGGAGCGTCTATGGCAATGAGGATACTCTTTTGAGCAAAAAAGCTCTGATGGTCATTTTAGCCATAGGGGTTTCTTGCACAAGAAACCCCTGTTGCCCGTTCACACTGCCTTCTTGCACAAGAGGGCTTATTCCTCATGGGGAGAGGAATATTTCTTGTGGAAGAAGCCCTCTATTCCGACACTTTACTGTAAATATACTTGCAGAAGAACTCATGTGCACTGTAGACACTCTGCAAGCTTTTGCGCAAGAACAGTTGTTCTTGCGCAAAAAGCCTGCAGTGTAGATGTAGCCTGTGTGTTTGTGAGAGTGACAGAGATTTGCATTGCCATGCTCCCTCCGTGCCCTTCTCTCTGTGTGGAGGTAGGGTACAGAAGTGGGTGGAGGAGGGACATCCTGACACCAGCGTTCCCTCTTCTCCCTCCCACACCCTGCACAGCAAGCAGGAGGCTCTCAAGTGGAAGCTCCAAGGCAGAGGGCAGGAGCAGCATGACAATGGGTGGAGAGGCAACTGAAGTGCCAGCGTTTGATAGCTTCCCAGCCAAACCAGTCAGAATCACCTGTCAGAGGCTGCAAGATCTACTGGTAAATCCCGATTTGTTGGCTGGTGACCACTGGTCTATGACATCTTAGGATGTGGGAGTAACAAAATTCAGCCCATCAGAAGTAGCACCTTTAGGGTGATAGACTACTGGCTATAACCTAAACTCTTGCTCATATGTAGTCCTAACAACTGTAAAATAATTTTGTCCGAGTAAGGATTTCAAGATCTGGCCCTGGGAAAGGAAGGAGATTCATAGCTGCCCATTTTTTTTCTATATAGTCAATTATGCAGTTGGCAAAGTCAGTTTCAGATCTTGATTTCTTTTAGAATAAGATCACATAGTCACTGGGTCAACTTGATACACCTTGGTCACTTTGGTATTTTAAATAAAAAATAGCAAAATAATTGAATATTAATAAAGAAAGACATTTGAATTGTAATTGGATATAACTAGGGATTCTGCTTGTCTGCTTTTGGGTGTGTGTGTGTGTGTGTTTTTCAGTGCTTTTAATTTTTGGCTCTTTTAGTTCCTTTAGTTGAAATTAGTGGTTGAAACTATGTAAACAGAATAGTGAACCAATAAGAAATGTTAAGAAACATTAAAAAGTCAAATAGGCCTGTTTTATATAAGACGTTGGATCACATTGATATCTTCTGACTTTGAATCTATACCAGATTGTCTGCATCCTACTGTCTGTAACTATAAAACAAAACAAAACAAAAAACCCAGTGACCCAAAACACCTTGGCTTACAAAACTTGTATCTGAAACCATGACAGAATTACAGAGTGTGAGCAAGAAGTGATACAGGCTGTCATTTACCTTGGGCAGTGTGAAAAGGAGATGAATTTTGTTATAGGTCCTTATAAATAACCTTCTTGTTTGCTTATTTGTTGGCTTCTTCTGTATTCATTTTTTTCAATAATGGTTGGTATTTTTGGAAATTGGAATCTCTAGATAAAATATTATATTCTCTGGTTTCTTTATTTTTAAAATTTGTTTCCCATGCAAAGGGTACATAGCAAGTGTAAAAATCACAATAAAAAACTTATTTGTCATACAGTTGACCTGAAACCCATTTGAAATTGATAAATATCAGCTGTACAAACAGAGAATTAAACAAAAGCAACTGAAAACTTGCTCTGAAGTAAATAGGTGAATGTATGTAAGACAAAGCAACTCCCCAAAGGCATTCTTAGTACATGGTCATTATTTAACCACTGCCTGAAAATAAATAATGCTGACAGTGAGAGTGTTGGGGGGCTATGATATATGAACAGTGACAGTACTGTAGGCTGATAACCTAGCGCTTGACATCCTTATCTATAAACTTGCGCAGATACATCAGTTTGTTACTGTCACTTTATTCAATGCCTTTGATAGCAAATGATAATCTTTCTACTGTTTAACACAACTAATACTCTATGAGGTGAAATATTTAGATTATGTGTCAATGAATTCTGTTTTTTCCCCATACGGAAAATCTTTTACACTCAGTTACATATTGAGCATAATATTTCACAATATGGGATGGAGTTGTTTGTATATCAGGAGCAGACAATAAACTGTTTTGTCAGATTAAATTGTTTATGCTAAAAATTGACAGCATTTATTGCTAAAAGATACTATTGCTAGCAAATGTAGTTGTGGCTGTTCAAACTAAATGCTGTTGCTTAATAAATTAATATTTTGATCTTGTGACTTCTTAATTGGAAAATAACAGCTGTTACAAGTTGGAACTGATGACTATCTTCTAGTGGTTTACAATAAAGCTGTAATCAAGATTTCACAAGCCTCCATACAGGGGAAAAAATGAAATCCCTTACCGTCCCACTCTCTTCTAGGTGTAAAACTAGTGTCTGGTGGCACTAGAGGTGAACAAGGGAACAGAATTTCATCTGAAGTAACATTACAGATCGAAAAGCAAAAATAGGCCATTTTTTTTTAAATCTGAATTTCACTTGGCCAGTTTTTAATGGACACACTAATACATCCAAATGAGCATTTCTGAATTTATAAATCCTTCTCTGAATTTGAAATTTTCAAAGTTTGTCCAGATATGAATGAATTTCTTATCCAAAATTTATTTCAGCACTGTTTTCACCCAGTGTTATCTCCTCCCCTTCTTCTCCTTTGCCATTTCCTCCTCCACCAGTCAGTAGATCAATGTGTTTGATCAGAGGAGGGATTTAGGCTCAGATCTTGCACACTCTTACTGCCTAACTTTATACAAGCAATTGATCCTCTACGACCTGTTTGCAGGATCGGGATCTTAGATTGTGTGCAAACCCAAATATTACATAGTATGAACTTTAGCAGTTCTCAACTTGTTTTTTTCAAGTCCTCCCACTATATGTCCTGCCAGTCAGAAACATTTTGTTAAAGGTGACAACCCATCACTTTAGTTTTCGTCATATTCTGACACAAAAAACCCTATATAACCTATAAGAATGCTCTGAGAGGTAGCCGTATTAGCCTGTAACTTTAAAAACAGCTAGTAGTCCTGTGGCTCATTATTTTTTAATCTCTAAGGTGCCACAGGACTACTCATTGTTTATAAGAATGCTGTTAAGTGTGCAAAGTCAGACACTGCAAAGTCACAAACTGCATATGCACAAGGGGACAAAGACAACCTTAAATATGAGCTCTTGCTTTAAAAAGGACCCTACTACAATGCAGAACCTCCATGGTGGAACTGTTGCAATAAAACATGACTTTAGGAAGAGAAACTCTTAAACTTTCTCTGAAGCCACATAGAATTTCTCCATAACTTTGGTAGTTACATAAACATAAGGCACTGAGCATAAGAATAATTAGAACACAAAGGAATCAGGAGGATGCTGCTTATGCTCCTTTGTAGCTGCAGTGGAGATTCAGGCTATGTCTGCACTATGGGCTTTTTCCGGGATACCAGAGGTATCCCAGAAAAACTCTGCTGAGTCCAGGGAACGCATCTGCTCTTTCACTTTTTTTTGCAGAAGAGCAGATGTGCTCTTTCGGAAGCTCTGTCTTCCTTCTCCCACGAGGAAGAAGGGCTCTTCCAAAAGAGGAGGCTTTTCCAAAATTTGGCCCAGTGTAGACAGGCCAAATTTCAGAAAAACCTCTTCCAAAAAAACTATTGGAAAAAGGTTTGCAAATTGTGGAGTGCAATTTGCATACCTTTTTCCGATAGATCAATATAGTGTAGCCATAGCCCCACTGCTGTACAGTTTTGGATGTACCCTTGTTGCTGTTTTGCCACCATATTATACTGTCAGCTGCAATTATGTTCCTAGATCAATATTATATGATGTCATTTTTGGGCTTTGAAAAAGAGCTATGTAAAACTTCTCAATTTCCTTCACTAAAATTTGTAGCAAAAGTAAAACAGCTTGTAAAGCTTTTTTTAAGTAAAACTGTCATTCTGTTAACATATTTTACCATAACTTTTGTGCAATTTTCATTTCTTCAAGGGAAACGATTCCTCGTGGATGGCTGATGTTTAAAACTGTACTGCTGAAAAGTGACATTGGCATCAAGATCTTTTCACAAGTTCATGGCTGTTCCCCATCGTCCCTTTTTTAAAATTTCACTAGTTTCATTTTTAGAGTGATGTTTTTTATCAGAGTACTAACTGAAACAAATGTTCAGCTAGCTGCTTTAGCTTTGGTTCACAACTGTTTTAAACTTAGCAATTCCTAAAGTTCACTCTGGTCCCTGTGACTTGTATCCAGTGGTTGACTCTCTGCATGACAGAGTTGGTATTTACAAGCAGCCTCTGAACAGCCTATTCGTATATATCATCTAGCCCGGGCAATAATTTTTGTGGGGGGGGGGGGG
>JANRFK010001158.1:31932357-31944635 GCA_030068395.1 Apalone spinifera
CAAAAACTTGCGGAGCGTCCACACTACAAGCATGTTTTTGCACAAGATAATTTACAGCACATTGTAAGAAGAGAAGGCTTTTTGCACAAGAGTTACTCCTTTTTCTACAAGGAATAAGCCTTTTTGGGCAAGAGGCGTGTGTGGATGGCAAACAGGGTTTTTTTGCAGAAAAAGCACAGGTGCTCTGATGGCCATTCTATTAATGGCAATCAGAACTTTCTTGTGCAAGTGTGTACATGAAGTGTGGGCACTCTCTTGCGCAACAGCGCATCTCTTTTGCGATGTGATTTTGTAATGTGGACGCTCTCTTGCGCAAGAAGATCTCTTCCGCAAAAAGGTTAGTGCGCAAAAAGCCTGCAGTGTAGATGTAGCCCCAGTGTTCAGCGGCAGTCAAAAAAGCAAATAGAATGTTAGGAATTATTAAAAAAGAGATAGAGAATAAGACAGAGAATATCTTATTACCTCTATATAAAACCATGGTACACCCATATCTTGAATACTGTGTACAGATGTGGTTGCCTCATCTCAAAAAAGATATATTGGCATTGGAAAAGGTTCAAAAAAGGACAACAAAAATAATTAGGGGTTTGGAACGGGTTCCGTATGAAGAGAGATTAAAAAGATTTGGGCTTTTCATTTTAGAAAAGAGGAGATTAAGGGGGATATGATAGAGGTCTATAAAATCATGACTGGTTTGGAAAAAATGAATAAGGAAAAGTTATTTACTTGTTCCCGTAATATAAGAACTAAGGGTCACCAAATGAAATTAATAGGCAGCAGGTTTAAAACAAACAAAGGTAAGTTTTTCTTCACTCAGTGCACAGTCAACTTGTGGAACTCCTTGCCAGAGAATGTTGTGAAGATTAGGACTTTAATGGGGTAAAAAGACAAAAAACAAAAAATGAGCTAGATAGATTCATGGAGGTTAGGTTGATCAATGGCTATTAGCCAGGTTGGGTAGGAATGGTGTGCTTAGCATCTGTCTGGAAATGGATGACAGAGGAGGGATCATGTGAGGATTACCTGTTGTGTTCCCTCCCTCTGGGGCATCTGGTGTTGGCCACTATTGGCAGACAGAATACTGGGCTAGATGGACCTTTGTTCTTATCAAGTATGGCCATTCTTGTGTTCTTATAAAAATAAGTTCCCTTCAGAAACAGGCTAAACTTTGGACACATGATTTCAAGTTGGAATTCACATATGGACCTTGAATATTTAACTGGAATAGTTCAATCAGCATCTGAAATCAAGAAATATTAGGCAAAATTATTTTCCCATAGTGATATGATCTTTTCTGAAGAGCCCATCAGTTATTAAATACTAGCAGGTGAAGTCTGTCATTGACCAGGCAAGGTCATGTTGTGTAGATTACACTTATTGGAAAGTTTGAGAAATTTAAACATATGTAATAGATTTTTTTATTCATGTGCTTGCAAAATGGAAATAAAACAACAGTTTTAAATTTGTAGGATTTCAACTTGAACCATTATTCATTTATCGAATAATTATCATACATAGTAAATTTGAATCAGAAACTTGTAAAGCTTCTATTAGTCTTTCTGTAACTAATTTGAATTATTTTGTGATTTGTAACAGTACTAATTTTCTTTGCACTGAAATGACAGTTGAATAGATGACTTGATTTTAATTTTGTTAGCAAATATTTTTTAGTAACTCATAATAGTCGTAACTTTTTTCCGATTAAAAAAATAATTATTTAAACCTTTCAGCTAGCATATTCTGATGTAAAATGTAGTGCATCAAGCTAATTTAAGTGACACGATAGCTTATGCAAAATTATTATTTGGCTTTTAAAAAAATTTAATCTACACAGAAAACCCAGAGTTAGTACACTCCACTCTTCAGAATGTCTAGAAATATGGTTTCAGAGGTTGTCATTAAAAATCAACATTCATACAGAGTCACTACTAGTAACATCCCAGAAAATGTTGCGTGTTAAACGTATAAATGTTACCTTTAAATTGGCAACCACTGTAACATTTTTCTTGTGAGCTCCTGGCGTCCCAAACACACTTTGAGACTATAGTTGATATGGTATGTATAATCATTGTACAGTTGAGGTGTCCACTGTTGTTCAGCTTCTTTTTGCAGGTTATGTGGGGTATGTATGTATTGAATAGTTTAAACATTGTTTAAACTCACTTTGATATGACAAAAACCTCTTCAGCAAATGCTTAGAATTTAGAAGAGTAATACATCCTTTCACATACAGATGTCAGATTTTTACCAATTGATAGCAGGAATATATTTAGTTATGATTGATATGACTGAGAATTTAATGGGTAATATCCTGCATAGTGCTTTGCAAATACACAGTATTCCTTCTCTAAGAGATGTGAGTGTCTTAATTTGTTTTTCTTTAATCAGTTTGGCTAACCTCAATATCAAAGTCCCTGCTTCAGTTCAAAGTCTCCAAATAAGAGCACTGGGTCTTTACATCAGAATAGATTAAGACCCTGTTAGTAATGTGAAAGGGTAACACTCAATTTGAAAATAAAGCCACTCACTCAGCGTGAAGGGGTGATGGAATGTGATTAATGAAAAGAGATAATGGACTGAAGAAATATAGCAACAGAGGACATTTGGTTTGTATGAGATCAGTCCTGTGATGCTAGCTGAAAAATACAGTTTTATCTTTTTATTGTGAAACAGATGTTAAAGATAGCTATATTGAAGGTCATCCTCTGAGACCACGGATTGTAAGAACATAATCATGATATAAACTGTGTTCTTCCAGATGGATATTCAAACCAGGAATGTATATTGTAGTCGCAATGGGTCGAAAAAAGTAATTACTGGTAAAAAGGACATTCAAAATAGCAGTAAATAGCAGATGTAGAATATGTAGTGAAAAAACAATCATCTGCATTTCTCTTCCTTGATGGAAGAATTTTTGTTTGACTTGCTTAAGTTATTTGCATTTACCTACTGTTTTTTGTCTGCAGTGTGGCACTTTTTTTGTTTGTAAAAAACAAAACAAAACTCACAACTAGAATACTGTGATTTGCTTTGCTTTTTTGAGGGATGCAGAAATAATAATGTGATCTTTTAAAATGTTTCTGGTCCAATCATGCTTCTCTAAAAGTTAATAAAAAGTTTGTGTGAAGAGAACATTCAAAAATTTTTCATCAGTATAAGTATTGGAGATGGATAAACTAGTACAGACACAAAGAAGGGGGAGCAATCAAATAAGTTTGAGAACCACTGATCTAGAACAGACATTTGCTATCATTAGAGTCCTGCATGGATACATAATTTGTATTTGCATCCACATCCATATCTGCTTTCTTGGAATGGGACTACTATCTCAAATGTAAAGTTAAAGACTTTGAAGACTTCACATTTTATGCATCTTTATAAAAGTACCATAGAGCATATTTAGTGTTTAGTTTTTGTTTTGATGTCATTTCGGTTATCCAGAGAAACAATAGATAAAACAAAACTGGAGGGAGGCGATTAGGACTGGTGCCTGCTTGTCTCTTGCATATAATTGCTTTCTCGAGATTGAAGAGAAGCCTTATGCATATGGGAATTTCTTCAGCAAATAACTAATGATGCACTTTTTGAGCCATGTCATCCTAATTAAACTAACTGATTTCAGTTGATGTTACACCCAGTGCTTTTGCACATTTGGGTTTATTCTCTTCTTGTTTGATGTACATAACTGCCATTACTGTCCATGAGAATTGTTCACACAAATCAAGGGAATACTGGATTGGATTGATTGTTTTAAGAAAGTGTCTTATTCCATACTGTGACAGTCTGCAGACATAGCTTTGCTTGTACTTATGATTAATACAATCTGTACTAGTATCTTAAATGATAACAGAAGACAAAGAAGACAAGTGAAAGTCAGAGAAAAGTGTTTCTGACATGAAGGGCCCCATGTACTCTATGGTGCAGGGGAATAAAATTCCACATCAATGACTCTTATGCAAGATGAATGAATTCTGTTGTCATGAAATAGTATTTATTTCCATTCCCTGCATCCCCACACAAAAGACATAAATATGATTGTCAGCTGATATAAAATTAATCCGTGATTATTTTTAAGGATCAGGTTTTCTGCTATACTCTTCAGTTAGCTTATCACTACTTCCTGAGCCTTTGATCAGAAACACTTTTTCCCATCTATGCTCTGAAAGCAAGGTAAACTTGTAGTCAGCTTCAGCAGCTCATCTCACTGCCTCTTCAGGGCTTGGTTTCATTGAACAGCTGAGGGAGCGTGCACTATAGTTGATTAACTGTTCCTTATGGGGAAAGCTGGTGAAAAAGAGACAGATTCAGGCACATCTCATTGTGGCAGAGAGAAAGAAGAAAAAAATGCCAGGCTGTGGAAAAATGCTCTTGTCTGTGTCTTCCTGGAGTGATGCTGAATTCCACAGTAGCAGTCTCCCCAGAGTCTTCACTGACAACAGGGGACAGTTCATATGTCTTAGAGTTATTGTTTCAGGCTCTCTGCAGACCCAGCAAACATCACTGTGTCAGTTTTCACACAAGTTGCAGTTCCAAGGTTTTCATTTTAAAAAATGAAAGCAGAGATTCTGGAGCACACAATTCATGGCAGAGGATGATTTCCATTCCCATGGTATACATGGGGCCTTGCCCAAGTGCTATAAAACATTATTCTGTTTTTAACATGACTTTCACTATGTAATATGAAGAGAAACTGATGCAACTGTCCTTGCATACCATAATTATGTTATGTCATATCTATTAATTCTAATATTAAATGTAGTCTTGTCACCTTGGCATCATCTGTCTCAGTGTTTTAAGGAATGGTAAGTTTAGAATATCCATCTCACTGCATAAAACAATGATTTTACAATATAATTATTTGGACCCCTTGGTAGGTATTATTCTTAGAGTAATGGCTTCTGCTTAATATTAGTAATAGAAAATAGAACAGAAAATCAGTGTGGGGTAGTGCAGAATAAGAATCTGAGTGTCTCTATTCCTCTGAGACCAGTATCAAGTATGTTCTAAAACTGTATTTTGTGGGCAGGTAGAGAGATGCAAATAAGTGAGTGCAGGTGAAAGAGTACATTTTGTTTGCATGCTTCAGATCCTGCCAGAAAAGCTTAGTAGTGTTTTAGAACTGAGATTACACGTCAAAAAAGGGGTAATGCATCTTTAAAAGCTAAACTACATCTTCTTTATTTTTATCAAATTCTCTATAAATCTTTCATGACAGTTTATTTAACAAAGTGTCACTGAAACTGTATAGATGATTGATGTGACCCAATGTAAGATCAACATGAAATGTTTGTAAATGTCAGCAAAATGTGACCATCTACAAGCAAGTAAGGAGGGCATCATTGTAAAAGTGAAAAACAAACAGAAAAATGTTTATCTTATTCTTTGCTTTCTGAAATGCAATTACAAATTTATAGATGTGGTAGTATATGATTTTCTGTGCAGTTCAGGCCATGAATGGGGAAAGCTGGGGAAGCTGAATCTAAATTTGTCCTGACAATTTTACCTTTCAAAATTGGCTTTCATGGTAAAATTCAAAATTGGCTTTCATTGGCTTACATTTTCATTCCTCACCAATAGAAAAAAGGGCTTTTCAGTTTCATTTCTCGGACTAAGATTATTAATTTGAATAAACATTAATGGAACACTATCCAACATTTGTGTAAACAAGGCGGAGGGAGGGAAGGGGGAAGATATCAATACAAGTTGCTTCATTCATACAGGTTCCCACTGGCAGAAAACCTGAAACTTGGGGAGCTTTTAACTTCTGTGGAGAATGTTAATGATATGAAAACAAACCTAATAGGATGGTTTTAGAATCATGAAAGAGAAAATTTAAGAATAAATTAGCTTCTAGAGGGAAACATACAACAATGGTTATGTTTGTCGGAGAGTATTTTCTAGTTTCCATAGAGGGACATTTTAACTCTTAGAAATATTTCCGAGGAAGTAAAGAATGTTTGTTGTCTCTATTTTTCTTGTTACCTGCCCCCATGACTAGCAGGGCAAAGGACAGAAGGAACCTGTTTCTTTTGGTGTTCTACAAACCCTTCTGATTTGTCTTCTTAGGTGCTAACAGTTTAGACTATCTGTGCTTTAGTAGCTAATCTGTTGATATTGGAAGATGTTGAGAGCGTAGCAAATACACCTTTCTTCTAGTCTTACTACTACCATCATTCAAGCAGAAGGTGTTTCTTCTTTCCCATCTCATCTCCATATGGAGCTATCTAGAATGGTATGCCTGGGGTTTTGAATCCTGTGAGTTTTCCAAGTTTCTGAGAGGGAACATCATCAAAAGTCAGGATTTGTGTGCACTGCCAGTGATCTGAGAGAGAATTATAACTATCCGGTGGTTGGACTTATTAGCATTATGGGTTCAATAGACTTCCAACCACCAAGAGGCATTGTATGAGGCACAAAGACCGAATATTTGTAGCAAACATATTTATCTGTCTGATCACAGCAAAAAGACTTGCAGAAACACATTATTGCTGTGACAGAGTAAAAATCACCTCTCATCTGCCATATTAGCTAGGAAATCACAAGCAGCAGAAAGGCTCTGACTGGTGGCCCAGCTAATCAACCTCTGCTTCATAAATCAAATGTGAGATCCAAACACTGACTGTTCAAAAGAGTCTTATCACAGATAAGACAAACAGAATATAAAGTGAACTCACTGGGATGGAGAACTCCAAGCCAGAACAGGAAGCATTAGCCATTTTGTCACACATGACTGAGATTGAGCCCAGCAAATGTGCTGGCAAAGGAAGCTCTGGAGAATAATCCAGGTAACTGTTTGAGAAATAACTCCTTGCTGCTCCTGGCAAATGAAAGTAGAGGAAGAGCAGATTGGCCAGTTATCAACTGGAAGTTATCAATGCCTCTTTTAGAGAGAAAACTACTGATTTAGCTGAAGTATTCAGTACTTTTCAAGAAATCAAGACTTGATTTGGACAATTTCCAATTACTACCCGTCATTTGCATCCCATTTCTAGGAAAATATCATTGGGAAAGTGAACAACTAAACTCCAGAATCACTGGGTATCTGTCTCCACTTCGGAGTCCTCAGAATCAGACTTTAGATCTGGGCATATTATAGAACCTGCTCTAGCAGTACTTAAGGCTATGGATAGAGGGTGAACCACAATGCTCATACCATTTATTTCATAGCTCTGCAGCTTTTGACATAGCAGATAGCAAGGTGTAATTGACCTACCATCTACAATTGTTTTCTTGTAATACAACCCAGAATACAAAGCTGAACTCCTCCTTATCCTTAAGAGATTTCACATATTGCATTCCAAAGGAAACAGCGCTGTTTCCTCCTCCCTTTCACATTTCTTTCAGCAGATGTGATCAGCCGTGTCACAAAGATGTCAAAATTCGCATAACTGATTATTGTCTGGCTGTAAAGATAACCCAGATAAGGGAAGAAAACACTTCTGAGGTTGCATCCAAGGATATAGACCACATCATCCATCAATGACATATGCCCTCTATTAATCAAAATGGAATGAAATCTGTGTCCTACTGGACTTGTTACTAATCATCATAGATACCAAGGCATCAATAGTGGTGGGAAATGCCTCTTCCTGTCTTCAACTTGCCCAGATGATGAGGCTCTAACCACAGTGATCCATAAACTTGTCAATTCCAGGCTGGATTTTCTGTGCGTGTGGCTGATAGTGAAGGCAACACAGACTCCCAACTTACCAGAACATACTAATACCATTTTCAAGGAGTCTGTATCTATAAAAACACAATACACCAGCTTGCTTTGATATTCCTAGTTCCCTTCCAGTCCCAGTTCAAGCCCTTTTACAGCCTAAGATAGAGCTAAATCTGAAACCTCCTCTTCATTCATGACTACCAAAACAGCTGGACTCTTCTTGGACAAAAGAGTTAGCAGTGCTGAAGAGCAAGATCATGCTGGAGAGAGAGCTGGACATAAAACATTTTTGGTCCAGGGCCAAAGGAAAGAAGAAAACTGAGCCTATGCCTGACCATTTTAACATAACATTGCAGAACATGCTTGTTTGCCAGAGCCTTCCCACAATAACCAGAGAACACACACCTGCACACAAATAAGGTTTTTTTTAAATAAAGATGCCAAGAATTTGGGGGATGAAGAGAAGAATTGATAGTCAAGACCACTTACACAACATTATGTGAGTCATAATTATTATCATTATGGGCTGAGATCTGATGGTGCTAGGTACTTATAAATCATATAGCTATGTTTCTGTTGCTTTAAAATTGGAGTAAGATAATAGAGAGAATTACATTAGGAAACTGATTTTTTTAAAGGAAAATGTAACAAAATGATAGAGTAAAAAAAATTACAAAAATCAAAGATTTTTCTTTTAGTATAGATTTTAGTCAGATGTTTAATGTTACTGGAACATATACATAGGTGCACATGCCAGTGTTCTGGGAATATAAAAGACAGAGGGGCATAATATCAGCTAGTTATATATGCAATGTGAACTGTGCATTGTTACATGAGAAATTAAGATTATATCACATTTGTAGTTTACCAACTAGATAATAGTCTCATATTAAAATATCTCAAGATCACAACCCAAGGTGTGCAGTAGCTCAGGATAAAGAAGTGACCAAGTTAATAGGAATCATATCAAGTTATGAAACTGACATATCTAATGACTCTGCTACCACACAGTGCAAGTGTCACTTCAGTTGTAGTTATGTGAATTTATGTGATATCTGAGTATTTAATTCCTTTCAGGAGATACTTAGAAGCTCTGTGCACTAATTGATAAAAATTAATTCCTGTATTTAGGAGAAAAGCTAAGAAGTTAAGGTGGATATGTTAATTCTGCACATATGGTTGTTTAGTAAGTTCCAGGAAAAGTAGCAAACCAGTGGTCAGATATGTTCATACAGTATTTTTATTGTAAGCTATCATATGTTTGTCAGTAAGAATTTACTAAGATCTTTCATTTCAATACAATTAAATGACAGAATGGGAGTACCTTGTATTTGTGGTAACAACTATAACTTGCTGTAGATAAACACAGAAGCTGACTTGGAAAGACATAAATGTTTATGAGTTCCAATATGGTTATCACTGAATTTAGAGGACCACCAACACTAACAGGCCAGTGCCCAATCAGAGTAGAAGGGTTTACATAATAAATAATTTCTACCACAGAAATAACTATACAATGATTATATAAGACATTTCACTGTGACTATAGGTTGGACCTTGTTGGTCCAGCACCGTTGGGACCTGACTGGTTCTGAATGAGGGGATTTGCTGGATCAGGGGAGGTCCCTTCCTCCTGACCCATGCTGCCACCCAGTTAGAGCACCAGCCTTCCCCCACTGCTGTCCTGGAATCCCGGGGCTCTCTAAATGCTATTGGCCCTGCTGATGCCAGTGCGGAGCACCACAGCTGTAGCTCCACAGCTGGAGCAGCGCTCTGCAGCCACCTGGCTCCAAACTGGGTCTGGAACTGCACAGCCTGGACCCTGGAAGGCTTCAGTTGCAGCTCCGCGGCTGGGGTCAGAACTCCCTGGCCGTCGCTTGGATTGGGGCTGGAGCTCAGCTCCCTGGCTGCTGGAGGCAGAACAGGGTTGGGGCTGGAGCTCCACGGCCGCTGCTGAGGCCAGAACTCCCTGCTGTGCCACCTGTTTCCGCCCCCACACACATACTCTGGGCTCCCAGCTGAGTTGCTGGTGCTCCCTGTGGTGCTCCTGACCTGCCGCCAGACCTCCTTATTCCTAGAATAGTGATAGAAATGTAGCCGTGTTAGTCTGGTGTAGCTGAAACAAAATACAGGACTATGTAGCACTTTAAAGACTCACAAGATGGTTTATTAGGTGATGAGCTTTCGTGGGCCAGACCCACTTCCTCAGATCAAATAGTGGAAGAAAATTGTCACAACCATATATACCAAAGGATACAATTAAAAAAATGAACACATATGAAAAGGAAATCAACACAAATCAAATCTGAGGAAGTGGGTCTGGCCCACGAAAGCTCATCACCTAATAAACCATCTTGTTAGTCTTTAAAGTGCTACATAGTCCTGTATTTTGTTTCTCCTTATTCCTGTGCATCTTGTGCCAGACTATGGGTGTTGCCGGACCAGGGAGTCCCGGTTAAAGGAGGCACAACCTCTAGTTAATTGTTTCACAATAGGAGTACTGAGAGTTGCATACTTTTCAGGTAATTTGAATTATCTCAGTCAATCAGAGTATATAGAATAGATGCTATAGAGTTAGAGTTACTTAATTATACAGGATTTTCCCCTGCTGTTAGGCAATTCCCTGTAGGCCAGTTGGATCTGAGTATCTGATTTACACAATCAAAGTATGGTTATTTCTTAATAATTATGTTAATAAATATGCAATCTCGCTAAACTAATTGGCAGTTACAATTCCTCTGCTTTGCCTGGCTCCTGCATTTACAACTTTCAAGCTGTTTGCCATCAAAAGTGATGTTGCTCCAACTTCTCAAACTGTTCAGATGACTCAAAAGTCCCTCAGAAACATGAAAGAGAAAACTGAGTGGCAACAATAGAACAAATTGAGGTCCATAAATCACCCAAAAAGAAATGGAATATTTAAAATTAGGATTTTTAAAATTCTTGGACTTGTTTCACTCTGTGTTTATGATGTTGGGCTTTCAGTCTCAGAACAATGGTCATATATGTGTGTTGACATTGTTTTATTTTTATTGGATGAATCAAAGAACTGTCTTCCCACTTCCGTTTTGAAACACAGTGTAAATGGAAATATGCTGCAGTTATTTTGAGATTAAGAATTTTGTTGCTGGATAGAAGAAATGATAGAAGAGGAAGGAAAGGCTTAAAGGGATTTTTTAACTTCAAAACATCTCCTTCAGCACATTAGTAGCTCCTCTAAGTTTTGTAATTCCTTGCTTTTCCCTTTAGGAGGTTGATAAAATGATAATTTAAGTGAGCACCCTCCCTGAGAATGTATATATTGTGGAATAATAAACTCTCTCTCCACTGATCTTTGAGTATTTATTATATACTCCTTCATGTTTGGCTGCAGTTTATTGAGGCCAGATTATGGTTATTACCGCATAACCAGGAAGTACTCTCTAGTTATTACAGTGTGGTCATTATTTATGTTGTATCTCCTCAGCTAATATGAGTCAGGGAACATGTTATCTAGAAATGAATTATGCACTGATATGGTATGTCTAGATTACATGCCTCTGCCGACAGAGGCAAGTAAAATAGTCTACTCGACATAGTCAATGAAGCCGGGATTTAAATATCCCCAGCTTCATTAAAATAAAAATGGCTGCCATGCTGTGACGGCTCAGCTGATCGTCAGCATAGCGCGGCAGTCAAGAGGCGGATCGATCGACAAGGGAAGCCTTTGTCGACCACTCCTGTAAACCTCATTTCACGAGGCATAACAGAGCCGTCGACAAAGGCTTCCCTTGTTGACCAATCCACATCTTGACTGCTGCACTATGCTGACAATCAGCTGAGCCGGCACAGCGTGGTGGCCATTTTTATTTTAATGAAGCCAGGGATATTTAAATCCCGGCTTCATTGACTATGTCGGATAGCCTATTTTATATGCCTCGGTAGAGTCATGTAATCTAGACATACCCATACAGAGCATCTCTGTTCTCATGCTCTGAGATAATTCCATTTCACTATCATTTTTTAGACCCCAGTCTTCATTTGGACCTGCAGTCTTTGACTCTCATGAGAGGTTCCAGTGTTACTTTCTGTGACAAGTATTTAGCGGTATGTTTTCACTACAGCAAAATAAGATATTTTGAAATAACATGTCTACACGCAAAATGCATTTCGAAATAGCATTTGGCTATTTCGAAATAATGCGTCCACACTGAGTGGATGCTGAATCGCATTTAAGGCCGGCCGGAACCAGGTCTGGCAGGGCATCAGGTCAGGAGTTACTTTGTTTGGCTGCTGCCTGAGGCTATTTGAGGCCTGTGCTTAAAGGGACCCACCTGGACAGCTGGTTCTCAGGTTTCCCTGCTTGCTTGCCTACCTCAATGAGGGACAGCAAAGCATTTTGTCTCTGCGTGCTCTGGTTGCCCTCACTTGGGACACCACAGCACTCTGCAACATGGAGCCAGGGCTGCCCCTGAGCACTCTGGTGCTTCTCTTGGACTCATTGCTGCGAGCCAGGCTGCACTTTCTGCAGGCTGCCATCCAGGAGGTCCATCGTGGGGTTGTCAGTATTCGGAGGCCTTGTGGGAGAGCTTCTACCCTGAGGAGCACTAAGAGCCTCCCTGGTCTGCCCCAC
>JANRFK010001158.1:31944735-31955158 GCA_030068395.1 Apalone spinifera
TTGCATGTGGCCTTTGGTGGCCAGGCTGGCAGCTATCCTGCCATAGACGGACGCATTCCCCCATCTAGTGCGGAGATCCTGGACACTGGGGGCATCCACCCAAACCTGAATAAGGTCCATGATCTCTGCTCTGGAGCAGGAAGGCTCCCACCTTCTCTGGGCCTTGGCAGGCTCCTGGGAGCTGTCAGACTGCCCCTGGGGAGCAGTGGAGGGCTGGCTGCCAGTGGCTTGCTGGCTCATGTTTTGGGGCTACTGGGTCAGGGGCAGCGACTGCTGGCTCTGGTCTGGCAGGCTTGGAGTTGGCATAGGCACTGTGGCCAGAGTCTACCCCTTTAAGGGCTCCAGGGAGGAGAGGAGGGACAGGAGTGTTCTTGGTTGAGGCCAGAGTAGCCACCAGGGGACCCTGGGAAGGGCTGGAGGCCCCCTATTTCGAAATAAGTGTCTACACACCACTTATTTTGAAATAACAATTTCGAAATTTGCATTATTCCTCCTGGAATGAGGTTTACCAATTTCAAAATAAGCCATCCGCTATTTCGATTTAATTTCGAAATAGCGGTTGGCTTGTGTAGACACTAGGAAAGTTATTTCAAAATAACAGCTGTTATTTTGAAATAACTTTGATGTGTAGACATATACTATTGTATGCTAGTTGTACTATTTATGGAATGGCTTGGCATGAAGTGAAAACATATTTCAAGGCCTTTTATATGCTATTGTAATATACCAATGTTTCTGTTGCGAGAAGCCTTCCATATTTCTCCCACTTGTGGTGACTGTCTTTTTTTATCACTGATTTATTAACCCCACTGAAAGTGTAACCTTTCATTAAGAGTAAAAGGTAATTTGATCTCTAAGATCTCACCTGGTGTCGGCCACACTTTGTTTCCCTGAGTTATGTAAGGAGCAGGTAGTTAGTAATTGTCTGGAAATAATAAGGGTCACTTCTGTGGAAGCCACGATGGATAAAAAGAGTAAGAAGGCTTTACCAGCTGAGGTTCATGGTATAAGTAAGTAAATAATATGTGTTGATAATTATGAAAATGTATATCCCCAAAGTGCATTGCTCGTAGTAGACAAATTCAATATTAAAAAAGAAGCAACTTCTCTGAGGATAATTTTATGGTGTTTTTCTCTGGCAAAAAGGAATACGGATGGCTTGAGCTGGCTATTGACCAATTCAAATTCTCAGTGGAAGTCTATAGCTGTATTTGAATGTGCTCTTTAAGTTTTAAGTTTCATTTTTCAATTAATGTAATTTGTTTTCAGTTAGAGAAAATTGAAATACATAGGAATTTGCCTTTTTGTGAGGCATTCATATGCAGATAAAACTAAAACTTTTCTTTCTATAAATAATTATGTTAAATGTAAAATATGTGCATCCAATCTTAAGGGCAAGTAATTTGGACATCTTAGTTTGGAGTCTAACTTGTTAAAGGTATCCCAGTGGTGGGCGTAGGGTAACCAGTTTGGTTTTCAACCAGAAAGCCCAGCAGTTCCGGCTCTTAGGTAGGGTGGCCATACAGCTCTGCATCCAATCCCTACCCTGAGCACTGGCTCCACACTTCCATTAGTTGGAGGTGGGCCATTAGTTGAATTTTGCCTTCTATACACAAATACTACAGGAGAAGCAAAAACAGCAAATATTTTTATGATTAAAACTACAGGAAGATGTACTATAGCAGTGGTTTTCAAATTTTTATGCTCTGGACCACAGCTCCCTATAAGGTGCATGCCTGCATGGGCACGCACCAAGAATTTCAATCCCACTCACCCCCTCAGCAGAGCTGCGCAGCTGCTGTCTCAGCTGCTCCCAGGAGTGGAGCTGGGTGGCGGGTGGCTGCCTCACCCCAGAAGCATCTGGGCAGCCACCATGCAGCCCACATGGTGGCTGCTGGAGGTGGAGCCTGGGCTGTGGTACTAAGAATAGCACCGCCAACCCAGCTCTGGCCCCAGCTCTAGTTCCAGCACATGGTGCAGCTGCCCGCCACGCGGCTCCACCCCTGGGAGCAGCTGGGACCATGGTACGCAGCTCCATCTTGAGTACCAGGACACAGGATGTGCTGTTTCTGAAATTGCCCTGTGTTTCTGAAGGCCCTCTTCCAGCTCTTCAGTGACCATCATCACCTGCTTTACAGCAGGTCCTGCTGAGGGCTGAGCTATTGTCAGGACAAGTTGGTTTCCCTTTCAATGAGTTAAGGAACTGCATCGTGTCTTCTCCTGCCACTGCCTGTGCCAGGCACTGTGCAAATCAGATCACTGTGGCAGGGCCTGGGAAGCTGGCCCATGGACTGTGCCCAGCCAGGCAGAAGGTGAGCCCGTTTGGCTGGCACCGTAGGGGCAGTGTAACTGCATCTTCCCATAGGGATAGAGATGTTTCGGTTAGTGTGCGCCGTGAGTGCATCTGACACATAGCAGTGCTGTGGGCGTGTTTCAGGCAGCCCAGCAGTGAGCAGTCTGGGGCCTGGCTGTCCTGGGGATGGTCTGGAAGGCTTGCCCAGCTCTATATTGCAGGGGGCACTGAGCCTTTCCTCTCTGGTTCTCTGTTCCAACTTGGCCAGGGATCCAGGACCGGTCTCCTCCCCAGTGTTGCTCAGGGTGCCCGGATGTAGTTGTGGGCACATCTTCTGAAGAGCAGTAGGTGTCCCCTTGCAGGCCGGACCCCACGGCTGCACTACCTGTCCCGTGTGGCTGAGAGGGTGAGAACAGGGTGGGGCCTGCAGCTGGGTGATTTTCTGTGTGTGTGTGTGTGTGTGTGTGTGTGTGTGTGTGTGTGTGTGTGCGCGCGCGCGCGCTATGGTGGCACACATCTGAACTAGCACACATGACCTCTATATTAGTGCACAAGACAAAACTCACTCTGTTCACAGGTGGATTATCTTGGAACACTGTTCTAGACCCGTTTCACATAGCAAGGCTCTGAATGTGACTTCTCCTTACACATTAGAACACTTTTTATATATTTAGGGCCCCATGAAGTAACCTCATGATCCCCCAAGATGTCCCAACCCCCCACTCCCAGTTTGAGAAGCTTATATTTTAGGAATCAGGGTCTGTGTCCTGATTTGAAATATGGCTGACAGGTCTGGTCAGCATTGTCAAATGGGCTGTTAAAAGTCCAATTGGCTGTGCTGCTGGGCTGTGGGACTTTGCTATACCTAGGAAATGGCCAGAAGATCTGGCTCCTAAGCAAGGGGTGAGGGGAGAGAAGTCATGGGACTCTGTGCTGCCCTTGCCCAGAGCCAGGAACCAGGATGAGAGAGAGAGTAATAAACTGTCTATTGAACAACTATCAAAGAGAAATTAACATTATGTAAATGGTGGAAAACTGCAGTTTAATGTTTATTCACTAAAAACTCAAAATACATTAAAATACGGAAAACTATTAATTTTAAACAGTCTTAGTTTTCTTCTTTGCAGCCAGATGTTTGCTAGTGTCACCTTTTGGTCTGATAAACACATAAATGTTTTTTGTCTTTTAACGTCACATCACTGCATTGAAAAAAAACAAATCAGTTTCCAAAGCTCTTGGGATATCTTTGATGAACGAAGAATAGGCAATGACGTTCACTCATAATAAAGCCATATATAATAACTTAAAACAACAGGTACAGTTACACTAATCAGAGTTGTGTTAAATTGTGGTAACAAAATCCACAAGCTAGATGAACCAGCCTGTTACAGTAAATCTCCGATAATCCAGCATCCAATTGTATGGCACTTCTGATAGTCCGGCATCAAAATGGCAAGAGCCTAGTGAGTGACCTTCGGCAAAAAATGAGTCACAAGGCAGCAGCGGCAGCAGCTGAACTGAGCAAAAAGGGTAAAAAAGGGTTAAAAAAACTAAAACATTACAGTATACTGTATACAGTATGTACAATAAAAAGGGTTAAAAACACTTTATATACAGTATATACTGTATACAGTATATATATAACCAGTTTATAGGACCTCCTGATAGTCCGGCACATCTGATAATCCGGCATTATCTAGGTCCCAAAGGTTCTGCATTATCGGAAGTCTACTGTATTTAATTTTTATTACAATCCTGAAATTTAGTTCAGTTCACTGAGATCTGTGCCTGGAGATTTATTTTCAAATCATTCTGGTATTATATGTGGTTGGAGATTGAAAGAAGGTAAAACTTTAAGCAGCTCAGATGAGTTTTGCTTTGAAATGTTAGGTTCAAAATCGAAACGAAATTCAAGGCATTGTTTTAACTCACACTAAATGAAACCAGCAACGGTTATGGGGAATCTGCTGAGTAATAATAGGTTAGTAGTGAAGTGATGAATCTGCTGCTGTTTTTCTTCTGACTGGAAAGTATTGCCAACCCCAAGCACTCACAAATCATGAATCAGACATCCCCAATCAGAGACTTTGTTTTAAATAATAATTTTTGGTCAGTTTATTAGCCTGCTGGGTTTCAGCCTTTATAATTCATGTTCCTTAACTTTTCTGAGATCTATAAACTTTTCCTTAAAATGAAAGACGAGAGTCTAATGTAATCACCTGACTCCGTGAGCTGAAATTTTAATAAAAACACCACACATCACACAACTCACAATTGGCAGTAGTGTATTGTGGAAGGTTCCTTGTTTGTTGGAAAGCAGTGAGTGAAGAGTAGGTCACAAAAGCAGGGTGCACAGGAGAAGTGTGATGGTTAGAAACATCTGACTGAGCAATAATTACACATGTTTTATGTGAACCCATTTGAACCTCATCTGTAGAGTTCCACATTGCTTTAAACTAACTTAGTAAGGAGAACTGTGATGCAACAGAAGTTCTTCAAGTGCTTGCTCTTGTCCATTCAATATAGGTGTGTTTGCCTGCCAAATGCACCAGTGCCAGAAGTTTTTCCCAAAACAGTAGCCGTAAAGGCCAGGGTCCCCAGTGTCCCCTGGAGAGGTGCACACGTCACACTATATAGGGCATTCCCTGGCCCCTCCCTCCTCAGTTTCTTGTTTCCACCAGTGAAGGTGCTTAGAACTGCATGCTCTAGCCTTAGCTGTAGCAAGCGTTCTCTTTGCAGAGTTGATAGCGCTAATCAAATTTGTTAAATTTGGTTGTGAACAGTTGGACTTTGTTCTACTTTGCTTAGAGATGGAGCCTGCCCCACTCCCGTGGCTTCAAAGCTTGCTCCGCATGCCGCAGCATATGCCAGTCAGCGATCTGCATGCTGACTGCCTTCATTGCCTGCGGGAATGACGCATCTTGGACAAGTGCTATATCTATAGATCCTTCCATCCTAGAACCATTAAAGAGTGAAGTATTCATCTCAGAACTCTCTTAATAGAGTCCGTACATGCTCCACAAGACCACTAGTTGGACTTGGCACGCAGTGTACTGCCAGCATCGATGGCTCGGTGCCATTCATTGCCCATGGACTAGGAAGCCAGGCAGAGACAAGTCCCCTTCTAATGACAAGAGGAAGAAGGGTGACCAGCCAATGGACAGGCTAGAGAAGGCCCAAAAGGCACTGAACCCGTCTCGGTCTCCTTCATTGGTGTTGGAGGTCTGTCTCCCCTCCACACTGGAGGCCTTCCAGGCTGCACAGGACATAAGTGGCATGCTGGTAACATTGCCCCGACACTGATGGTGTCTCGGCATAGGAGTAAACCACCATTTGGGCCTCTGATCACCGGGCAAGGTCCATCCTAGTGTCTGAGAGGAGCGCTCTCCGAAGACCTCATAGGTCTGCAAGTGAGAGACCAGAGTATTATGCACAGTCTCTCATGTTGCCAGAGTCGGTGCGTAGACCTGTGGAGGCAAGCGCTCCCCAGCACCATGGCACCAGAAACTTTCGCTATGCTGTAGATGCTTGCCGGCACTGAGCCACTCCGGCTGCAGAGACAGATGCTGCTGCTCTCAGTCCTTATCCCAGCACTGTGGCTTCTCAGTCCAGCACTAATCTCTGAAATGAAGGAGTGGATCTTCGGGGCATATGTGGATCTCCGCAGATGCACATAATGCTCCCAGTCTCAGAGGTCTTCTTCTGTGGTGGAGCCCCAGTACTGAAGGAGTTGCCGCGCCTGCTCCTGGTCTTGGGCATTGGCAAGCATCTGCTCCTGCATTGTGGCCTCGGATATGGCTTCCATGCCCATGGCGCAGGAGTCAGCTCAGTGTTGTCGACCTTGGCAATAACTTTGCTGTTCCAGGGCACTTCTTGGCCCTCATCTCAGTGGCAAGCGCAATGGTGCCCACAGACTCCCTGGGGCATCCCAGTCCAGCCCAAGTTTACCCATTTGGTCACTGGAGCATCCCAGGTCTCCTTGGTGCTGCCAGTGTCTCATGGGTCTCAAGTGGACACGGGCATCAGCCTCCCCCCCCCTCAGTAGGTGGTTGAGGAAAAGCCAACCCGCCCTGGCCTCCTCCTTTTCATTAATGGATGAGGTGATAGTGGCTTCTCCCCAAAGAGTCCACCAAGCTTCAGGGACCCTTGTCATGAGCATCTTCTTGAGCAGGAGCTATCCCAGTTGCTCTAGGTGGGAGCAATGGAGAGGGTATCATAGGAGTTCGAAAACAAATGTTTCTACTCTCACTACTTTCTGACTCCCAAGGCAAAAATCTATATTGGACTTGTTCAGCCTCAAGAAATATTTGGTTCGCCTCAAGTACCACATAGTCTCCCTGGCCTCCATCATTCCTGATATGGATCTCGGGCACTCATATTCCACCCCAACTTCAAGGATATGTACTTCCATATTGCGATCTTTGAAGATTACTCATGCTTCCTGAGGTTCGTAGTGGGAAAGAACCACTACCAATTTGCTGTCCTTCCCTTTGACCTGTCTACAGTCCTTAAGGTTTTCACCAAGTGCTTGTTGGTGGTTGCAGCATATATGAGATGTCAGGGAGTACAGGTGTGCCCTTACCTGGGTGACTGGCTCATCAAAGGCCCGTCAATACTAAAGGTCCAGCACAATGTACGTCTCGTCTTGGACACGTGCGACCAATTTGGCCTATTAACAAATAAAAAAAAGTACCTCTTAGTGTCAACTTAGAGGAGAGCGTTTACAGGAGCGATCCTGGGCTCTATCACAGCCAGAGCATCACTCCCTCAAGAAAGGTTTGAGGCCTTGTCAATCCTCCTTTGGCAGCTCGCCGGTGCTCCAGTGACCTCAGGAAGGGTGTGTCTGCAGATCCTTGGGCATACAGCCACTTGCACATACATAATACCCCGGCCACGATCAGGATGAAGCCCCTCCAGCTGTGGCAGGCATTGGTGTACATAACAGCGAGACACTCTCTAGAAAGAGTGGTGATGGTCCCAACCCATCTGCTGTCAGCCCTGTTTTGGTGGACGAGCCTGGACCTTGACATTGTCAGGCATTCCATACCATTCTCAACCACATTTGAGAGAACTAATAGCCAATGCTTCTGACTGTAGTTGGTGGGCCCACATGGGGACCCATTGCATGCAGGGTGTGTGGTCTGTACAAGAGAGATCACTGCATAGAAATATAAAAGAACTCAGGGTGGTCAAAAAAGTGTGGGATGTTTCTCCCTCACCTTGTGGGCAGGGTGATGTGCATTCTCACAGACAACAGCACCACCATGTACTACATAAATGGGTAAGAGGAACCCACTCCCTAGAGTTCTGCAAGGCTCTATCAGGCTCTGGGAGTTCTGCATACTGCATGGCATTGTGCTAGAATCCCGTCACCTTCCAGGGGTACAATGCAATCACAGGCCATCTCAGCAGAGTGGACGCTACGCTCCGACTTGACCTCCTCCCTCTTCTGCGACTGGGGCCATCCCCAAGTGGACCTCTCTGTAGTGTGCAATGTGTGCACCACCTCAGGGAAGGCTGGGGAGCCAGGCTCCTACAGGTACTGCTTAGGGAAAAACGTCCAGCACTGATGCATGTGGCAGGCACGCACACACCTAAGTTGAATGGACATGAGCAACACACCGCGAAGAACACCAGGTAACTGTCTTTTACTAATATACCCTTTTATCTCTCTAAAATGGCCATTCTTTGCTTCAGTACTACATACTACTGCATACATCATCAGGAGGTTTTCTTGCTATGTCTATATATGGTAGCTCTAAATAATCCTTACCCTAAACATACACAATATCTCAGATTTCTTAATGGCTAGCAGAAATCTGAAGCTGAATGAATAGCTGCCAAAGCTGAATGCAGGTAGAACAGATGTGATGCTGCAAGGAAGAGAGAATTACAATAAGCCCTGATCTACACTAGGACTTTGTTTCGAAATAACCCCTCTAAGATGGAATTTATAAGCAGAGCATCCACACTGTCAAGCCCATTATTTCAGAATAACGCGCCCCTTACTTCAAAATTTGTACTCCTGCTTTTCATCAGGAATAATGCTAATTCCGAAAGTTATTTTGAAATAACGGTAGTGTGGATGTTCCAGTGCCACTATTTGGAAATAATTATTCCACAGAGTAATTCAAACTAATTACTCCTGGGGCTCCAAGTCCAAGGTAGCGCATCCACATTAATGGAGCCTGCCTTGGACTGATTTTGAGGTTTACCAGTAGTATGGACACTCTAACTGGAATTTGTTAAATTGGGAGTTACTGAGTCAAATTTAGTAATTTTGAAATAATATCCTACTGTAATTTTCCATGGCCTCAAGGACTTTCTCTCTCCTTAGCAGATATTAAGGTTATCTATCCTCAGTTAAAGTTTGTAATATTAGGATCCATTTGGATTTTCACATGTATTAGATCCCCAAATAATCATGGCAGCAAAGAGCAGATGCCTTTCCACCTGCAACTTAAGGGTTGCCATCACTTGTGCTTTTGGGCTACTATTTCAAGATGCTTCTGGCCATACAAGGAGAAACAGATAGCATAGCTGTTTTATTTCAACAGCCTGTAGTACTTCTTTGGTTCCCACAGACTGCTGTTCTTCTTTGTGAGCAAGAAAAAATCTTCTGATTTCTGCAGTTCCTGTGCATCCTGCTCTGCACTTTTACAGAGCATGATTGTTCCTGGAAGGGGAGGGGAAGCACCCATGAGATGGGTCTGTGGAACCAAGGTTTAATTCCTTTCCTCAATAGTGGAATGTAATCCAGATGATGATGATGATTCCAGGGGAAGAGAGTTCAGAGGAAAAATGTGTCCCAGGAGCTGGAATCAGCCAGGGAAGGAACAGGGGCCAGAAAGGGTCACAGCTTGCAAACTATCTGGGAGGGATCTACTAAGAGTTAGAGCCCATTCAACTTAAAAGGGAAAGAGGGCAGGGGCTGGAGTTGTCTGGGGTAGAGGACAGATTCAAGTAGAACAGGGAACAGGGGAGGAATGGAGTATGGCTGGTGAGAAAGTGAGGATGTAATGCTCCGGGGTAGTTTCTCCATTTGGGGGAAAGGTGGGCAATTAGGCTATGTCTAGACTACGGGGAAGATTCAAAAGAGGATATGCAAATTTCCCAGGAATTTGCATGTCTTCTTCCAATCTCACTTTTGAAAGTAGAGCTTTTGAAAGTGAAAGTAGTCTAGATGTATTTTTTCGACAAGCCATGTAAACCTCATTTCGAAAGTGAGATTGGAAGAAAATATGCAAATTCTGCAGGAATTTGCATATCCTCTTTCGAATCTTCCCTGTAGTCTAGACGAGCCCTTAGGGCTTGGGGGAAAGAAGTGATTTGTGGATAAGGCCATGGGACCACAGGGAAAAGAAATAGCAACAAGGTTTAGAAAAGAGAAAATGAGAAACTGTGTAGGATTTGCCCTTAAAAATGTAATGTGAGGTACAATGCTGGTGATCTAGAGTTGGCAGGTCATCTGGAAGTGCAGGGCCTCCCACAAACTTTCTGACTTTGGTTTCCTAAACATTGCCCCCCACTAGAAAATGTAAGGAAAATTCCTCTGTATCCCCCTCTTGGAATGTCTCCCTATTAACATTATTTTAGACACACAAACTTTAAGGAATTTTGCTAATCAAAATGTATGAGAAAACTACTGTACATTCTGTTTTGTTTTATGAATCAAACTATTTCTTACCCGACTATTCTTTTAAAAAACAATATAAAGGAGATTTCTGTTTATGAGATACAGACCAATGGATTCCAGGTTTATAAGCTACGTTAAACTTTAATTACAATTAATTAGTGATTTAATAACTATTGTGAGTCTGAAATAATGAAAAAAAAATTCTTGAGTGGTTGTACTTTTACAATAAATTGAACAGCACACGCTAGATAAGCAAAGCTTACAGGCTATCAATATTTTATTTTAGTTTATGCCCAAAGGCATGTTGCTATTCTTACGCTAAAATGTTTTTCTTTTTGTAATATTTTGTTAAGCTTGTGTATAGATTGTCTTATAGGTTTGTTTTTTTAAATCTAGTCTTTCTTCTCATTTGTAGTATCTCAACATATATGGTGCTTTAATACACTGCTCTAGAGCCAAAATGCTTCTGAAATAAATGTAGTCAAACTTTACTA
>JANRFK010001158.1:31956336-31967386 GCA_030068395.1 Apalone spinifera
CCCCCCCCCCCCCCGCCAACATGCTTTATGAAATGGACTTATGGAGATAAGTGTACATAACTCAAAGGTGCTTTTACTTTATGTAACCTATCAATCCTCATGTCTTAATCTGCTGGATCTGTTTATCTTATATTCGTGTAGGTTTCATTCTTGAGTGTAAAATTAGACATATGGAGTGTGGAATTCTTTATGTTTTTTAAATGTGTGAATGAATACCATCACAGGTGTTACCCTCCATGTCTTGATAACTACTGTTAAACAATCACTTTTGTCTGTTAAATCTTAGCAGTGGTTGGTCTGGAGAAGTCACATGTCCACCCCACCTGGCCAGGTGACTTCCCGTGCAAGAATGGAATTTTTAAAAACAATAGGAAAGTAGGAGTCTTTTCTCTTTGTCTGGCACACCCAAGGGAAAAAAACAAAGACCCCTGGTTTGGAAAGCTTAATTGGAAAGAAACAGTTTTAGGGTGAGTTGTAGTAAGTTTGTACTGAAGTTTTAGTGTAGAAGTAGCTAAGTGTTTTCTGTTAGTTTGAGTTTGTAATCTACTTTGCTCTGCCTGTTCTCACTTATTACCACTTAAATTCTACTGCTTATACTTAATAAAATCACTTTTATTTTATATCCAACCCAGTGTACATAATTATTACCTGGGGGAGCAATCAGTGTGTACATTCTCCCTTTCATTGTTAAAGGGGGCTTATCTAAATTATTCATTTGGGAACTGCACTTTCCTTAGATCTGAAGGGACCTGAAGGGATTCAGTGTCTACACTTCCGCTCGGGGGCAGAGGGCAGTGATCTCAGCTTGGGGCGTTGGCTGAGGGAGACAAGTAGAGCTGGCCCAGCAGGACTGGGTGGTGAGAAATCCCAGAGAGAAGGAAGGTGAGTGGCAGTAGCTTTGGCAGCTCTCTGGGAAGCACCCAAAGGGAACCTCTGTGACCTCACCCTATCACAGTGTCATTACAGCTTTTCCTCGTAAATCACATGCTCTAGTCCCCTAATCCTTTTGGTTGTCTTCCCGCTGGACTTTCTCCAGTGCATCCACATCCTTTCTTTAATGGGAGGCCCAGAATTGGAAGCAATACTCCAGATATGGCCTCACCAGTGCCGAATAAATGGGAATAATCACTTCTCTAAATCTGCTAGCAATACTTTTCCTAATGCACTCTAATATGCTGTAGCCCTCTTCGCTACAAAGGCACACTGTTGACTCATATCCAGCTTCTAGTGAAGACACGCTAATTCAAACTGAGAGAGGCACTCTGGTTGATACCGATAGTCCTGCTCCCACAAGGAGTACGGGAAGTTGAAGGGAGAGTGTTTCCCTTCAACTTCCTGCAATGTGGACAATTAACAATTAACGTAGCTGAAGTTGGATAACTTAAATCGACCTTATCCCATAGTGTAGACTTAACCTTAGACATTAACCAAAATATATAGAACCATGCCAAAGATGGCATCCAATTCATGTTGCAGGGGTAGGTTCTTGGGTATCTGAGGTCTAATGTGTGGCTGCTGGAAAGTATTTGCTTCAAGTTGGGGGGTTGTCTGTAGGTGATGATTGGCCAGTCTCCCAAGGCCTGTGAGAGGGAGGAGAATTTTTCAGGATAGGTTGTAGAATGTCAGTGATGTGCTAGAAGGGTTTACGGCTGTAGATGATGATCAGTGGTGTTCTGTTATTTTCCTTTTTGGGCCTGCCTCTAAGTAGTTGACTTCTGGGTACTTGTCTGGCTCGTTGCCTACAGACAACCCCCCAACCTGAAGCAAATCCTTTCCAGTAGTCACACATCCCACCTCAGATACCCCTGCAACATCCCCATTGCCAACTCTGGACCTAACCAACTAAACCACAACATCAGGGGCTCATACAGGTGCACATGCTCTTATGTGATATATGCCATCAGGTGCCAGCAATGCCTCTCTGACATATATATTGGCTGAACCGGACAATCTCTATGACAAAGGATAAATAGACACACATTAGACATCAGAAATGGTAACACACATAAACCTGTGGGGGACATTTTAACCTGTCTGGTCACTCAGTCATGGAATTAAAATTTATCTTCAGATTTGACACTGTTCCCCTGGGCCTAAAAGAAAGACATTAACTGGTTGGTGCATTACAAAATCAATATCTCCTGCCATTAACATCTGCATTTCCACATCAAAAGCTATGAATGAGACACATCCAGCCCACTTAATTAGCCTCATGAACACGGGTCCTATAATTCATAGGTACTTCTGCTGTTATAGATATTTATATATATTGGTTTCTGTTATTTTCACTGCATTTCATCTGATGAAGTGGATTTTGCCCATGATTCTATGTATTTTGGTTAGTTTCTGAGGTACCACAGGCTTACTTATTGTTTTTAAAGTTACAGACTAACATGGCTACCTCTCTGAGATTTTTAAGACTGGGGTTTGTTTTATTTATTTCATGGTTTCTGAGCATTTAGGTTGCACTTTGATTACATTTTCATGGTTTTCTCTGCAATCATGAAAGCTGGAAATATACTTTATTTTTAAAATGAAAGTTGGGATTCTTGTTTAACCACATGAATGCAGGATCTCCTGTATAACGACTGCTACTGAGACATGATGCATATGTACCCACAAGGAAACCTGTGTGCAGACAGGAAATTTGTGGTTGAAATTGTGTGTTCTAACTGTGGCTTCCTGTAAAACAACTTCAGAGAAACCCATCCACAGATCCTTTCATGTCAGGAATTGAAGAGTGGTGTTTTCGATTATGATCTATTCAGGGAATATTATCTTCATGTTTGTGTCTGTATGGTCTTCCGCCCACTGCAACAAAGGCAATGATAAAAAAAATCTATCACAAAACAAATATAAAGCAACAAAAAGCAAATTATTCCTACTTAGATGGGTGCTATGCACAGGGACACAGCTTGCCAGAATATGGGCTTTAAAATAAGTTTTCTCCTTTAGGGACCATTTATGATGTGGAATTACTTACTAGATTTGTCTCAGATTCCAGAATTTAGTGGAATTACTTACTAGATTTGTCTCAGAAAATTACTGGAAAAATTATCATTTCATAAGCATGTATTAATATCTGTTACCTTTTGAAGACACTTAGTCCAGATTTGAAGTGCCTTGCCATGGTAGAGTTTAGATAGAACAGGCGTGGCCAACCTGCAGCTCGCGAGCTGCATGTGGCTCTTCCCCTGCATCAGTGTGGCTCGCGAAGCCACCCCCAAGGCTCGCGAAGCTGCCTCCGTGTGTCCCTTGAACACAGCCTACGCCTCCTGGCTCCCCAGTGCTCACCGGGGCAGGAGAGCCGTCTGGATCAAAATAGGTGGATCCAATATGGTGTCTGTGGCTGCCGCCAGGAGCCTACCAAGACCAAAAAGCCTTCTTAAAGGGCCAGTCCTTTTTTTTTTCTTTTTTTTTTTTTTTTTTTTTGCTGTACAACTTTTTGCCCTGGCTTTTTGCCCCAGCTGAATCTTGGCTCTTTGTCCAGAATTGGTTGCTGACCCGAGATAGAACAATCATATAATATACTAGTTGTTATTATGAAGCTTCCATTCTGCAGTAAAAAGAGTGTCAAATTTCACTCTAATATTGTTGTTCTAAAACAAACAAAAATATTCATCTGTGGCTGACAGTTTGAGCTGAAAAAGATCCATCAGGTATAAAGTCAGATTTTTGTGAGTATGCTTGGACTATGTACATGTGCAAAAGAAGAACAGACATATGGAAGTGGCTTTCTCCAAGATACCAGCGGGTACAGTTTGTGTGCCTGTTGGGACTCCTGGCAGCTCAGCTCCCTGAGAAAGGCATTGCTTTCAAACATGAGTAATTGATGAATTGTATGTAATATGCAAATGTGAATGCATAAATCTCCTGAATGACAGCTTAATTTATGTGAGCCTTTAAGAATGTGGGATTAGATTTTAATTAAATATCTTCAAAGGCACCCTGACTTTTTCAGTTTTTGACTGCTGTCTTTGGGACATGGGGAGACAGTAGTATTTACTATTTTTCTACTGCACTTGTTGAACAACAACTATCTTAATAAGTATAATAATATTGAAATATGTTTTAGCTACTCATATTTAATAATTATACTAATCAGTATTCATGTATGGCTTAATATATATTAAAATTTAAAAATGTAATAAAATTATTATACTGGCAACTTTAAATAGAGAATAAATGTTCAAGTTTGAGTAAATTTAATTATTTAACATTATATTTAAAATCCAGAGGCTGCTTGCAGAGTTGAAAATAAGTAATGCTGAACTTGGATTTTATGAATAAGATTTCCCTTTAAATTGTCACATAAAACTGATGAATTGATAATTTTCACTTATCCCCAGCTGGTTAAAATCATCTGTCTTACAGCAGCTGAGCAGATTTGCCACGAATATTTGTTGAAGCCCTAGAACATATATTTATATTATATATATGGTCATGCTCCTGCAAGGGAATGGCCAACTTGTCTGTGGACTGTTTAAGCAATTACTGAATTTTAAGCATGTGAGTAGACTCATTCAAGTTTGTGGGAGTACTTATATGCATAAAGTTAAGCATGTACTTAAGTATTTTGTTGGATCAGGGCCAGAATGCTCAGGAGTTGCTGTCCAACTCTGAGGGGGCTGGAGGCAGCAGAGAGTGAGAGAGAGATTGTGCATGTAAAGTGTATACATATACTAGTTGGAGTTACCCGGCGTTGCTCAGGGCGGGCGGTGCGGTCCTGCCGGGGGTGCCTCGTGTGAGGGGCGGGCGGGAGGGGGCAAGCATGGGATCTAGGGTGGGCTGGGCAGCCCAGCTCGCGGATGGGACTGCAGGTGCCACAGGGGCAATGACCCCACCAGTCGCCCCGAAACTTTTGCCCCACTACCAGCCACACCGGGGGGCCAGGCCAGGGGCTCCGCTCTCCTGCGGGCCGCGCCGAGCAGGTACATGCTCCCTGCCACATGAACAGGAAACTGTGCCAGATCCCGGGCTGCTCCCAGCACAGCTGCCGCCACTGCCACCTCCCCGCTGGGCTCACACCGCTGCGCCCGCAACCGCCTCCTAGTAGCGACCGCGAGCTCCAGCCTGCCGCTCGGCAACCCTCAGCTGCCACCAGAGGGGAGGGGCCTGAGTCGAGTGACATCACAGGCGGGAGGGAGCAGGGGACTCCCTCACCCCGGATGCGCCTGCGCAATGGAACGGCTTGGTAGAGGTGAGTGGGGCAGCTGCCGCTCAGCATGCTGCTCCTCCCCTCGCGCCTCTGCCGCCGGCCTTAGTGAGTTACTGTCCCCGCCGCTTCCACTGGGAAGCCGCTTCGCCCCGCACTGCCAAAAGTACCTTAAAACCTTCTCCTGGAGGAAAGGTTACCCCATGCAAAGTTTGGTTGCGGTAGCTCTTATAGTGCCCAAGTTCTTAGCACAAAACATACAAACATTCTCCTTTATATATTAGATAATATAAATTGTATTAAAAGTTGAAATACTACAATTGACCAAAAATGCTTGCTTGCTTATTTATTTATTTATTTTTAAAGACTAAGGGTATGTCTACACTTGCCCCCTACTTCGAAGTAGGGAGGTAAATGAAGCATATTGAAGTTGCAAATCAAGCCCATGATTTAAATATCCCGCGCTTGATTTGTATGTTTCCGGCCGGTTGCCATTTTAGAAATTCACTAGCCCGGAGTAACTGCCCGCGTCCATACGCGGCAGTGAAACGGGAGTCCGATTTAAAGCCCTAACTTGAATTAGCTGGTTAAACTCATTGCAGGTTAAACTCATTGCAGGAGGAATACACGCCTGCATGGGTATTTTCTAAAACTCTAGCTGTGGTCATCATATTCCCCTGCCTCAACAGTTGTTTAATCAAAGGCACTTGATGTCAACAAACGCTAATCATGACAAAGATGACCAGAGACACTTTCTCTTGTATAGGTCTGCTTATAAACATTCATAAATCCACTGTGGACCCTACCAAGAAAATAGAGTTTAGTGGGGCATCCCTATATCATTTTCAAACTCTAAGCAACCTCATCCACAAAGTCCTCCATACTCCCTTTACAACCTGTCATACATGCCTTCAGATCATGGGTCAGATAGAGCTACCACCTTTGTGGTACTCCATGTGAGACTGACTACACATGCGCTGCCTACAGACATGGCTGGCATCTATTTATGTTCCCAATCAAAACAGCCTCGTCAAACGTCTCACACTTCCACCATTAATTCTTCAGTCTCTGAAATGGTGGACCTCTCCACACAACCTCCTCACCGGCGTACCTTTCCATCGTCCAGACTCCTCGAGGGTAATTACAACAGCTGCATCATTAAAAGGTTGGGGTGCCCACTGTCGCATGCAAATGGTCCAGGGGAGATGATCATGTTCAAAGATGAGACTTCATAGCAACATTCTGGAACTCAGGGCTGTTCACAACGCATGTGTACTTTTCCTTCCCCTCAGCATTATACTCTGCAGCAAGGACCCATACCTACCACCTCCTTAGTCGATGCGGTCCTTGCCTCTTCTCAAAATTGACTCCAAAGCCCACCACTGCAAGTGGCGGGTACTGCTCATTAATCACTTGACTGGAGCACCCATAGGGATGCCACTAGAAGAAGAAGAAAAAGTTATTCACCCTGTGCAACAGTGATGGTTCTTTGAGATGTGTGTCCCTGTGAGTGCTCCACTATCCTCCCTTCCTCCCTGCTACTTGGAATCTGTTATAGGATGTCCAGTAAAAAGGGAGCGGAGGGGGACCCACAACATATGCACAGCCAATGGACGAAAGCAGTGTGAGACGGCAACTGTGCATGTGTGACACGGGAAGGCAATGCTAGGCAAAAATCTCTGATTGCCAGTACAAGGACACACTGAGACCTGAGTAGACCACCTGCAGGGACACACATCTCGAAGAACCTTCGTTTCTGGACAGGGTGAGTAACTTTTTCTTCTGGGACAGTCAGGTGGACTAAAATTGATATGAGCCTGGGAAGTTGCATAATTAATTTCTAGGCAGGGGTAGACAGCAACAGGGTTGAACAGAATGAATTAGCCTTTTTGGTTTGGGGTGATGCTAGAGGTTTTGCATCATCACACAACTAGCTACAGCTCCTGCATTGAGACCTAAAATCACCGTAGTCTACAAATTTGGAAGAGTTGGCAATAGTAATAATAACAACACATTATACTGCCATACAGACGTCGGGAGTGGGCCAACGTGGTAAGAAAATACAAACCAAAAACCCCAATAGAAGCCTTTCAACCAGCTCATGGTTCTGAGACAAATTTCATAATTTTGGGGAGTCTGACTCATGAGATTTCAACTTCTAGAGTTGGTTGCGCTGCATCTGACGTCAAGCTCCAATTTCTGACCTACAAAAGCAGATGCATTGGATAAGCTGAATTTAATTCCCCAGGGTGTTGTAAAAAGACACAAAGTTTACTTCGTTTTTTTAGGTTTTTACTCAAAAGTAGATTTTTTTACCACAAAACATGCAAGGATTTCAGTTTGATGGGAAAATGGATTTTTATACAAATCAACTTTTGAATTTAAAATTTAGTTTTTATATAATTGTATACAGGTGACCCTCGACTTATGACCGCCCGACATACAACCCCCCGCATTTACAACTGCCTTACTCTAGCTGCCGCCTTTCCCTGGCACAGCTCCCAGTCTGCTCTGGGAACAGCTAGCGCCTTGTTGCCCATCCCTAGCACAGCCCCCAGCTGGCTCTGAGTGTAGCTCCCAGGAAGCAAAGCAGGCCAGGAATGGAATCCCATTTTTATCATTGCGCTTATGGGAAAAAAGGGTTTGACTTACGATGGCTTGACTTACGACGGTTCTCCAGGAACCAATTAGGTCGTAAGTGTGGGGGTCGGCTGTATTTTACAATTATATATATTATATATTTATATATTATATGTGTATATTTATACAATATATTTATACAGTTTATGTGAATAATTTATTTATATAATTTATATAATTTTTCATTATTATTTTTATTTTTACCCATAACAGTACTGAAACTGCAAAATAGACTGTTTTTTGTTAATCTGGAACCAACTGCAAAAATATTGAGGTCTTCATATTTTGCTGAAAATGTTGCACATAATCTCTGGTTACCATATGTTTGGTGAGTTTCTGTGTTTGGTAAGAGGTCATAGGGCAGTGTTTGGCTATCAGGATTATATTAAATTGTTGATTGTTGCCTAAATGATAACAGATGTTAGAACAAGCTGATAAGCCCTAGTTCCAAAACAAGAAAAAATCATGAATCTTACAATTGAAATATCCTTCAGTCAGAAAAATTTAAGGATTTGAATTCACTAGTCACGATTTATCCTTAGTTCAAATAATCTTCTCCACGTATTTTAAAATACTGCTTTTTTATTATTGAGACAAATGAACTAAAAGCTTTTTTAAATGGGTTTGGAATGACTGAGTAAAACAAGGAGAGGAATATAACAGAACTTTTTTTGTGAAAGAGAGAGAACATGTTAAGACTATGTTGGCCAGATTGCTCCATTTTTGAACTCTTGTTTGTTCCACCCACATTGTTTTTAAACATTATTCACTATTCCACAGGAATAGAGTTTATCTTTTTTTTCTTATCTCATCTTTCTTCACTTTTCCCCCCAACTCTAGCATCCCCAGGGAGGGAAGGGCCTGAAAGATGTGTTATTTTCTGGGGAATATCCATATACTGTAAGGGGGAAAGATGTCTGGCCCACACTAATCCATGCCATCTCTGCCCCCACACTAACATGAATCACAGATCTTGGAAAGGGAGATTTACATACAGAGAGTACTGCCCTTGGATGTATGTGAGGTAGGGATATTAATCCAGAACATGATTAGACATGAGAATTTAATTCAGTCTCCTAATTTTATATGAACATAGTAAATCTCCTCTACAGTACTTTCTCATTTTAGAAACAAATAGATTAACAACCTCTCCTTTGAAATCTATTAAATGCACTCTGATATAACAAAAAATACAAAAAGATTTCTCTGGGCATTGTCCTGAAAGAGATAATGTTGGAGCAATCTGCAGATTTTTTTTTTAAGATTTAGGGATTGCAAATCTGTATGGCAATGTAATAGGTGGAAACCACTTGCAGTGTCAAGAAACAAAATTGATGGGGACAATATTTTAAACTCCTTCAGAGGTCTAAAGTACTGTAAGAAGAAGTGGTGCATTCAGTTATGAAAATGAAGCCTGGAAAAATGCCTGAAGAAATGATAAAAGTGATTGGTGAATGTGATGCTAATTTTATGTGAAAATCAGTACTTATGTACTATTGACCAGAGAATTGGATGAAGGGAATTTTTCTGCCCTTATCAAAGAAAGGAAACCAAGTGTGTAGTAACTAACTCCCAGATGTTCAACAGGAGCAAAGTTATGCTCTCCATAATCCAGGATTCCATAAAATGAAGAATAGAGAACAAAAAGTTGAATTCAGAGAGGTCTGAAGGATACATAATCAAGAAGAAGAATACATAATTGGGAAGAAAAGCAAGGAGAAAAGTGCAACAAAGGAGGACCTCTGATTAGTTCTGAGAAAAATATGGCAATCAGCTAGTTATCTAAAGTGTCTGCACACAAATGCAAGAAGACTAGGAAAGAAGCAGGATAAATAGAGACAAGTTGGATATGAGTCAACAGTGTGCCCTTGTTTCCAAAAAGCATATTGGGCTGCATTGTCAGTAGATTGAGGAAAGTGATTATTTACGTTTATTTAGCAATGGTGAGGCCACATCTGTAGTATTGCATCCAGTTTTGCCCTCCCTCCCCCCCCACACAAACTACAGAAAGGATGTGGAGAAATTAGAGAGTACTCGGGAGGGCAGTGAAAATGATTAGGGGGCTAAGGCATATGACTTATGAGCAGAGGCTGAGGGATTTGGGCTTATTTAGTCTTCAGAAGAGAAGAATGAGGGGTAGGGATTTGATAGCAGCCTTCAACTACCTGAAGGGGGAATCCAAAGAGTATAGAGAGAGGCTGGTCTCGGTGACAGATGGCAGAACAAGAAGCAATGGTCTCAAGATGCAGTGGCGGAAGTCTGTGTTGCATATTAGGAAAAACTACTTCACTAGGAGGGTAGTGAAGCACTGGAATGAGTTGCCTAGGGAGGTGGTGGAATCTCCATCCTTAGAGGTTCTTAAGGCCAGGTTTGACAAACCCCTGGCTAGAATTATTTAGTTGCTTTGGGCAGGACTGGATGACCTCTTGAGGGCTCCAAAATAAAATCAAAAGCCTGTAATATTTCATTTTACATATTTTGTATTAATTAAAGGACCATGAAAGACACAGAAATGAATTATATTCTTTTAACTTATAAGTTTTAATAAAATTAACAATTAAAAAAATAAATGGTGTCCTAAATACCTTTTCCAAATGAACAATTTCCTCCACATTCATATGTTCTGAACTAATCAAATACAAATGTTCTTGTATATTGCTGATAGAGAATTATACTTGGCACCTCAGTTATGTGTTTTAAATATCACAGAAGATCCAAATTTAACTGTAGAGTGAATATGTTTATTAGTGTTTATAAAACTTAATAAAATAGGGTTAAAAAAGAAACCTAAATAGCCACTGAACTACTGAATAGCACTTTGCAACTATAAAATGTTAAGACAAAAATTAAAACATAATCATTGTGCAGCTAGCCAAAGCCGTATGTTGATGACTTCAACAGTTTTTGGATGTTTATTGACAGTGTGGATAACTTGAAATGTGATAATTGTTTCTCGCATCCTACACACCATTTGCATGCTCCTGTTTTGGGAATGCTTTCTGTTCCTATGCATTGTATTTGTTTGTGCCACCACATAACATGAGGGCTGTTGGTTAATTCCATATATTGCTGCTGCCTACATGGGATAGTTACACTACAACCATCTTTGACTTTCTGTAAAATTTGGTTCAGTGTTAAAAGTAGATTTCCAAAAGAAATCTCATGCAGTTCAACAAGGACAAGTGCAGAGTCCTGCACTAAGGATGGAAGAATCCCAAGCACAGTTACAAACTGGGGACCAACCAGTTAAGTAGT
>JANRFK010001158.1:31972433-31994371 GCA_030068395.1 Apalone spinifera
AGTGGTGAAGCACTGGAATGGGTTACCTAGGGAAGCAGTGGAGTCTCCATCCCTGGAGATTTTTAAGTCTCAGCTTGACCAAGCCCTGGGTGGGTTGATTTAGTTGGGATTGGTCCTGACTAGGGCGGCAGGCTGGACGTCTGAGGTCTCTTCCAGCTCTATGGTTCTATGATTCTATATTTCGGAAACTTTTTAAAGTGGCCCCCCGGCAAAAATTATTGTCCACCCTGATGTAATTGAACAGCGTTATTGGTAGGATCCCTTCTGTTAAGGAACATGTCCTTTTTCATATAGGGCAATTTTTTTGCATGTAGTTGATGAGTTACAGATTACTGTCCAATAACACAGTGAGATAGAAGGGCAGTAAATCTGGAGAGAAGTTTACTATGAATAATGTGGCAGGGGTATTTTTCTTTAGAGAGAGATAATGGTGTTAGTATAGGACAGATTACTTTTGTAGGAAGGGCACGGTGGCAAGGAAAAAGATAGGGATGAGAATGATGTGCAGGATCTTTTTGTTCCCTAGTAAAATGTATCTTATAATATGACCCTGGCAGAAAATCTGACAATGGCTGCCTTTTTTCTGTAGATTTTTTTACTTCAGTTAGTAGTATGTGTGGAAAAGCACAGAGATAACCTTTAGCCTATGTCAAAGCTGCCATTTTCTCTAAGAGGTCTTTTTGTTCTGTTGTTTCATGTAATTACACCACAGTTTTATTTGTACCACCTCTCTCCAGGTGTGACTGAAGCATTCTTGTTGTTGCTTGCTGCTTAGAGTGGCTTCTTCTGTCTCAAATAGATTGGATCCTAGCTTCTTCTTCTAATTCCTGTACCCAAGTTAACGCCTTGTTATCTTTGAAACACAAGGGCTACATCTAGAATGGCATGATTTTCCGCAAATGCTTTTAACGGAAAAGTTTTTCCGTTAAAAGCATTTGCGGAAAAGAGCATCTAAATTGGCACGGACGCTTTTGCACAAAAGCACTTTTTGCGGAAAGGCGTCCGTGCCAATCTAGATGCGGTTTTGCGCAAGAAAGCCCTGATCGCCTTTTTCGCCATCAGGGCTTTTTTGCGCAAAACACTTTTTAGCTGTCGACCCTGGCCCTCTTGCGCAAATACATTTGCGGAAGAGGGCTTTTGCCCGAACGGGAGCGTCAAAGTATTTGCGCAAGAAGCACTGATTTTGTACATTACAAAGTCAGTGCTCTTGCGCAAATTCAAGCAGCCAGTGTAGACAGCTGGCAATTTTCTGCGCAAAAGCGTCTGGTTTTGCGCAAAATCTTGCCAGTCTAGACGCAGCCAAGGGGTTCTTCTCTATGGGAAAATAAACAATACTCCCAGAGTTGGCAAGAATTATAAAACCCACTACACAGTAAAACAACAAAGTACATCAACACAGAGGTTTTGACTATTCTTGGTAGCTGGCACCTGGACAGATCTCTACCACTCAAGATGCTGGTCTTGGCAGGGCTGGAAAGGTTTGATCCATGCAGTAGGTCCCACAGCAGTCTGGAGAATCCCTTTGTGGAGAGAGGGAGTTAATCAGAGACTGCCTGAGCTGCTCTGCTTCTCTCTCAGCTCCCAAACTCAAGCTCAAAATTGAAACTAAACTAATCTTGTTCCCCATATCATCCCATTCAGAAGCCCCCTTTCAGGCCACAACTGCTGTTTCCAGTCCATTCTGTTGTCATTCTTGACCCCAAGCATGTTGCAAAATGGTATCAGAGGGCTCTGATCTATTGAAGTTCAGAAAATGGCAACAAAAATGATTAGGGGTTTGGAACAGCTGCCATGTGAGGCAAGATTAAAAAGACTGAGACTTTTCATCTTAGAAAAGAGGAGATTAAGGGGGTATATGAGATAGGCCTCTAAAATCATGACTGGTGTGGTGAAAGTGAATAAGGAAAGGTTATTTAATTGTTCTCATAATTATGAACTAGGGGTCACCAAATGAAACTAATAGGCAGCAGGTTTAATACAAACAAACAAAAAAGAAAGAAAGAAATATTTCTTCACTCAACGCAGAGACAACCTATGGAACTCCCTGCCAGAGGATGTTGTGAAGACCCAGGACTTTACAAAGGTTCAAAAAAGAACTAAATAAATTCACGGAAGATAAGTGTATCAGTGCTATTAGCCAGAATGGGTAGGAATGGTGTCCCTAGCTTCTGTTTGTCAGAGGCTGGGAATGGGTGACAGGGGTGGGATCACTTGATGATTACCTTCTGTGTCCCTCTAAAAATACACTAAACATCTGGCATTGGTCACTGTTGGCAGACAGGATAATGAGCTAAATGGACCTTTGGTCTGATCCAGTATGGATGGTCTTATGTTCTTATTGCTATAGTCGAAAGGATGGGGCCCTCGAAGGCTCAGTCCAGAATTCTAGGAGCTGGCAAATGCCATGTGGGATTTGCGTATTGATTTGCACAGACATTATAAAAACTTTACAGTTGGGTGTGACTTTAATAGTTTTCCTGCTCATCATCCTTTCTTCATTACAGGCCTATGCAAAAGACGGCCTGCAGGCCGGATGCAGACCGCCAAACCACCAGATCCGGCCTGCAGACGCTGTGGGGACCCCAGACAGGCTCCCGGCTTGCCTTGCCCCACCAGTATGCCACTCATAAACACAGCTGCAGGGCGGTTTCACTTTAAAAACAACCCGGAGGGCAGGGGGGAAGTTTTAGGTGCTGCTCCTACCCCCAGCACAATCCCATTGGCTGGCTTCTGGCCAGAAACTGGCCAATGGGAGCTGCCTATTGCAATAATAGGCAGCAATGAAGCACAAGGGGCTCATAGTTATTCACAGAGCACATGGCTGCAGTCTTGTAGGGGCGGGGGTGGGGCCAGCAGGGAGGCTGATTCAGGAATGGCTGCTGGCGTAAGTCTCCTGTCCAGAGCCTGCATCTAGTACCCCAGCCCCTTCCTTCTCCAATCCTCTGCCCCCCATTCTACATACTCATATCCTCTGCCCCCTCCTGCACCCATACCCTCTTCCAGATCCGGCACCCCAATCCCCTGCCCCAGATCACAGTCCCCTCTTGGCCTAGGTCACAATCCAACCCCCTGCACCCCACTCCAGTGCTTTTTTCATCCAAACTCCCTCCCTTACCCCAAGTTCCCCTCTGCACCTAGCCTCCATCCCAGGCCCTGTTCCGTTAATACCATGGAAGACCATGAAAAATTAATGCCCACCCTGATTTATTATTTATATATTTTGCCACATAACCCAAAGAGGTCATGTGGGTCTGACCTTAGGTTAATGACCTTGAGTATTCTCTGGTGCCATATCAGCCACAATGCTATTTTTAGTCTGTAGTGAACGTTACAGCTACCAATAGCCTCAAGAGGTTATTACAGCAGGAAGGATTAGTTCTTCTTCAAATGATTGCTCATGTGCATTCCAATATAGCGTGCATGTGCTGTCAGAGACTTTTCCCTCAGCAGTACCCTTAGGGCCAGCAGAGAGCCTATATATACGCCTGCTGGCCCCCTCACCCACTCAGTTCCTTCTTACCGCCATGACGGTCATTGGAACAACCCTCAGGTCATCTTCGAATTGTTATCTTCACTATTCTTCACTATTCTTCTCCTTCATTAGTAATCATCTGTTAAGTACCTGTAAATTTAGTTAAAGACTTTCATTTGTAGTTTTCTTTTTACCATGCAGTGGCGCACCGTGAGCCCGCAGCAGGACATGCCTGGCCTGCAAGGCTTTAAGCCCTGCAAGAAGTGCAAGAAGTCTATGCCGTATGGTGACCCACACTCATCGTGTTTGAAGTGCCTGGGAGAATTGCACATTACAGATATGTGCAAGTTTTGTAAGGCGTTTAAGCCCAGAACCAAACGGGAGCGTGAGTTGTGACTCAAGGCACTCCTGATGGAGGCGGCACTCTGGCCGGCACCGGTTCCGGCACTGGCACAGGACTCGGCACCAATTTCCAACAGTGCACCGGCCTTGGTGCATAACAGCTCCACACACCATGCCTCCCCGGTACCACATGGGACCAGAAATCACTCCCAAACGCCGGTACTGATACGGAAGAGGAGCCCTAATAGCGGTTGGTCCCTACCCAGGCATGTGCCCTCTGTGTGCTCTACAGTGGGGCACACGGTGCCAGCCAGTCCAGAACCCAGGTCTTCTAGGTCAGGTGACTACTCTTCCCACCGGAGGGATGTGAGTGCTTCAGAGGATTCCCGGACCCGTCCATCCCAGAGGCCTTGGAGGCAGCAAGGGTCCTTATAGACTCCTCTCCCTCCCCTCCGCCAACTCCAGCACCTTCAAGATGGCACGGGGATGCCCAGTAATGCTCCCCTCCTAGGTTGCTTGGCAAAACGGTGCATGAGGTGCAGCAGAGCCATGTGGCACATGCGGCATCTCCCCTGGCGCTGGCTATTGTCACACTGGTGCCATTGGCACCGGCACCAGCAACGGATCCGGCACCGGATGCGACGCGGGTTGCTCATCCGGCACTGCTTCTGACCCCCAGCACTGCAGCACCTATAGTCAGGGACCCTGTCTCGGCCATGCCTCCTCCTCCGCCCTGGCACCATGGCAAGCTGGAATCCATGTCTTGGCACACCACAGGAGAATCAACACGGAGGACGACTCCGACACGGAGTCTGCATGGTCTTCACAGGGCTCTCGATCCCATTCACGGCACCTCTCCTGCTCCCGGCACCAGTCCTGGCACCGTACTTCCCCACATCGGTACCAACAACAGTCGGCTCAGCCGATCCCCGTACTGATGGTCCAGCAGACATGGCCACCCCCGCCACCTGGGCAGTGGCCTTTTTGGACCTCATGGGCCTACCATCAAGGCCAGGGTGTGAACATTCCTAGACTGGCTTCTGTCACGTCCGGTCCACGAGTCCCTTCATCGGCGACTCCTTTGGTCCGGTCCCCCACGTCAGCCCACTCGCTACCTCTGAGCCAGTCGTCGCCAGGCCCAGGGGAGAGTGCGGCTCCGGTGAACCAACCTCTCCCCCCTCCCTCCGTGGCCACTTCGGATGATCCAGGCCGTACAGACGCCCCTATGGGTGATATGGCAAAGGGGTCATCGCCCTCCTCCCCAGACGAGGCTGTGGCCAACTCTGTGCCCTCTATGCCCTTCATGGTTGCCAGGGCTCACCAAGATCTCCTCCGCCACCTAGCCCAAAGTCTGGGAGTCCAGGCGGACAAAGTCTCTGAGGACTCAGACCCAACTGTTGACATCTTGAATGCAGATACTCTTTCCAGAGTGGCGTTGCCGATCAACAAGATGGTAGCCAAGTTTTCAGCAGCCTTGTGGCAAACCCCAGCGTCTATCCTGCCCACCGATAAACGTGTGGAACAGAGGTATTTTGTCTCTCAGGAGGGTAATGAACACACCTTCTCTCACCCTTCCCCGGGTTCTTTAGTAGTTCAGGCGGTCAACGAGAGGGAGACGCAGGAACAGCCCTCGGCCACCCCTAAGAACAGGGAGGCTAAAAAACCCGACTTACTGGGCAGAAAGTATGCATCTGGGGACATCCAATACCGAAAGTATGCATCTGGGGACATCCAATACCGAATTGCCAACCAACAAGTCCTTCTGTCCAGATACGCCTACAACACCTGAGCATCAATGGACAAGTTTACGGACTTGCTCCCCAGAGACTCCCATGCGGAGTATAAGGCCCTTAAAGAAGAGGGGAAAGTAATTTCCCGAACGTTGTTACAAGCAGCACTTGATGTGGCTGATGTGGCTTCACGAGTCATGGCCACCGGAGTGGTCCTGCATCTCAGTTCATGGCTCCAGGCCTCCAGAATGCTGCCGGAAGTCCTAAACACGTTACAGGACCTCCCTTTTGAAAGCATGTCGCTCTTCTCCGAGCAAACTGACCAGCAGCTACATGGCCTGAAGAACACGAGAGCCACATTAACATCTACCTAAAAGAGCCACATTGAAGTCTACCTTGGGCCTACACACACCTGCCACCCAGAGGCGGTCATATGCCGACAGGAATGTTCCTAGACTGCCTGCACAGGGCCCACTTCCCAACTTTACCCAATGTAGGGGCAGGGGTAATAATGGCAGGAACAACAGGCGTTGCCCTCGCCCAGCCCTGGATTCTAACCAGGGCCCCCCCAATAAGCCCACCGGGCCCCGACAGGGGTTTTGACGGGACCCCCGAGAGCTCCTTACCAGTCTCCCCATTATCATTCCGGGACCGTTTATCCCGTTTCCTCCAGGCCTGGTGCTCTGTTACATTGGACCGATGGGTTCTGGAGATAGTGGAAATGGGAATTCCACTCACCCCTTCTTCCCCTACTCCGTCCATTTTCAGGGACCCCTCTCATGAGCCTCTGTTATAGGAGGATCGCCACCTTCTCAACTTGGGGATGGTGAAACGAGTTCCCCTCGAATTTCAAAACGGGATTTTATTCCCACTACTTTCTGTCCATCATTCCTTCCCTAGCCCCCAAAGACTGGTACGCTGCCCTCGACTTAAAAGATGCTTATTTTCATGTTTCAATCACCCCCTTCCACCGAAGGTTTCTGCGATTTACTGTGGGCCAGGACCATTACCAATTCCCAGCCCTTCTCTTTGGTATTTCTTCGGCCTCCTGGGTCTTCACCAAATGTATGGTGGTGGTGGCTGCTGAGCTCAGAAAAAGGGGAGTCCAAGTGTTCCTTATTTGGACAATTGGCTCCTCCGGGGGCAGTCGGAAACCCAGGTGAGAGAACATATCGCCATAGTCCGTGAACTTTTTCAAGAACTGGGTCTTCTTTTAAACCTGGACAAATCCACCTTAACTCCTACCCAGACAATAGAATTCGTGGGTGCATCCCTGGATCCCCGGTCTCAGAGAGCCTCTCTACCCAGCTCCTACTTTCTCATGCTACAGTCGGCGGTCAGGTCGCTCCAGAACTTTCCAATGACCACCGCCCGGGCTTGCATGTGTCTACTGGGCCTCATGTTTTCCTGCACTTATGTAGTGCAACATGCCAGACTGCGCAAGCGCCCGCTTCAGATGTGGCTATCGCGCGTCCACAACCTGGCCGTCCATTCCTGGGACAGAATGTTAACCATCCCTGCTCCTGTCCTCCTTGTGCTGGAGTGGTGGACCCATTGAGTGGAAGTCTGCACAGGGGTCCCGTGCTCCTGGCCAGTCCCATCCATCCGACTGCTCACACGGGTTGGGGAGCCCACCTGGGAAAGCTGCACACTCAAGGTACGTGGTCCCCCTGCAAAACCTCCCTGCATATCAACATCAGGGAACTCAGGACGGTCTGACTGGCCTGTGCGCAGGGGCTGCCCGTCAGCTTAAGCAGACTCGGCAGTCGCCTAGGACGCTGCCAGCCCGGGGCGCCCGATGATGATGTCACTGGGCGCCCGGGCACCCAATGATTATGTCACAGCCATTGACGGCAGCTCAGGCGGGGGCGCTGATCGTGCCTTCAGCCTGGGGCGCCAGCTGCCACAGCCGGCCTCGGGCTGCTCCTGCTGTGCGGTTTTCCTTCCCCACATGAGGGCCAAGACTGTCCTCATCCTCTCAGATAACACGACAGCAGTGGCCTATATAAATAAGCAGGGTGGGGCTCGTTCACCTCTCCTGTGCTCAGAGGTGATCAGCCTTTGGGAACTGTATCGGGGCAGATATCCGCCTGATGGCCTTGTATCTCCCGTGCTCCTAGAATGTCCTAGCGGACAGATTGAGCAGATCGTTTGTGAGCCACGAGTGGTCCCTCCGTTGGGACATTGCCCAATCCATCTTCCGCGTATGGGGCTTTCCTCATCTGGATCTGTTCGCCAGGGCAGAACATGTACTGCTTCTTCATGGGACAGGGACAGGGGTCCCTGGGGGATGCTCTCCTCCTCCGCTGGCCTCAAGGTCTGCTGTACGCCTTCCCATCCTTCCCACTAGTCCACAGGGTGCTGTTGAAAGTGCAGGAGTTAATTCTAATTCCTCCTGTGTGGCCCAGACAGCATTGGTTTTCGACCCTCCTCAACTTCTCATGCGAGAGGCCTGTAATCCTCCCACTAGTCCCGGGCCTGATATCTCAGGACTCGGGCAGGCTTCACCACCCAGATCTACGGTCCCTCCACTTGACAGCATGGAAACTCCATGGTTAATGACAGAAGAGCGTCAGTGCTCTCAATGAGTCCAAGAAGTCCTTCTGGGTAGCAGAAAACCTTCCACTAGAACTACGTACCTCGCTAAGTGGAAGTGGTTTTGCTGTTGGGCTTCTCAGAAGGGGATATACCCGAGGTGGGCACCAGTCCTCTTGATCTCGGATTACCCGTTGGACCTTAGCCTCCAGCATCTCTCTTCCTCTTCTATTAAGGTCCACCTAGCGGCCATTTCGGCCTTCCACCCAGGGGAAAGGGGGAAAATGCTATTTACCAACCCTATAGTCAACAGGTTCCTGAAAGGAATGGACAGACTCTAGCCACATGTCCGGTAACCCGTTCCCCAGTGGGACCTAAACCTGGTACTATCCAAACTTATGAGGCTCCCGTTCGAACCGCTAGCCATGTGCTCCCTCCTTCACGTATCATATAAGGTGTCCCTCCTAGTGGCAATCACATCTGCAAGGCGGGTGTCTGAGCTTAGGGCACTGACGTCAGATCCCCCCTACACAGTATTTTTCAAGGACAAGGTTTGGCTCTGTCCTCACCCAGCCCTTCTGCCGAAGGTCGTTTCTGCATTCCACACTTCCCAGGATATTTTTCTCCCAGTTTTTTACCCGAAACTGCATGCATCAGGGAAAGAGCAAGCTTTACACACGTTAGACGTCCATAGGGCGCTAGTCTTTTATTTAGATAGGACCAAACCATTCTGAAAATTGCCACAACTTTTTGTAGCCATCGCAGAATGCATGAGAGGCCAACCTGTATCCATGATTGCCTCATGGATAACTGCCTGTATCAGGGAATGCTACTCCATAGCGAGCATTTCAGCCCCGACCCTTAGAGCACACTCCATGAGAGCTGTGGTAGCTTCCACCGCTTTCGCAGCGCAGGTTCCCATCCTGGACATCTGTAGGGCTGCCACATGGTCCTCGGTCCACACGTTTGCCAACCATTATGCTCTGTCCCATCAAACCAGAGAGGATGCTGCCCTAGGTAGGGCGGTCCTTAACTCCTCCTTGGTTTCGACATCCTGCTCTCCACCTAGGTTAGGTTCTGCTTTGGAGTCACCTATATTGGAATGCACATGTGAAATCACTCGAAGAAGAAAGAATGGATACTTACCTCGTAACTGTGATTCTTCAAGATGTGTTGCTCATGTCCATTCCAAATCCCCGCCCACCGCCCTTTATCTGGAATGTGCCGGTAAGAAGGAACAGAGTGGGTGAGGGGGCCAGCAGAGATATATATGGGCAGATATACTGGTGCCACTTCACGGGGCTCCCTGCTGGCCCTAAGGGTACTGCTGAGGGAAAAGTCTCCAATGGAACATTCACACTGCATGCACACACCTATATTGGAATGGACATGAGCAACACATCTCAAGGAATCATAGTTACGAGGTAAGTAACCGTTCTTTAAAGCATGTAGCAGCCTGGCCAGTTCTCTAGGAGCATTACAGATGCTTGATGCATGCAACCAGGGTGGCCCATACACTGAGGCCCAAAACCAGATGTTCCAATGCTGCAATCCCTTGAAGTGGTAAAGCCAATATCAGTGAGCCACATTGTCGGCTGAATTGGACCCCTTCATTTCAATTGTACTTTTGGACCAGGGGGCAGCAATATTTGGGCCACAATTTTTTTTAATTTTATTTTTCACATTTCCAAACAAAAAAAAAAAAGTCTTCCATAGATAAAAGCAAAATTGTAGGTGTTTCACTCCTAATTTTGAAAGGTATTTTATATTTCCTTTTAGGGTTTTTTTAACATAATAAAGAAGGTATGACACTTTCATTTACCTTGGATAAAATTGAATGAAGATCAATCCTAAAATTAAATTAGTATTTTTTGTTTAACAATTTTTTAAAAAGGATAGTCTGCTGAGCAAGAAAGAAACCCACTCCAAGGAAGCAGGAAATCAATAACCTCAAGAAAGCCTAATGAAAATTAATGCATGCAATGTGAACAAATGACAAAAAAATTATTTTCTTGTTTAAAAATAAAATAAGAATAGAATACAGATGGAGTAGATAAATAAGAAGATAGTAGCATAAAATATGTTAAATAAGAAGATAGAAACACAGGAGTGACCCATATTCCTAATTTCTATTAACAAATGATGGCCCCTCTGTTTTTATTTTTAAACTTTGAAGGTGGTTTTCTTCATTGTTTTTCCCTCTCCCTCAGTCCTAAGTAAACATTTGTGCTTGCAAATTTTAACAGGTTGGCATAAGTGGAAACTTACAGTTTTCATTAATCTGCAGGAAATCTGTTCATACACACTATGGGTATGTCTACACTAGCCCCCTAGTTCGAACTAGGGTGGCTAATGTAGGCATTTGAACTTGCAAATGAAGCCTGGGATTTAAATATCCCGGGCTTCATTTGCATGTTCCCGGGCGGGCACCATTTTTAAATCCCCTTAGTTCGAACTGACTGCCCGTGGCTACACGCTCATTACCTGTTAGCTGTTACACCTCATTGCCAACCTACCCTGGCAAAAATATCTGTTAATGCCTGGCACAACCTCTTGGCTGTGGTGTTCCCTAGAGCTACTGCTTCAGGCCAGCTTAATGAAAAAATCCATGAAAGTCAGTACATATTGTTTTCCTCTGAGGGTATGTCTACACTACAGAGGTTTTTTTTTTGAAAAACGGCCATTTTCCCAAAAAAACCCTTGAATTATGTCCACACTGCAATCGCATTCTTTCAAAAGAAAATTGAAAGAACAGAAGGATTTTTCCGGCATTGGTAATCCTCTTTCGGAAAAAGGCGTGTGTGGGGGAAGAGGGAGTTCTTTTGAAAGAAGAGGAAAGAGGAAAAAGCGCAGGTACCCTAGTGACCACTCCGTCTACAGTAATCACAGTTTAAATGCTAGATAGCGTCCATTCAGTATGGATGCTGAAAAGCTTCTTCTGAAAGAAGCCTGCAGTCTAGAAGCGTGAGTGTCCTTTTAGGGAAAGGACCCAGAATATCTACAGCCACATTCTGGAATGGAACCTTTATTGTGGGGAATGGCTGGAGACGTGACTTGACCCTGTCTTGGGGCTTTCCCACCTGCTGGCACACCTTACAAGACTGGACATAACTAGACACTTCCTTGCTCATCCCCTTCCAGTGGAATGACTTTCCCAGTCAGTGTTTGGTTCTGTTTACTCCAGCATGGCCACTTGGGTGACTGTGGGCTAAGCTCAAGAGCTTTATCCTATATTTAGTTGGAACTACCAGCTGTCTCTGAGGATGCCAGTCCTCCTTGTGCTCACCAGAAGGAGTCTTTTTGTATAAAAGCGTCTTTCTGCCATAAACCTGGACCTGTTAGTGGAGCTAAAAGGCGGTGGCTCGCTCCAGGCCACCATCCAAGCTCCCTTGAGGCTTTCATCTGTTTCCTCCTCTTTCTGCAACTTCTCCCTTGATGCTGGAGACTTCAGCACCCCGCTGGGTTGTACACTTGTGGTTACTCATTCTGGAAGCGATGCAGGTGATGTGGGTGTCTCTGTGTTGTGTGATTCGATTTATTTTAGATCCAAGGGAAACCAGGACACACCAGGGCCACTTAATCACTTTCTTATTATTGCAAGGTTTCTTATTTATTGCAGTTAATACAGTTGTTTACATTTTACAAGCCTTAAGAACAATTACTCTACAGTTTAAACCTTAAATACTATAAATGCTAAAGCAATTAATACAGCACAAAGCAATGCAAAAGCAATTACTAAAAGATCTACTATATACAATAATAAAGCCTAATTCACTTACACTTCACCTGTATGCTACCTACAGCACCAGGCAGGAGGTTGTGGTTTCGTTTCTTCCCACGCATTGGAATACCACGCACTGGGCCGCCAGTGTGAAGGGCCTAATTACTTCTAGTTACATCGAGCAGGACATGTGGGTCAATCCTGCCCATTCCCTCTCATCTATTGTTCTTACTAAACCCCATTTATAGCAAAGCAAGACTTGGTCATTCTAATAATATTTACCAATTGATTACATATTCTATAGATTACATAAAAAGCCCAGTGCCCCTATTTGGGGTACATCCTGCTACCTAGGATGTTACCTAAACTATGTGTGTAGTTGACAGTTTCATGTCTGTCAAGTATCAGAGGGGTAGCCGTGTTAGTCTGAATCTGGAGAAGCGGCGAGGGGTCTTGTGTTCAGAGGGGTAGCCGTGTTAGTCTGAATCTGGAGAAGCAGCGAGGGGTCTTGTGACCCCTCGCCGCTTCTCCAGTTTCATGTCTGCATCTGTACTTTTTGCTTATCAGAAACAGAAGTACTAGTACAAGGCTGCTTGTCCTGTGTTCTTGACGTGGTCTCACATACCATGCTTAATCTGCATTGTTATGCAAAACAATTCCTGACTCTCGGGCCTTGCCTGTGTGCTTTGACTCACCAGACTGAGACAGGCCAGAAATCCACACTTTGGACAAGGCAGACATGACCATTTATTGCCATGGCAGGGTAGTGCTGGCTCTCCCACACTTTGCTGGCTATGAACCGCTCTCTGCTGGTACACAGGGTTGCATTGTAGGCTCTGGCAGTGTCTCTTGTGCAGGTGCAGTCGCTGCTGTAGGCTCTGTAGTATTCTTTGCTGCCAGGACCAATCCTGGCACTGGATGTTTCACCAGGTCCAGCTCTTGGGCCAATTCCACCCAGATTTCAGGAACTGGATCCACTGCTGTTGTTGTAGTCGCTGATCTGGGGTCTGGCTCCACCATCTCTATCTAGGCCTCTGGCACTAGGATGTCTGGGGATATGTACTAGGTCCATGTGAAAGGTTCAAGAATGGGGTTAGGTGTGGAGGTCTGCTTAGCCTGTTTCACACGATTAGCTAAGTTCTCCGCACCAGCATACAAATAGGATAATCATCTTAAACTGCAAAAGTCCAAATTCCTGATTAGCCCTTGTACATAACAAGCAACTTGGCTGTAGGCAGGTCAAAAGATTCTGCCTTGAAGGGTTGAACCATTACTTGGGCCTTTGGGTTGATGAGTTTGGGGTCCACTAGGGACTGGTGGATTCCAGACACCTGTTCTCCAATGTCACTCCATGCAATAACTTTCTTCCCACCCACACTCACAGTTTCTCTTTGCTCTTGGGGTATTGGGGAGGTATCTGGGCCAGAGGACTCGTGGTATGACCCCGGTGTAATGAACTGAACTCTGCTTGTGCTCTTGGGGCAGTTGGCCTTCACACATCCTAGTTCATTACATTTAAAACATTGCGCAGCTGGCTTGTAATTGGAGCCAGGTGAATTGCTAGAGAATGAGGTTGTAAGATGAGAAGGTATTTGTGGCCTCCCTTGGGTTGCAGAGGGCTCCTCCATTCGATGTAGGCCCTTGGATTGTCCCCGGTAGTGGGATGCCATTTATGGGTGCCCCTTCTGATACTCCCTCGACTGGCTGTTAGTTTTGGGTCCCTTGGTCACCTCCATCCACGTGGCTCCTATTTCTCCCAGCTCTGTTGTGTTTTAGGCTTCCCATCTTAGAAGTATCACTGGAGCTCTATAGGAAGGTTCTCTAGGAGCTTGATCATTTGCATCAGGAGAGCTAGCTCTTCCATAGTCTTAACTTTGGCTCTTGATACCTAGGCATCCAAGTTCTTTTTAATCTCGTAGGCATTTCCACCTTATGGCTCTGAAATGGCGATGGGCATGTTTGGCAGTGAGCTCCATCCTAAGCCTGGCCTTTTGTTTAAAAAGTTCATAGTCATTCATGTTTTCCCTAGGCATTTCAACTGCCACTTCTGTTAGGAGTCCACTGATTTGTGATCTCAGCTCCAACATATTCTGGTCTTTGGGGATGCTCTAACCTAAATAGGCTCTTTCAAAATTTTCTAAAAGGGCCTCTACATCATCTCCTACCCGGTACATCAGATATTCCTTGGGAGCATTAGTTGGAGCAGTGTGGTTAGTCGATGTAGTTGGAGGACCCAGCTTCCTAACGTTCTACAGTTCAACTTCTAACGGACTCATTTCCAGTTCTGCTTTCTTTTGCTTCTCCGTGACTTCTAAGTGCTTCATCTCCAGTAAGAACTCCCTCTTGGCCTTAGTTAGAGATCTGTCTGTCTTAAGGACACTCTCCCACCCTGAAGACAGTGGTGGGAGAGGACCATGGCCACCATCCTCTGCTCTTGCCCCCACAAGGTTACTTCTCCCTGGCCTCACAGGGACATTCTTCTGTCCCCCCTTCCCTGGAGGTGGACATCTTACCCTGATCTAAGGCTATTTTCACCTCAGTGTATCACCTGCAGGGGGAGGTTAGTTGTTTCAGGGCTACTCTGCCCAACTGCAAATGCATGCACTGTGCTGATTCCCTTCCCTACTCTAGCCTAGCTATCCAGTTGCCCTGAAAGCTAGAGAAAAAAAGAAACAAAACTGTTTGGTATGGCTGTGCAGATTTAACCTTTTGTGTCTTTTCCCCTCAGGCAACAAAAGGTGGGGGGAGTATCCTTTGGAAACTCTGAGGTCTGTGCTCTTGGTTCAAAATGATCCCACCTCTCTGCCACCATGTCAGGGCTGTTCCCCACTCTGGCACTCTAAGTGCAGAAGATGGGGTCCACAAGAGATCATAAAAATACCTTGCCTCTATAGTCTCTGCTTACAAAAATTGCCCAAAGTCACAGATTCGCTAGCTCTGGGAGACAGGCTGCCACTATTAAGTCAATTAAAACTGAAAACCAGGAAAACTTGAACTTCTTTCCGATGAGTACCCTAAGCTCTTTTGCCACAAGATAGCTTGAAAAAGGTCTAGGTTAGAAAAACTATTTCACTAGGAGGGTGGTGAAACACTGTAATGGGTTACCTAGGGAGATGGTGGAATCTTCATCCCTAGAAGTTTTTTAGTCCTGACTTGACAAAGCCCTGACTGGGATGATTTAGTTGGGATTGGTTTTCTTTTATCAGGGGGTTGGACTTGATGACCTTCTGAGGTCTCTTCCAACCCTATGATTCTATGAAAACCTGTGGAGGAATTGCCTACTGTCCTTAAGAGTTTCTGCATTGTTTTCTGTTTGTCAAATGCATTTCTGGCACAAATATTATTCAGTGAACGAATGATTTTCTAAAAACCAAACATAAGTAATGTATATTTTTGGGGTAGGAGAAATAGAGTTAAAGTACATTTTTAAATACCATTTTAATTGTAGATTTAGTTTTCTAATTAGTACTTCTAATAAAATGACTGGGATGGGTCAGGTAATATCTTTTATTGAACCAACTTCTCTTGATGAAGAAGACAAGCTTTTGATCATAAACAGAGTTTTTTGTCAGGTAAAAGTTCATTCAGATTTACATCTCATACATATAAAGAAATCTTAAGTGGTTGATTAACAAACAGACTTTAGCGATGTGCTTTAGGTTTGATGTATGCTTCCGACTCTACTTTGTGAGATAATGTGACTTACAGGATGGCTTTGAAGGTAACCTACAAAAGAAAAAAAATGTGCTTGTGCCTTTCTTTGTTTTCTTCAAAGGGTCTGAAAATTTTGAGTTCCCATTCACAGTTTCTTTTTATAATTGAAATTCTTGTGTTTTCTGTTCTGAAACATTCTGTGCGGGTTGAAGAATCAATGAAATAGTGGCATCACAAATTACAGGAAGGTGAAAGTCAACCAAGTTAAGGGTTTTTTTGCCTTGAGTTGTTTGACTGCCAATTAATTTGAGGTGACTATTGTATTATGATCTGTGGAGTTGGAGTCAGAAGACCAATGTTCTGCAGACTATTGTTAAGAAGAAGTACAGGGAATTAGTCTGGAAGCAACATAGCTGCATGGTGAAAGCAGTGGCCAGCGTTTATTAGATTTTCTGTTCAGCTTAAACTGCATCCAGCTTTACTTTTTGCAAATGAAAAGTGACCATCGGAGCTGTGAGTTTTCTGAAATGCTGTAGCTTTGCAGTGTGAGCCAAGGAGCTTAGTCTAAAGCCCTTAAAGGTATGGGTTTTGTGGATACAAACAGAGCCTAGTAATGGACCCAGTGGAACGGAGAATTTGAACTGTACATCAACTTGTATGTGCAAGGGTACAAGAACAGCAGCAAAAGAAAACCGGTATTTCATCTAGTTGGTGAACAGGTTAGAGATGTCTGCATCACTCTGAAGCATGTCCTGCCTGAAGCCTCACAACAGTCCTAGGAGCTGTGGGGACCTATTACTTGCCAAAACTGAATATTACTGAGGAGCGACACAGGTTTTTCGCTACAATCCAATCATAGGAGAGGGGAGAGGCCTCTATGTTGTTGTCTTATGCATACTGACTGCTACATGCTCCCTTACACATACTGGCAGCTACTTGACACTAATTCGGGCAGGATAGTCTGTGGCTGAGTTGTTAAAATTCTAGGACTTGTTTAGCTGAATGTGTAAAGAATGTGGAAAGTTGAGCCATGTTAATAGCGTATGCAAGAGCAGAGGAAGGACACAGAAAGATTCAATCAGACAAGAGGGGGATAACACCATGATTCTCCTTGAATCTGAGAACACATCAGATTAAAGTTGCCATAGCAGGAAAGCAACAAGGGACAATACCAACCTCCATTAATAGGAAAACAACCCAGTGGTATTTCAACTGGATAGTGGGACCTTCTGCAGCATGATTCCTTAGGGAGAATTGGTTTCAAATACACCAATTACAAAGAGAAGGTGCAATCTAATATTTTACAAAGAGACCATAATGAAGGCCTAGGAAAATGTGACCTCATTAAAAATAACAGATGGTACCAACTGTAGTTTGTAGTGATGGACGGTAAGCAGCATAGATCCTTCTTGGGGACAAGAGCCCTTCAAGTCATGAATGTAATCAGAGGCACAGTAAGAAGAAGCCAAAAGGGGCTTCCATGTACAAAGGACGTATGTGTACTGGGATGTTTTCAGAGGTGACAGGTGTGTCTAAGGCAGTGGTCCTCAAACTTTTTGCCCCACAGCCCACCTTGTTCAATGCAAACCTTTCTGCAGACCACCAGCCAAACACCCATGAAGACAAAATGGGGGCAAAATGGGGTGGAGATGTAGGGTTTGGCCAGAAGGTAGTGTGCAGGAGTGGGCTGAGGACAGTAGTTTGGATGAGAGATTGAGTGCAGAAGTTGGCTGGGACTAGTGGGTTCTGGGTGGGAGGTAGGGCACACAATTGGGCTGGAGTATGGGTCTCAGGATGTGGGGTATGGGGATCAGAGGGGCTCCATGCCTCTGGCGACTCCCAGGCATAGCCCCGCTGCTCCCATTGGCCATGATTGCAGCTAACAGGAGCAGTAGGGAAAGCCTCCAGGCAAATGTTTTTCTATGCTGCCATTCCCCCATCCAGGGAGAGGGGGAACTACAACATGCAGAGTCACTTCCTTTCCCCACAAGCTGGATCTGGCCCACAAAGCTCAAGTCTCTCTCTCCTTTTCCCCCTCAGCAGGAAGCCAGAGTTGGTGTTCCAACCTCACTGGGCAGCTGCAGGGCTGGAGTGACAGTATAGACTCCCTGCTACAGGAGGGGCGAGCACTGAACCTGCAGCCTACCTGCAACTTGGTCATGTGTGCTTACTGCAAAGGAGAATTCCAGTGGCACCACATAATTCAGTATGCCAAAAGTTTGAAAATCTTCAAAGAAGGGCTATCACAAACCTGTAGAGTTCAGCATGATGATGGCAAAGAAGCCATCAGGCAAATTATGTGAATGCATAGACCCCCCAAGCCATAGAACAGGACAATGAAAATATGTTACTGTCCACAGCTTGCTGTAACTTTCCAAAGCCAAAGTCTTTACAGTCTGTGATGTGAATAACACGTTCTGGCACATAGCCCTTGGATAAAGAGTTGAACATGCTTAGAACCTTAGCAATACCATGTGTTTGCTCAGATGAGTATGAATACAATGTCCATAAGCTGCTAGGTGTTCCAGGAGACATTCACTTAAGCCCTGGAATACTACCTGGGTGGAAATAATTGCAGATGATATCCATATTGTAGGTGAAGGGAAAATTTATACAGAAGGTGAAGGAGATCAAGACAGTCAGAGACATACCAACTCCAGAGAATATAAAAAGAATATCACAATTCTTAGGAATGATACATTTTCTGTTGATGTTCCATCCAGCCCTGTCTGCAGTTATGGAACCAATATGTTAGATCACAAAAGAGGATGTTGAGAGGACTGGTAGATCCCCAACATCAAGCATTTGACATGCTGAAAGTACTGCCAGCCAGAATAGCCCAAGACACTCCAATGAGATACTTCATGGAAAGAACTGAGTGTAGCTTTTTTTCCAGGAGCAGCTAGTTGTTATTTTAGCAGTCAGAGCCCTGACAGGTACTGATTAGCAATATGCCAAAATAGAAAAAGATCTTCTGACCATGGTAGTTGGAGTGGAGATTTTCCATCAGTTTATATATGGCTAGCCATTAAGTGTGCAATAAGAATACAAACCTCTTGAGAAAATAATGGCAAAGCCCATTATTAATACTCCCAGGATTTGCAACATTTGTTGTTGTACCTAGAATACTACCAAAAAGAGATGAGGTATTGTCCAGAACAATTCCTGGAGTTAGCTGACATCCTGAATAGGGCATAATCATCAGCATCAGCAAATTGGAAATGGGGATCAAGGATATTGCCACACTGTCTCCTAGTTTTAAGCTGGTGCAAGTGAAAGCGACTACAGAAAACAACATCACACTACTGGCAATTAAGAGAGGAATACTACGCAGGGTTGCCAGAAGACAAAATCCAAGTACTGTTAGGAGCAAAGCTAGATTTTCAATTTAAAGATTAGCTGTGAGGGTTGTTATCTCTGCATAAATATGTAAGGATTTTAATGAAAAAAAAAAGCTTCACACCTGGGCATTGACAGCTGTCTTTAATGGGCTTTTGAATGTGTTTATTGGCCAGGAATGAATACACAAGTCCATTCCTTTGTGGATGGGTATAATGTCTGCTGGTTCTGTGATAATTGCAGCAGAAAGGGACTCTGTTACCATTTAACTGCTTACCCTACTATGGGAAAAGATGGGAGTGGATTTATTGATGTTAAAGGAAAAGCAGGGCTTGATTACAGTGAAATAATACTTAGAGTTTGGGAAGTTTGATGTCATACTTGATATCAGAAGCATATCAGAGTCTTTGTCTTTTCTAGTCCAGTTATCTTAACGTTTATTAATACATTTTTGCTGTTCAAACACAGAAAGCTATTAAGGATAACCAGGCCAAACCCAGAATATGATGGTCAGTGTTACCACATGGGCACCATACATCTGTTTCCCATGGAGAAAGAGTTCATGACTCTGCCCCGCTCTTCCATCAGTAGAGTGTTCGAGGAAGAGATAGAAAAGGGGCTGAGTAAAATCCTCTACTCCAGAAATGGAGTCAGCTGATAGCTCTGGAATAGAGCTGTTAGTCAGGCAAGGTGGCTACAGTATACCTGCTGCACAGAGGTAGGCAAGCAAAAACCTCCACAGCCCTCTCATACAGATAACTTTTTTAGAGAGTAAGTCTCCCGTGCTCCCATGTCCTATTCCGTAGAAGTGAGTCTGTGAAGGGAGGGAAGTTCTGTGGGTACGTCTACACTGCAAGGCTATTTCCAGATACCAGAGGTATCCCGAAATAGCTACCGCATGTCTTTTGAACGTGTCCGCTATTGTGAAATATAGCAGAACCACTATTTCGGCATCCCTGTAAACCTCGTTCCATGAGGGATAAAGGATGTCTTGAAATAGTGTGTTATTTTGAAATTTGGTGCTGTGTAGAATCGAATTAAGATATGCAATTTGTGTAGCGCAAATTACGTATCTTATTTTGAGCTAAGGGTATAATGTAGACGCACCCTGTGATTCCCCGGTGTGGAGAGGCAGGGAAGTAATCAGGCAATGGCTCATTTATATGAGATCCCTGTTTCATTTTGTACTACTGCAGAACCAAACTATGGACTAGCTGACAGCTGCTTTGGGCCTCCTGTGATACCATCCTGACTGTCTTTATTTAGATCAGTGAAGAGCTCCCCCAAACAGGTGTAAATGTCCCTTTAGGATTTTAAACTTACAGTAAATGGACATAAAAGTGCATAAAATCATAGAACCATAGACCTGGAAGAGACCTCAGAAGGTCATCAAATCCAGCCCTAGGCAGGACCAATCCCAACAAAATCAACCCAGCCAGGGCTTGGTCAAGACTCCAAAACTTGAGACTCCACTACTTCCCTAGGTAACCCATTCCAGTACTTCACTACCCTCCTAGTGAAACAGTTTTTCCGAATATCCAACCTGGACCTCTCCAACCAAAACTTGAGACCATTGCTCCTTGTTCTGCCATCTGTCACTACTGAGAACAGCCTCTCTCCATCCTCTTTGGAACCTTCCTTCGGGAAGTTGAAGGCTGCTATCAAATCCCCCCTCACTCTTCGCTTCTGCAGACTAAACAGACCCAACTCCCTCAGCCTCTCCTCATAAGTCATATGCTCCAGCCCCCTAATCATTTTGGTTGCCCTCCGCTGGACCCTCTCCAATGCATCCACATCCTTTTTGTAGTGGGGGGCCCAGAACTGGACACAATACTCCAGATGTGGCCTCACCAGAACCGAATAAAGGGGAATAATGACATCTCTGGATCTGCTGGCAATGCTCCTCTTAATGCAACCTAATATTCTTGGCTACAAGGGCACACTGTTGACTCATATCCAGCTTCTCATCCACTGTAACCCCCAGGTCCTTTTCTGCAGAACTGTTACTTAGCCAGTTGGTCACCAGCCCGTAACAATGCTTGGGATTCTTCCGTCCCAAGTGCAGGATTCTACACTTGTCCTTGTTGAACCTCATCAGATTTCTTGTGGCCCAATCCTCCAGTTTGTCTAAGTCACTCTGGACCCTCTCTCTGCCCTCAAGCATATCTACCTCTCCCCCTAGCTTAGTGTCATCCACAAACTTGCTGCGGGTGCAATCCATCCCCTCATCAAGGTCATTAATAAAGACACTGAACAAACCCGGTCCTAGAACTGAACCTTGGAGCACTCTGCTAGAAACCGACTGCCATCCTGACATCAAGCTGTTGATCACTACCCACTGGGCCCGACCTTCTATCCATCTTTCTATCCATCTTACCGCCCATTTATCCAATTCACATTCCCTTAACTTGCTGACAAGAAAATTGTGGGAGACTGTATCAAAAGCCTTGCTAAAGTCAAGGTATATCACATCCACCGACTTACCCACATCCACAGAGCCAGTTACCTCATCATAGAAGCTAATCAGATTGGTCAGGCACGACTTTCCCTTTGTGAATCCATGCTGACTATTCCTAACCACTTTCCTCTCTTCCAAGTGCCTCAAAATGGATTCCTTATGGATCCCTTCCATGATTTTTCTAGGAACCGAGGTAAGACTGGTAAGCGTATAGTTCCCTGGATCGTCCTCCTTCCCTTTTTTGAAGATGGGCACTACATTTGCCTTTTTCCAGTCATCCGGGATCTCTCCTGATCTCCACGACTTTTCAAAGATAATGGCTAAAGGCTCTTCAATGACATTTGACAACTCCCTCAGTACCCTCGGATGCATTAAGTCCATACCCATGGAATTGTGTACATTTAATTTTTCTAAATATTTCCTAACCTGTTCTTTACCCACCAACGGCTGTCCATCTTCATCCCATCTTGCGTCACTTAGCGCATTAGTCTAAGAGCCCACCTTGTCCGTGAATACAGAAGCAAAGAAAGCATTGAGTACTTCAGCTTTCCCCAAATCATCTGTCACTAGGTTACCTCCTTCATCGAGTAGGGGCCGCACACCGTCTCTGATCTTCTTCTTATTAACATGCCTGTAGAAACCTTTCTTGTTATTCTTCATATCCTTAGCCAGTCACAATTCCATTTG
>JANRFK010001158.1:32000434-32011201 GCA_030068395.1 Apalone spinifera
TAGATGGACCTTTGGTCTGACCCAGTACGGCCGTTCTTATGTTCTTATGTAGTTGTCATAGTGACTAGGTTCTAGTTATCAGCTTAAACAACTTCATATATGATTAATGTTAATTGCCTTTTTTTGTATGGATGACTTTTTCCCTGCTGCTGAATTGGCTGTTGTTGTCTTTGATCTGGTTGATAATACAATGTAGAGCAATAGTTAGACAAGTGATCAGTTTGCCAACACTAGGAGGAGACAGAATCAAGTTGCAGTGAAATCGGAATTTGTTTCTCTTCTGAGACACTCAAAGGTCAAGTAGAGTTTAACTACTATTGGCTTCTTTGAAATGTTGTAATAATTGCCAGAGCAGAGAGATTATTATTAATTCACGACATAAACATTTTTTATTCAATATAGCAAGAATGTTGTTTTACTGGTGAAACCCCAAATAATATTTAGAAATTCTTACCTTTCATATTTTTTCCTCAAGTTTTACAAATAACACAACAATGCTGACACCTTTTGGGGCTGAAGGAATAGATTAATAAAGCCAGTGATGTATAAGAAAAGTGAAAGATGAGTTTGTAGTTACAGTTCCAACTTCAGCAAACCAGTTGTAATAGGTTTTCACTAGTAAGTACTGGCACAAGAGTTACTGCTACTATATTCAAAGCAATTTACACAGCCTGTGGTATACTTGCTTCAGAGTTTTCCCTTGAAGCCTAATAAAATATGTTGCTATTGAAGAAATCGGTGATACAGACAAGAGTTCACTAAATCAAAACTGTAGCATATTTTTATACCAAACAACTTATAGTCTCATGGAGTCAATAATTAATTTATTAACTGAGTATCATTTGAAAAAACAAAATCACAGTTTTTACTGGATCATCTACTGACAACTCATAAATACTTAATGACACAAATGAAAAGGAAAACATTATCATTAAAAAAAATAATTATTAAAGTATTGGGTATCTCATCTATCATAACTTGGAATAAATATATCATGGAATGGGTTATATCTCATTGACACTACAAGACAGAATGCTTTCCCTTGTTATTACGTAACTGCCAAGTCTACAACGTTTATAGGCTGCTAAGATAATATAATGGTTGTAATCCTCTTCAGTTGCAGAAATATGAAGTTCTGTTGAATTATATTTCTATTTGGCTTTATTCTTTGTTCTCAAGGGAATAGGATATTATTTCAGTTCTTCTAAAAAAGCCCAAAGAATGAAAGGCAAAACTTCAGGATAAATTATGCTAAATGGTGGACTAGACCCCAGAGAAAATCATGCTTCTATGGTACAGTATTCCTCCATTAATCTTACAACTGTTAAATCTGATGTTAATTCTGTAATGCCAAAGCATTCAAAGATTCATCTGATCCTTTTAATAATACTAAGAGTAATATTATGGCTTTGCCAGACTTGTAGTTTCATAACTAACATTGTGGTTTTGACATAAAGTCTTCTGAATGTGTAAAATATAGAATATTGTATAATTTTATAGAGCACAAATAAACTTGTAATTTAACTGCAAAACTTAAAAAATAATCGTCAGCAAGCAATTACCATTCAATTAAAGAGTAATTACATGGTTATTTGTGCCCTGTAAAATAAGGCATTACTGAAATCAGTAACACAATCAATATTTTAGCAGAAACAGGATGCTGCAGTGATGTACCTTTCAACCTGAGCTGATTAAATTGTCATCCAAATAAGAGTTTCCTATTAAATCAGCATGTTTATTTGTCTTGATTAATATGGAAATTTATTTCTGATTCTAGTAAATCTCTTACTTTAAAAAGGCACAAATTAACATCATTGCCATTCATCAAGTATAATCTACCAAAATTTTCACAAATTAAATACAGTTTACAAAATGTTGATAAAATTGCAAACATCACAAAATATGCAGTTGTCTATATCAAGCATTAAACAACATTATAGAAGATGCAGCTGATCAATAATTTTATTAAAACCACTAAAGTGGCCTTGTAAAAATATTCCTCTGGGCACCAAAGGACCACATATTTGCTAAAAAGGAAAAAGATTATGATAATTAGCTCTCAGCAGACATAGAAAAGTAAAGATACACTAATTACTGATTCCCAACACTTTGTCACTCACTTTGTAGCCACCAAAAACATTTCTAATATAGTCTATCAAATGTTATTTCCAAACATGTACAAAAAATAAAAACAAAGTTGTTTGAGTAAGATTGAATATTCTACTGCTTCCTCATTTTCTTCTACAGATGCCCTTATTTTTTGAGCAGTTGGGATGACAAGAAATCATTTTCCTAATTATAGTAATAAAACAAAAATCTTGTCATCCTTAACTAACCTGAGTTTAGCAGAAAAATAACAGATTTTTGGAAACTGCAACTTTGGCTGAGATCTCAAATAAATCCATTCCTTTTTTACTGAATTCATTTGTTAGCTGAGATAATTTCTTACTTTAAAAAATGTCACCCTTAGTTTTCTAAACTTAATCCATGATACCCTGATGAAAATCAGTGGAAATTCTTAAAGAAATAGTGAGCTTCCTGATGGAAAGCATAGAAGTGTGTAAATGAGCCCGGGAAAAGAGAATAAAGAAAAAGCAATATAAATATGCCAGTTTTTCTAGTTCGGAATTGTCAAAAAATCATGAGTCTGGTCTCCCCAAAGTCATGGGATTTTTTTTTAAAGTGTGATTCTTTTAATTTGTGTTTTTCTTTCTGAACCTTTAGTGTACTCCTGGGTCATGTTTTTCATACTTTTCTCTTCAGACATCAGGGCTAGAAACTTTTTTTAACAAGAAAGCTGAGATTTCTTCATAATTATTGACTCCTGAAGTTTGTGCTTCACTGAAAAAACACCAAACTATTTCACACTTGTGATAAATGTGTTAAAGTTGGTAACAATGACATGGCTCCAATGGGGTTGGAGTTATCACAAGAAATTAGCGAGCAGTACATAGGGAAATAGTTAAAGTTTATCAAATAGTTGAAAATATTCCATCTAAACTAAAATTAAGTTTCTCTTTACATTTTCACTAAAACTGTTCTTCATGGAATATTTTGATTTTAATATCAAACTACCGAATGTTCAAAATTGAAGTTTTCAGTTTGTGATCAAAACATGTTGAGTCAGATATGCTGCCTGATGAGAACTTTAGTCTCCTGTCACCTTCGGAGAATTTAATGCTCTTGAGAAATGTGGTAGGATCAGGTATCCTGGCATTGATCGAAGAATGGGAGTATGAAGCTTCAGAATTGCATCGCCTATGAGGCACACTCATGAATTCTGGAATTGTAATATTTCAATTTTTTATTTTTGTCTGAAAAGTCCCTATCAGCTCTCATATTGACATTCATTATATTTTTCTGTATAGTGACCTAAGCCAATTTCTAAAATATTAAGGAAATGCAATGTGGTATCAACGATGTAAAGACAAAATTGAGTCCAGAGTTTCAAACACAAGAGATGTTTTTACAGCACGTGCAGTTTGATTTTTTAAGTAGTAAAGAAGTAAATTATCTTAGTGACTTTTTCACTTTAATGGATCTTTGCTTAACTTCTAGGAGTCTGCTACCAGCTGAGAAGAATGACAGGGTATATGGATATAATCAGGTTGCAATTTTATTATTAGATGTCTGGGATTACCTGGCAGATAAAAGTGTACGGAGCTGGCAAATCCACATTCATTCAAATAATTGCCCAGGACTTCTATCAGTCCCCCTTCATTTTCCATCCAGGTCCCCCATGTTACCAGATTTGCCCAATACTCTGGGGTATGCTCATTTATTAGGGTTACTCTTATGGGACTGGGGGAAGGTTAACAATTCTATCAGTGTGCTGCTTGTGCTTACTTGTGCTCTCATATGGAGATGAATTCTCCCTGCTGCCAATTCCTCCTCCCACTGGAGCTCTCCTGCAGGAACTAGGTTCCTCAGGATGGGGTTCTTCCCACCTTAGCAACACACACAGACACTCATACCCACTAACAGAGCATGCCTGAGAGGACTGGGTAATCAGTACTCACAAGCTGACCCTCTCATATGTCCCTGGACTCAGCTGGCTGGGTTTAACAGCAATGCCACACTGCACCCTCATGTGCCTTTGGACTCAATGGGCTGGATTAAACAGCACTTTCAGCTGCCATCCTCATATGCCCCCAGGTTCAGCACCCCCTAATCTCCACTTTCACACCACAGTCATTCACTAGTAAACCACACGATGAGCAAACCACACAGGATTTTGGGCAATACAGGGATCTTTAGCTTGGGTACAAGAAGCGTTGTTGCAGAGCGAATGGGGAAGCCAAAACAACACCCCTTGAGGAAGAGTGAGCGAAAGAGAAAGAAAGAGAGAGAAGCAACCAGCTTAACAATGAAAGTTATTAAATATATATATATATATATAGGGAGCCAAACACACAAAACAGTTACAATATTAAATCTAAATTAGAACTGATTACAAATGTTAGGGCTAGCTAACCATATAACAGTTTACATAGGGCAGAGTCAGGAGGCTAGGCTTAGAGATAGGTAGTTGTGGCGGGGAGGAAGAAGAGAGAGAGAGAGAGAGATCTTATCATTCCGTGGGGCTTGCACTGATCAGGATTCCCAGATGATGATGGTAGCCAGGGGTCCAGAGGGCAGGAGACAAGCAGAGCAGAGCCCTCAGCACGATCAGACAGGAGATGATGAAGTCTCAATGGAACTGATGCAGTTTAAATCCAGGTATCAGAACAGTTTTTCTTGGGGCAAGGATAGGAATTTTTATAGGGATAGGACAATAGTTCAAAGAGAAAGAGGCAAGACAATAGAGACTGATCACCCCTGGTTATGGGTGATGTTCCTTGAACGAGCTGTCAATGCAACTAGGCAGTTTCAGTATTTTAGATGTCAATAGGATCGTTACTAGAATTGGTCTGATAACAACTAATTTGGGTGTGAGCAGGCCTGGGTTCATTAGCATCTGGAGTAGAGATTTCCCATCAGGCAGTGCTTCTCTACTTTCAGTATCCCATAGTTCACTGCGGTTCCTGCCTTGGAAGAGCTGGTCTCCATTCTGTATGCTAATGAGTTCTAACTTCAATGCAGATGAGGCTGGGGTGTCTCCTTAATTAGTTTAGGTGTGTCTTCCCTGCTTTTTCATTGCTTTGTCTGATTCTAGCAAAGGCTTAGGGGAAGGCGGGGAGGATGGTTTTCCATGAATGTCATTCCCTGGCTCCCAAGAGCACAGGGCTAGTAGGTAACACTCAGCCAACCCAAGGATCTTATTACTATCCAGGAAGGTTATTGTGGACTGAAAGAGGGGAAGGGGTGTCTCCCTGTCATACCAATCGTAGGAGCCCCAACCTCTCTCCATTTTGTTCCATTAACCAGCACCTCCTTTTCAAGTCCTTTTCCAGACTATTCATCTGATCACTGGATGCCTTCCTTACAGAGCACCTGCACTGGACATCCACCCCACACTTACAAAATGGGTTTTGACATTATACCTCTAATACTCTTCCCTACTCACCATAATAAGTCCTCTCTGAAATCTGATGTGGCTGGGGCAAAAAGACCCCCACTCTACCTACAAATGACTAGTGCAGTGCTCACAGCAGGTTCTAACCGATTTGATATTCTCCACTTTGAAGGAAGAAAGGTCTATTGCCTTGTCTGCTGCATGGAGAAAGGACTTCTAATATCAGAACCTGCCACTTTTAAAGCTTTCCACTCATATATTCCCAGGGATGAGTCAGCATCACCATGCTCACCTCACACGTACCCTTTTTGCTTCTGCTTCTGATCTCCTTTCACTCCTCTCTCCCTTTCTCAAACCTGTAAAACACTGCTACCCTTCCTCCTGTAGGCCAGGACAAAACCTTACCTTGGCTCCCCACTTCAGGGACATAGTGATTAATTTCATGAAGACTTATTGAATGAGAGTTAAAATCCCATATGCAGTTTTTGACAGATTTTGAATGGGTGAGGAACAAGTAATAATAAATAGCAGCTAGACAATTGTATGTACATTAAACATGCACCTGGCTCGATTTTGATCTTATTTAGACTACTTATTTAGACTACAAAAGGAAGTTTTTCTTCACACAGCACACAGTCAGCCTGTGGAATTCCTTGCCAGAGGATGTTGTGAAGACCAGGACTTTAACAGGGTTCAAGAAAGAAATAGATACATTCCTGAGGTTAGGTCCATCAATGGCTATTAGCCAGGATGAATAGGAGTGGTGTCCCTAGCCTCTTTCAGAGGCTGGGAATGGGTGACAGAAGAGGGATTGCTTGACAATTCCCTGTTCTGTTCACTTCCTCTGGGACATGTGGTATTGCCCTGTACTGGAAGACAGGATACTGGGCTGGAAGGATATTTGGTCTGTCCCAGTTTGGCCATTCTTACTACAAATTTGAAATAATGTCACTAAAAACAATAAGGTTAGAAGTGTGTAAGTAAGACCGTAAGTAGACTTATGGTATTGTATTACTATTCTAGTATTTGCTAAAAAGAGATGTATGGATTAAAAATGATATGTGATCTTTTTAACAAAACAAAAAAGATTTCTTTATCTCTTGTTAGAAATAGTGGAGAGCATCAGAACCAAAAAAGTACTGAAAAATCTAAGGTCAAATCATGCTCACATTACTTCTGTCAGTAGTCATTTAAAAGTCAGCAAAACTTTTACTGTAAACCAGAATTCATTTTTCAGCATTTATATTTGTCTACTGTTCATACTTTGTGCAGCTTAGTTAATGACAAATGACTTCTGAGTTTCATTTTTTCTTGTGGTATTTGCAGACAGAGCTGAGAAATATTTAAGACTCTGGCCTTGCAAACATTTAGTCTTGTAAGTAGTCCTGTCAGAGTGACAAAAATCCAACTATCCTCCTCCTGCCTCCAAAACTGTGTATATTTAGATTTTAAAAGATTTTTAAAAATAATCTTATTTATATAAAACATTTTTGAGGTTGAGGTGAGAAGCTTTTATAAACTGTTGAGGGTTGAGTTTTGTTATGGGCCATCAGTGAACAGCGCTGCAAATATTAGTGGATTTGTTCTTATAATATATGTCAAAAGTACTTAGAATATTAGGCACATTTTATGTATACTTTTATAAATCATAGAATCATAGAACCATAGAGCTGGAAGAGACCTCAGAAGGCCATCAAGTCCAGCCCACTGCCTAAGGCAGGACTAATCCCAATTAAATCAACCTAGCCAGGGCTTTGTCAAGCCGAGATTTAAGCATCTGTAGGGATGGAAACTCCACTACTTTCCTAGGTAACCCATTCCAGTGCTTCACCATCCTCCTAGTGAAATAGTTTTTCCTAATATCCAACCTGGATCGTCCTTCTTCCCTTTCTTAAAGATGGGCACTACCTTTGCCTTTTTCAAATCATCCGGGATCTCTCCCGATCTCCAAGACTTTTCAAACAATGAAACAATAACAATTTGTTATAATTCAACAAAGCCTGCAATCTAGGCCTAATTCTACCTTTCATCCTGCTTTAATGTGAAATATATTATACAGTCTCTAGACAGACTAGTCAATAGGTATCTTAGACATGAAAATGTAGGGTGTAGTAAAGCAGGCACATAACAGTTTATATGTTGAGAAAAGATTACATTTAAGGTCTATTAAAATGGGAAGAAGTATTCCTAGTACAACTGAAAAATGTTTAATTGAATTTAGCATGATGTTTTAGTAGCAATGAAATTATATAGATTATTTGGTAAACCAGCATAATGTTATTCTTTTTGGAGCAAAGATATAATAGAAAAATTAGTCTGAGTTTCCTGTACCATGCTCATATTCTCTCTCTTTCTCTTCCCTCTTCTATGACTATCTGGACTTTACAGTAGATTTTGTTTCAGAACCATTCCAGCCTGGTGGTAAGACTTGCTAAAACAGGGTAAACACTAACAAGAAAAAACACTGAATAAAGTGAAATTTAAAACTGCCTAAAACAAAACTAAAAAGAAGAGTAGGGAGGGGTTACAGAGCAAAAATAGTAAACCAGAAAAAATGATTGTGTGCTAGTTCCATGTACAATAAAACAAAATAACACTAGCACATTGTATGAAAAATGAACAGACTAATGGTACCTCTGCGTAGTGGTGCTAGAAGCTGTCTACTTTAAACACAGAGTTTGTCTTACATTGATGGAGAGCTTGGCAACTGTAAAGTTGATAGAGTGAACTTTAACTGAAAGTTCTTTGCGAACCAAAGGTGTCTTTTGGATATGCTGTCTCTTTTAAACTCATTTATTGTTGCAACTTGTTTATTTTATACAGTGTTTCATAGCATTTTGTCAAAAGGTCTATTATTCAACTGAGTAAAATGTAGGTTTTTTGCTAAAGAAAAATGGCAATATCTTTGCAAAAACCTTATATTTTTATCATTTGGTGTGGGAAAGAGATGATTCTAATGGCTTTTGCTCTGTTGACAGCTGAAGAATGATAATCCAGACATACAAATTGCATTAGAGAACTGGATGAATGGAATAGATAAATACACAGATATTTTATTTCTTTACATTATGTATTAAAATTATAACCACAAGCAGTGTTCCCTCTAAGCTGCATGGCAGCACAGCTTCACAGGTGATTAATGAGCCCGGCCCAGTCAGTCAGCTCTATGCACAAAGCCCTGAGCCTCTGACTGGGTGGGGCTGATTAATCACCTGTGACGCTATGCTGCAATGCAACTTAGAGGGAACACTGATCACAATTCATAAACTGTTCTAGCTAGTGTGAAAAATGTGAGAATTTGATAGGTTAGGCCAAAATTATTAGCTTAGCCCTTACATAGCAATCAAAACCACCAATGAATCTATGACAAAGGGAAACCAGGACTAAAAAGCAAGAAACTAGAAGACTTGAATGTAAAAGACACTAAATTAAAAATTTATCCTATTTGTATTTCAACAGCTCACGGCCAGGAAGACCCCCCAAGCGCTCTCTGGGAGTTGCAATACAAGAAAACGCACGTCTTCTTCCCCATGGAGTCCCAGGCCTGTTATCACCAGGACTTATCTCCCCGACAGGTAATAAAATCCATCAGATGATGAGCCTGGTCTCTTCATACTGCACAGCAGTTGAAATAAACTAATATTGATCCAAATGCCATATCCTACAGGGCTTTTCAACTTTTACCAGAGGTTACATTATTGGATTTTTGAGTATTCATGAAAACTGTGTTTTTATGCTGCAGTGACTAAAATCTAATAGATTTTTACTTTAATTCTTTATTATGTGTAATTTCCTTAAAGGAAATTCCATTAGATACATTATTTTATTACCAACCACCGCCCGCTTGGTAATATTAGCCATTACCTTAAAGAGCCTTATAGTGTAGATTTCTTCCTTTCTGGTTCATGTGTCTTTTAGTTCTCATAGGATATAAACAGGGTGACTAGTATATATGTAAAATCATTAGTTTAGGAAGACATAAAACTGGTCACATTTACTATGGAATCTGTGGTTATCAAAAGGATGGATAAAACTAAATTCAGAAGATCATGAAGTTCTGTTTTAGTTCTTTTAATTTAGTACCACAATATAAAATAATAGAATAATAATACCACCTGTGGGCTATACATATACCTAAAATACTACATCATTAATAGTGTTTTGTTGCTATTCTGTTACTTAAGGCAATGTAAATTAAAAGCATAGTGAATATACATTTCAGTGAAGCTTCTTGTTACCATGCTACCAAGTGATAGTGCAGTGTGTATATGTTTATTTGATAATAAGGTCAACAATACACAACCTAATTAATTATAGTAGAATGTAAACAATGACTTAATATATAACAGTTGTAGAAATCATACTGATGTTCCCAAAATACAGTCCAGAAACATCCAGGGCATTGAATATTTTGGATCATTACCAAGGACTTGTCTCCACTACTAGTGGGATCAACACTGCAGCAGTCAATGCACGGGGGGTCGATTTAGTGTGTCCAGTGAAGACCTGGTATATCAACCACTGATTGTTTTCCTGTCGACTCCAGTACTCCACTGGAATGAGAAAAGTAAGGAGAGTTGACAGGAATGTTTCTCCCATTGATCCAGAATGGTGCAGACCCCTCAGTAAACAGATCTTACCTACATTGTTAGATTGAAGGGGGTAGTTTTGGAAGGTAAAATAAAAAAAGAACAAGTCAAAAATCACCTAGAAAAGTTAGATGCCTGCAAGTGTCCAGGGCCTGATGAAATGCATCCTAGAATACTCAAGGAGCTGATAAAGGAGGTATATGAGCCTCTAGCTATCATCTTTGGAAAATCATGGGAGACAGGAGAGATTCCAGAAGACTGGAAAAGGGCAAATATAGTGCCCATTTATAAAAAGGGAAATAAGAACAACCCAGGAAACTACAGACCAGTTAGTTCAACTTCTGTGCCAGGGAAGATAATGGAGCAAGTAATTAGGGAAATCATCTGAAAATACTTGGAAGGTGGCAAGGTGATAGGGAACAACCAGCATGGATTTGTAAAGAACAAATCATGTCAAACCAATCTGATAGCTTTCTTTAATAGGATAACAAGTCTTATGGATAAGGGAGAAGCGGTGGATGTGGTATACCTAGACTTTAATAAGGCGTTTGATACGGTCTCGCATGATATTCTTATCAGTAAACTAGGTAAATACAACTTAGATGGGGCTACTATAAGGTGGGTGCATAACTGGCTGGATAACCGTACTCAGAGAGTAGTTCTTCAGAGAGAAAGGGATCTAGGGATTATAGTGGACCACAAGTTGAATATGAGTCAGCAGTG
>JANRFK010001158.1:32016507-32031580 GCA_030068395.1 Apalone spinifera
CCTTCCACAAGGAAGAAGGGCTCTTCCGAAAGAGGAGGATTTTCTGAAATTTGGTTCTATGTAGACAAGCCAAATTTCGGAAAAGCCTCTTCTGAAAAAACTATCGGAAAAAGGTACACAAATTGCAGAGCGCATTTTGTGTATCTTTTTCGATAGATCATTGTAGTCTAGACATAGCCTTAGTGTTCTATCAATTCAAAATCACAGCACCTCCAGGAAGAGTGACAATCAGCAACTTTCTTAAGACTTGAGTCAGTTTTCTTCATTTCACCTCTTGTAATACATGACACTATTTCATTACCCATTTGGCTTATAGCAGCTCAGTTTACATGGTCATTTTCACATAATAAACAGATAGTTAAATTAGGCATATTGCACTTCCTAGCTTTGAGTTTTTGGCTGCAAGTACATAGGCAGAAAACACACCATCTTGTTTGCAAACCTGTGTATTTTTTCAGTCTAACTTAGCTTCTTATTGGTTTATTAAAAGTTAACTGTAAATGGAATAGAAGTGTCAGAGGGGTAGCCATGTTAGTCTATAGCTTCAAAACCAATGAGTAAGTCCTGTGGCACCTTAGAGACTAACAAATGTAATGTATTATGAGCTTTTGTGGGCAAAATCCTCTTCTTCAGATCTAATGAACCTGGGTGAATCCATTCAGGATCATTTCATCTGACTACAGGACTACTCACTGTTTTTAAAGTTACAGACCAACATGGCTACCCCTCTTGAGATATTTTTTTCCATTTACAGTTTATATATATAATACAATTTGTCTGTAAGGTGCCACAGGACTACTCGTTGTTTGTAAATATAATAGTTTCATTTTATAAATATATTAGTAGATAATGAATATCAGCTATTGGCAGTGAATATTTAATCAGAATATTAAACAGAAATGCTTTAAGTGTTTCCTTGCTTTTAAATACTGTATTAAATAGCTTTTCACTGTTTCTATAGACCCAGAAAAATATGTTAAGAATAATTTGTCTTTCCAGCAATTTAATTAAGGATCTGTATGTCAGAAAATTAAATGTGTGGTTTATCAACACAATCAGTGCCCACCTGTCTTTTGTTAATCATTTTTTCCTCTCCATTTCCACCCATACCTGGACCCAAACCTCCTTCTGAACTGCAGTTGAGTAACAGTCTTTGGCCTAGCAGAGACTTTGCAAGACCTGCTGTGAAAGCCTGCAGAGCTCAGAGGTTACAAGGAATGAGAACATGCTTATTGCGAGATTCAGCCAAGACAATGTAGGATCAGGGCTCTGCTGCATGGAGGTCAACAGCAATGTGTGGCATTGGCTAAAATGTTTGAAATTCAGATAAACTTAGAAAATTCTGGTATTTATTCAGACTAGAAAAATATATAAGCCAAATCTTTAGAAGCAACTCTGTTCTTATTATGAAGCTAAGCTGATTGGATTCTGAGAGGAAGTAGCTTGCCATATAAGCATATCCTCTTGTCAATGTATAGCGTTCTTGTTGACTCGTTTGCCACCTGCAGTAGTTGGATTTAGGACTGCCATGTCTGATGGCTGCTGTTAAAAAAAATGAAAGTAGTGTGAATCTTCTGTGTCCCATTTAAAATAGCCTTGGCGCAAAGGAAGGAAATGATTTATATGGCTTAGTGAACTGTCTCCATCAACACTGTAGAGTGAGCATATTGGTGTATTTACATCTCACTTCTGAATATCACTCACATTGTTTCCCGTTATCCCTTTTTGGTAATCAGGGATTTCTTTTTTAAGCTCCCTTTCTGATAAGAAGCATATGGACAACTTTGTTGTTATTGGCATTACTTAGTTTGACTGAATTATTATCTTTTTTAAAAAATCAAAGAACTACACACTGCTTCAAGATAATTGCTACATTTCTCTGCCCATGGGGAATGCTAACAGTTATAAACTATTTGTGGTGACAGTTCTGTAGTGAATTACATTGATATATATGGCTAATAAATTAATATGATTCAGTTAATGAGTAATACAAGGTTGCCAAACTCCACTAGTAGTACTTTTAATGCTGCTCCACATTTGCAGTTCTAGCTTCCTCCTGTGGTGAGAGGATCACTGCTACCTACACACTGTCATTGTGATAAATGGCATGTCCCACTGTGCTCTGCATTCCATCTGGTGTGTCCCCAAAATGAGAAATATATTATACCAATGACATGCTCACAAGCTAGATCTTAGTTAATTGTACAATGAATTATGTTTTCATTTCATTCACTGTTTTATTTTATTGTGCAGTAATTGGTGATGGATGCAAATGTTATATTAAAACATCTATTTAACTTGATTTTAAAATCAAATTCTGTGTGTATAGAATTCTTAAATACCCCAGTATTTGATGCCGAAATCACAAATCAAAATGCTGATGTCTACAGCTTTCTGTTAATGTTGAATAATCTGAAATGAATGGGAATGTTCAGTGTATAAGGAATGGAGAATGAGACTATTTTTTTTAGTCATTAATCCTAAAAGAACATCTCCTTACAAGAGCAGAGATATCTTGGGGGGAACAAACAAACAAACAAATAAACAAACAAACAAACAAAAAACAGTAACCCAGAGTCTCCCTTTCCATTTTGTTTTATCTATCCTTAAGGGCCACATTTTCAGTGGGCCTGTTTTACAGCCACGTCTATTTTATACGGGCATATTTCGCAGATGTATATTGAACCTATAAATAAGTGTCTGAGCTTCAGCCTTGCCTGAAAAATATTGTTGATGTTCAGTTTTTCTGATTACTTAATTAAACATGGTATCAGCTACTAATTATTGTCAGAGAGGTGTGAAACTTGATAACTTCATTTCATAGGAGTTTTTGCAAAGCTATTTTGGTTTTGATGGTCCTGAATTCATGCCTCCTTTGACATCACAAAGTTCAAAGTGAACCTAAACCATGATGGTCTGTTTTGTTTGGTTTTGAGTTAAGAACAGGCAGAAAAATTCAGTGCACTTAATATTCAGTCTTCGTCTTGTCTCAACTTAGGCAACTTTGCTAATGTCAGTGACCTTCTCGGGGAAATTGGCCCTATTTCAAGATGGTAACAAAATTCTTAAGCAGGGAAGTTTCATCTAGTTTGGGGGTTGTTATGAAAATTTCTTACAGCACTTTTTATTATGCTGTGACTAAGTGCTTTGTAGAGTAGCTGTAGACTGTGTAGGTCATAATTTTAGGGAAAGCCTAGAAAGTGTGTAAGTAGATAAATGAATAACAAGTCAAGATTTTAATAATTCCTAATCTTTATTTTTCTGTAGGATTTTCAGAACTCCCCCTTTGCAGATTGATAATAAATTTGTTACCTGTTAATGGCTTTGTCCTTTTTCATTGAGCAGATATTGCTTCTCTCCCTGAGGCTCATGATTTCCTTCTTATGGGGAAACCAGCGTGGTGTGGCAATGTTCTTTTCTATGTGACCTGTTATTCCGAATGATCATAAATACATGTAAGGTTAGCAGTGGTGACTAGCAAAGCTCTAATCTTTGCTAATCTAGCATCTCAGATTAGCAAAGCTCTGAAAGAATGCTTGTTCATTGAGCTCCTTCTGTTGTCTGGATGGCTGCTTTTGTAGCAATACAATAATATTGTGATTGAACAGTAACTCTTGGGATTTATTTTTCTTATCAACAGTAAATTGAACAAAAATACTTGGACTCTGAAAGAGATTCTCCATCCAATAGCTTTAAAGTAAAGTACATAAGTACAGTAGCATTTAAATATTTCTTTAAGAATTTCAAACCGCTTTCTTGGTATTAGCTTAAACCCTAGTTCTAGGAATTATGCTAACTTTGATTAAATGTCTGAATTAATTGAAATTGAGTTAGCATTGAAGCATTTTCCACTGACATTGCTAGGGATCAGGTTATTGACTGATTTTTAGGTTCATCAAAATGCACTCTAGCATGATAATCCTCTTGTACTCAAACCTTGGCTTGAGTAACATCAGATTCTGGAGATGCTAACTTTTTGCAAGTTTATGCCTAATCCTGATTCTCCATTGTTTGGGAATGGGGCCGTATATGCGCTAAAACAGCACTCTGAAAATTGTGGAATATAACATTACAGAAAAGGAATATAAATCCTTTGTCACTGCATTAGTGTCTGCAGTCTGAGACAAATTTATTCAGCTGATTTTTGTGGTGTTTCCAAAAGGACACATAGTATCTTTCGTATTTTAATTCTATTTTCAGTAGCTTATCTAGCAATTGATTGAAATAAAGTGTAAAACAAAATTTAATTCAAAAGTCCATTTAAATAAATATAGTTGTAAACTTTTCATTACAAGTTTGACAGTTACTGCAGTCATGCCTCAAAGAGATAATGTGGTTTCAGGAAAATATTGATCTATGGAGCAAATTAATATAGTTAGCCATCTATTTGCCATGTCTAAATCTAACCTGTTTGCTCAAATAATATGCTCTTTAATTCCTGCCTCCATATCTAAATTAGATTTGAGTAGTGAGATTTCTCATAGGAAAGTCTTATAAGGCTGTGATTTGTCAAAATTGTTAACAATTGGTTCCCTAATACTGTTGTAAATTGTCTAGAAAATTGATATAGGGAGCAAAACAAATACCATAAATACACACCATATTTAAATGCAGGACTTTTCTTAGTGGTGTTTCATGCTCTGTGATGTATTCCTCTTAATGGAATAAAGTAGCTGGCTAACATTATTTATTTAATGCCAGTTCTCCTCAATGGATTGTATGGAGCTCTGTGGTAGTAAAATTAAGTATGCAACTAGTCCATCTCACTTGAATGGGACTGCAAATGCTTGAATACTTTTACAGTGGTCCTTGGTGGCTGCCCTAGGTTCTTTTCAAATAAATAGAAAACAACTCTTCTAGTGAAAAAAGTGTTAATAGTTACAGTGGAAATTGCCTGACTGATAGCTATACTCCCTTTACATTGTACTACCATGAAAAAGGAATGGCCACACCGATCTGCTTTTGACACAAATAAAGTAAGCTTTCACTTACTTTAAAAAATTACACAATCCAAATTAGATAAAACAGATATTTGTGTTGTAATGTTTAGTATTATGTTTGCTGTAATTTCCACTGCACTGACAGGCTATGAATAAGATATGGGTCTATACTCCATAAAAATGCAATAAATTAACTTTAAACTACTCTGCTGGAAAAAATAATAGTCTACATGTTTAGGAATCCTATGGAGATGCCTTCTTGGCATCCAAGAATATTTGGCCTTGATTAATTTTAACTCCCAATATCTATTATCTATCTTACTTTTTCATTTTAACATGAAATATATTCATGGATTAGAGTTGACAAATATGTGAGGAGAATTTGATTTTTGACAGCCTATGGATACCAACAGTCATATGCCCTCATGCTTATTTGTGAACAGATTTCATTAAGTTTTGCAAAAAATGGCTGTTAATGGAAATATGTGACTTTTTTATTTTTCAGAGCTATGAGTTACATAAATACATTTTCCAGAGATCATTTTCCCTACATTTTTTCTAGAAATTATATGTTTGATATTTTTGTGATATTATCAAATCATTTACTATTACACCAAGTCAGAAATTCTTAAAATTTGGGTTAACTGAAAATCGTGCTTTTCATGAAAATGGCTTTTATTCAGTGTATAGTTGTAACAAAGGGTAATTTTGAACACACACACACACATGCACGCACACATGCAGAGACTCTCTTAACCGGGATTCTCTGGTCCAGCAACATCCATGGTCCATCACAGATGTTGCAGGACCAGAGAATCCTGATGGAGGGCCAGTGGCAAGGATCCCTGCAGGGCTGGCAAGGCAGTGGGGTTATGGCAGGGCCATCCAGTGCATGGCCCCAGGGGGTTTGGTAGACATGTGTGTAGCTGCTCGGTGGGGCTGGGAGCCACAGTAGCTCGGTGGGGCAGGGATCTGTAGCATGTAGCTGCTCTGTGGGTCCTAGTGTCTCAGCACGACGTGCACGGCTTCCCAGAGGGTCCTGGAGCCACAGCAATGATGGCAGGGCAGCGGGGCTAGCAGGAGGTGAGGCACCAGCTGGCAGGCTTGTGGACCGGGTGGCGTGGTGTGCCAGCAGCAGGGGGTCCAGAAATGACCCCAGGGTCTCTCAAAATCCCTCTTCGGGGACTGACCAGAGAGGTCTAAACTGTATTTACACATATGTTCCTCTCTTCCTAGTCCTTTTCTGTGGTTGCACTTTATTATCTAGTTTAGCCCATAGGCTAGTACTGAGCTGGACTATTATGGCTAATGTGTGTCTGCTTGCCAATTAAATGGCACTCTGCTGCACTGAAATCTTATTTCAGTTTGGAGTATTAGTTGTAGAAAAGTTTGCATGTCTGTTCCCAGTGCTGAGTAAAGATACCTTCTCATTGTTTAGTACAATCCACTCAGCTTGCTTCAGTACTATATTGTACAAATAATCATGAAACTGCACCAATAATAGATTTCTTTTGCATCCAAATTGTGAGAACCAAAGACATCAACAGCAGGCTCTTTAAGAAAAATAAAAGAGAAGTAGCAAATAAAATTAAGAAATAAAATTGCGTTAAAAATACACCAAAGACTCAGAGATGAGAACTAACACTGATTTTGTTAACTCTGCCAGCAGAGCTTTGCATCTAAAAAGAAGCTAGAGAAACACAACTCCCACAAAATTTCATTTTCCACAAAGACCTCCATTTCACACATCACAAGTATGCAAATTGTGACCTGGTTGACCTATGTCATAAGAATTTGTGAAGAAGGGTCTTTGTCCAGATTCACATTAATGTGCATTGCCTGCTACATTCCACATCCTAATGACATAAAAAACCTAGTGCCAGGTACTTAAGAGCACTTAGTACCCACTCTATGAGTTTCATTTGGCATGGACACACTAATTGACCACCTTGCTTACCTTGCCCTAAATCTGGGCCTGGTTATATAGGACAGCTTGTATTGCTACTGTCATGTTGTACCTGTTCTAAGGATAACTGCGGAACTGTAGTCTCTTAGGTTATGTCTACACTACATGCTTCTTGCGCAAGAAGCCTTTTGCGCAAGAGTTTATGCACAAAAACTTCTTGCGCAAGAGCACATCCACACCTCAAAACACACCGCAAAAGCCATGTGCTTTTGCACAAGACAGTGTCCACACTGCATGGATGCTCTTGCGCAAGAAAGCTCTGATGGCCATTCACAGAATGGCCATCAGAGCACCTGTGCTTTTTCCTCTGGAGAATCCACACTTGCCTTCTTGCGCAATAGCTGTAGCGCTAAAAGCAGTTATGCCTCAGAAAAGGAGGTTTACCTATGGCAGAAAAAGCCCTCTGTTCTGCCATTTTACTGCCCATTTAATTGCGCAAGAGCTCATTTGAGGTGTGGACGCTCCATAGGTTTTTGCGCAAAAACAGCTGTTTTTGTGCAAAAACCTTGTAGTGTAGACATAGCCTTAAGGTATATCTAAACTACATCCCTCTTTCGAAAGAGGAATGTAAATTAGACAGATCAAAATTGCAAATGAAGCCGGGATTTGAACTTTCCTGCGCTTCATTTGTATAATGGCGGCCGCGTGGTCTTTTGAAAAAGGGCTTTTTGAAAGACTGTGCGGTCGCCATTACGCAAATGAAGCGTGGGAAATTCAAATCTTTCCTCTTTCGAAAGAGGGATGTAGTTTAGACATACCTTTAGGCTATCTGTGAGCACTGAATTCAGCCCAAAAATATTTTGCAAAGAAAAAAAGTCTCCAAAGTTCGAGCCTCATTTAATGACTGGCAGAATATTTAAATTTTGACTCTAAAAAGAAAGCATGCTATATATAATACATGTTTAAAGTATAAATGAAGATATTTTTATTAGCAAACCAAAACCTGTCTTAAAATACAGTGATCTACAAAGGTTTTTATATAATCAAATGAATTACAGTAATGCAAGTTTAAGAAATGATCTGGAAAAGGCAGACTAAAAGCAAGTTATGATAACCTTTCTGTAATTCTAAAATTAACATGTTGAAAGAATATTTCTACACTGACTTATTAAATTAGGCAAGGTCATCTTTTCATTTTATTAACAGACTAGCTTTACCAGATTGTGGACTTTGATTCTGAAAATGTTGATGAATCATGCATTAAAATATGTCAAAAAGAAAATAGGTTGAAACAATGATAATATAATTTTATATAGCTTAAACATTTTTGTTTCACTATTAGATGCTTGTAAAATATGGTAAAGTGTTTAATTATTGACCGTGTAATTTGCATGTTGATTAGATATGATTTTTGGATAATAAAAACAATATTTAATATATATAATAGCTTAAAGCAAGGTCACAGTTTGGCTGTGCCAGGAGAACAGGAAGTGCCTGGAATCCAATTGCACGGGGGCAGGCAGGGCCACCTACAGAAGGTGGGTGCCTGCCGAGGAGGGTGGGGAGCCAGAGCTTGCTGGGCGACCTGCCTCGTGTGCGCAAGAGGGGCAAGGCAAGTGCACAGGAGGGGCAAGTTGAAAATCCTGTGACAGACAGACAAGAATGGTGATGGCTTAATAGAAAGATTGTCTAAAAAGCGTTGAGTACTTCAGCTTTTCCCATATCACCTGTCACTAGGTTACCTCCTTCATTCACTAAGGGTCCCAAACCCTTCCTGATCACTCTCTTATTGCTAATATGCCTGTAGAAGCCTTTCTTGTTACCCTTCACATTCCTTTCTAGCTGCAATTCCAATTGCTCTTTTGCTTTCCTAATTGTTCCTCTGCATTCTTAAGCAATATATTTACACTCCTTCCTAGTCAGCTACCTAAGTTTCCACTTCTTATAAGCTTCCTGTTTTTGTTTAAGCTCGCCAAAGATTTCCATGGTAAGCCACCCTGGGAGCCTACCATATTTGCTTTTCTTACTGCACATCGGGATGGTCTGTTCCTGTGCCTTCAATAAGCCTTCTTTAAAATACTGCCAGCTCTCCTAGACTCCTTTCTCCTTCATGTTAGCATCCCACGGGATCCTGCCCATCAGTCCTCTGGGGGAGTCAAAGTCTGCTTTTCTGAAGTCCAGGGTGTGTATTTTGCTGCTTTCCTTTCTTCCTTTGGTCAGGATCCAGAAATCTACCATCTCATATTCACTGCTGCCCAGGTTGCCACCCACATCTATTTCCCACATCTATAATCTGTTCTATTCTGTCCACAACAAACATCATAGAGAATACTATCTCCAGTTCTGGGGCTCATAATTTAAGAAGGATGTTCAGAGAAGAGCCATGAGAATGATTAAAGAATTATAAACCATGCCTTGCAGCAATAAGGCTGAAGTTGCTCAATATATTTCACTTAAGAAGGAGAAAGTTAAGGAGTGATTTGATTACACTCTAAGGGTATGTCTACATTGCAGTGTTATTTCGAAATATCTTATAGTTAATAAGATACAAGTTATATAGAATAGTTAATTCGAAATAAGTTATTTCAAAATAATGCGTTTACACACAAAATGCATTTCGAAATAGTGTTTTGCTATTTCAAAATAGCGTGTCCACACTGATTGGACGCTGAATCGCATTTAAGGGCAGCTGAAACCGGTTCCAGCAGAGCATCAGGTCAGTAGTTGCTTGTGCTTAAAGGGATCCCCCTGGACAGCCAGTTCTCAGCTTTCCCTGCTTGCTTGCCTACCTCGCTGAGGGACAGCAAAGCATTTTTCTCTCTGCCTGCTTTGGTTGCCCTGACTCGGGACTCCACAACACTCGTCACCATGGAGCCAGAGCCACCCCTGGGCACTCTGGTGCTCATTTTGGACGCGTTGCTGCAAGCCTGGCTGCAATTGCTGGAGACTGCCTGGCAGCATCTCTGCAGCCCAACCCCCAGGCCCTCTTCCCAACCCCCCTGGGGGCCGGGGAGGAGCAGCAGCAGCTCCTGGACGCCAGTGTGCCCCGCCGCATTTGGTGTCTGGACACCAGCAGCGACTGGTGGGACCACATCATCCCAGAGTGCTGGGGAGACCAACAATGGACCCAGAACTTCAGGATGAAGAAGGACACCTTCCTCGAGCTCTGTGAGTGGCTTGCCCCTGCTCTGCGGTGATGGGACATGCACATGACCGTGTAATTTTCGGATAATAAAACCCCCAAACCTCAACCTCCATGATCTCCACACTAGACCAGGAAGGTGCCCACCTTTTGCTGCCCCTGGCAGGCTCCTGGGAGCTGCCAGCCTGCTCCTGGGGAGCGGTGGAGGGCTGGGTGCCACTGGGTTGCTGACTTATGCTGGGTCAGGTGCACTGACTGCTGGCTCTGTGCTGGCAGGCTTGCAGCTGGCACAGGCACTGTGGCCAGAGTCTACCCCTTTAAGGGCTCCGGGGCTGGAGCGGGGAGCAGAAGAGTTTTCCTGGTTGTGCCCAGAGTGGGAAGAGCTGGAGGCCCCCTATTTCAAAATAAGTGTTTACACATCGCTTATTTTGATTTAGCTATTTCGAATTTGATGTTGTTGCTCATGGAATGAGGTTTACCAAATTCGAAATAAGCGCTCCACTATTTCAATTTAATTTCGAAATAGCAGTTTGGCTGTGTAGATGCTAGGAAAGTTAATTTGAAATAACAACTGTTATTTCGAATTAACTTTGACGTGTAGACATACCTTAAAGTACTTACATGGGAAAGAAGTATTTAATAATGGGCTAATAGAGAAAATGGCTGGTTGTTGAATCAAGACACATTCAGACTGGAAATAAACTAACTTTTTAATGTTGTTTAATAAATAATAAGTAATGAACAATTGGAGCAATTGTTCATTTGGAACAATTTTCCATGTGTATTAGTAGACTCTCTATAAATGACCATTTTAAAATCAAGGTTAGATGTTTTTCTAAAAGAACTACTCTAGGAATTATTTATTTGAAGGTCTATGGTCTATGTTCTACTGAAGGTTGAATCGATCATCACAATGGTCTCTTTTAGCTTCACAATCGGAGTCTGTGAATATTGTCACTAATGCCCAAATGTTGGGTAACAAAAGTATATTTGAATAATTGTTTTGATGATCTCAAAGGAAAGTTCACTAATATATCAAAACAGCTAAAACCCACTCACATTCTGTACACATATGCAAAGAACATTCTTCTTGCTACTCCGTGCACACACACACAGTGTTCAAGAGAGTGCAGTGACTTGGCCCCAGGAATCGCAGAGCAGGTGACTTGATTACACTGAAATCAGGCAGAAAATGTCCTCTTCTAGCCACTCAAGTGAATCAATCAAATTACCGAGTGGCAAAACTAATTCTATGCCTTGGGCCATCAGAGCTGCCACTTCCTATAAGTCAAGCCTTCACTTAGTGTGAAATTGTTTTTTTATTTTATTCTCTTTTATTTATTATGCTTATTTCAGCTAATCCATTTAGTGAATGTGAATCGAACAGCATACTAGAGCTCTTTCAACCTTCTCATTCAGTGATGCTGAAATACTTGAGTACAGTTGTCCATTTAGGAAAATTCCAACTCTCTTATGACCTTTATAATTAGAATGTGATACTTCAGATTTTCAAATGAGACAGAATGAGAAGAAAATATTTAAATATAATTTTTAAATTGATTAAAATTACTTGTGGCTGAGATTTTTTAAAATAACAGATATAATTCAGAGGTGACATTTAACTTACAAATTTAAGAATTAGAAATATATCTACAATTAATTGCAAGCCATTAGTACCAGTTAAATTTAAGGAGTTTAGTAGAACAAATACTCGCTTAAAATGCTTCTAATATTGTTTTAAAATTCAAATTTGTCTTAAATTATAAGAGGCTTTGCAGAAAAGAGACCAACAAGCTACTTAATTTACCCATATAGATGGTGTATCCCAGATAGCACACCATTATATAATTCTGTCCATATGTCAGCCCCACATTTCTCCTGTGGCTGTAGGCACACAATATTGTATTGCCCGATACAAAAAGATTAAGATACTTTGGTGTCTGTAATTTCATATAAAGCAAAACAGCAAACAAAAGAAAGAACAATATAAATACAGTTCACAGTTGAGTCGTCCTGGAACATGGTGTATTATCAACTGAGATGAAATAGCAACTGGTTGTTGTTACCTGTCCTTGGACTCAATCAAGAAATAAACCCAGACAAAGGGTGAACTAGAGCATTATTGAGGTTGTTTACACATCACATTCATGCTGGAGGCAGGCTGCTGGCGGTGAGAGTTAGTTTCGATTTCATGGGTGGCTGAGACTGGCCGGGCCACAGCTTCCCTGGAGATCGGCCGTGAGGTGACGAGATTCCCTGGAGTCCCTTTGGATCTGTGGAAGGCCTTTACTGTTTCCGGTCCAGTCACGAGCTGGAGTGCTGTCACATCTTTCTGAAGAGAAAAAGTCACATCTGACCACGTCACATTAATTTAAGCACTCTGCAGGAGTTTTCCTTAGCCATAAAAGGTAATACATGATGTGCTGTCTCATGATTGGTTTCTCACTCATGCTTTCTCATGCATACATTGACAAGTTACATATTCATAAGATGAATACAAATAATCCTATTAAAGCAATGTGGTTTTAACAAACATTTAACTTTAGGGGGACTTTCCAATGTAACAGGAACTACTTAAACACATTTGCTCAGCTAACAGGAACTGTCTAAACTGCATTTGCTTAATATAACAGGAATTATTCAAGTTACAGCTAAAATAGAAAAACGGGGAGAAGGGCCTGCATCTGGCTACATTTGGTGACGCTTTGAAATGTAAAGGTGTAGAAACGAGGGTGGATTGGGAGAAAGTGAGAGAAACTTCCACACCTGCTGATCCAGTACACAGAGTCAGAATACGTCCTGTACAGATCAGCAGAGAAGGAAGGCAGAAGTCTCAAAGGCAAGCAGAGTCTTAGAAAAATCACTTTGAAGACTCACATTGTGAACAAGATGGATGTATCTGCTTGGCTGGTGTCATGAGCCAGCTTCTGCTACCTTGTATGGAAAATGCACTGCCGCATGGGGGAGCCCGTGAGCCTAGGCAGATTAGGCAGTTGCCTAGGCTGCCGCCGGCCCGGGCACCCCATGATTACATCACGGCCATTGACGGTCAAGCAGGCGGGGGCGCCGATCGCGCCTTTCGCTTAGGGCCCCAGCTGCCGCAGCTGGCCTCGGGCCACTCCTGTGCACTGGATTAATTGACCTTTGTTTTCCATATCATTTAAGCACCATTCTCCTAGAAAAGGAGAGCAATCTTCCAGTAATATTTTGGAGGATTCTGCCATGGGTTAGTTTTTGGTAATGAAAATTTGGCCCTTAAATACTGCTATGATAAAATCTTGGCTGTGTATTCGAAATATATCAGCAATTTGCCAATTTCAGATTGCTGAATGTTTTTTACTGCCAGGCTTGACTATCCCTGTGCAAAAATCTGTTAAGCATTGTAGACATATCAGGATTTAAGTCAGTCTTCCTGGCATGGAGCGTTGTTTGTAACTAGGAACCATCGTTTGGAATTATATGTGATTTTTTTTCTTGTTGGTAGCTTAATACGTGACTGGAGTAGCAGGGGGTTGCTTGTTATAGCTATGTCTTTTGTCCAGTGAACTGTACTGTTTGACCAGAAATCCCAACCCTGGTGAGAATTTGGGTATCCAGCTACATTTTAGTTAAACATTTTACACAGGAAATCATGCTGAGATCAGTTTCTTTGCCCATCCATATGAACATGTAACCTCTTTTTCTAAATACTTCCAGTTGCTCTCCTTTCTCCAGTGCATCATATTCAAGCTTCTTTCCTTGCTTTCAAGATTGGATATTAATCTGCCTCTCCTTACTTATCTATCCTTATCTCTTATTGTCTGATCTCCTGTCTCTTCCACTCAGCCAATGATATTAACCTTAACATCCTCTTTGTCTGCTCCTACAACAGTGCTCTCTCTCATGCCATTTCCTATATATCAGATGCTTTTCTAGGCTGACCCATTCAAATCCCCATCAAGATCCATTTCTCCTCCGAGTAAAAAAAACTAGCCAGCTATATGTTGATGTCATTGTTATCATCGGCATCATCATCGAAGACCTGATAGAAATATCAAGATGTAGCGTATTATAATCTTTGACTTGCTCTTATACCTTGTTCTCTTAGGCTATGTCAACACTGCACGCTTATCGCTACATAAGTTATTCCAGAATAGTTATTCTGGAGTAGCTTATTTTGAAATAGCACATCTACACTGCAGGGAAGTCTCAAAGTTAGTCTGAGGCAGACTTCCCTAATGTAGACGTGCTAACTCGATTTAAAGGCCCAGGAGGCACTGGGGAGGAATAACTTAGAGTGGCCCTGATGAGGGGCAATTTTGAAAAATATAGTAGCCCAGTGTCTGAGAGTCTGTAACGCCGAAATGCTGGCTGTTCCCTCTGGGGGGCGCTGTTGCCTCAAATGCTGGCTGTTCCCTCTGGGGGGTGCTGTTGCCTCAAATGCTGGCTGTTCCCTCTGGCCGGCACTGTTGCTGAAATGCTGGCTGTTCCCTGTGGGCGGCCCATGCTGCATTGGGAGTGCAGGGCCCAAAGGGCCACTTGCGCCGCTTGCTCGCCCGCAGCGGCCTAGCTGAGTGGCACAGAAGTCAGCGGAGTGCCACGGTGGGAGGCGAAAGGGGGCAGGGCGGGGTGGTGATGTGCGGCGTGACAGCAGCTCCAGGTCCCACCCCTGGCCATGAACATCACCACCCCGCCCCCCTTCGCCTCCCGCCGTGGCGCTTGGCTGACTTCTGTGCTGCTCAGTCACGCCGCCGTGTGGGAGCAATCGGCGCAAGCGACTGTTTGGGTTCTACACCCCTCATGCAGCATGGGGAGTGCATAGGCCAAACAGCATTTGGGCTCTGCGGTCCCCCCGAGTGAGAGGCAGGAGTGGGAGGAGAAGTGAAAGAGAGACACAGAGAGAGAGGCAGGAGGCGGAGGAGAGCCGAGAGAGAGAGAGGGGGGAGGCAGTAGGAAGAGGAGAGAGAGAGAGAGAGACCAGAGGCTCAGGAGAGAAGACTGATGTGGAGGAGAGACCTGAAAATCCCATCGTATGACATGTTAATTGGCTAGTTTTGAAATAGCAGCAGTGGAGTGTCTACACATGCCTTATTTCAAAATAGCTAT
>JANRFK010001158.1:32066031-32096207 GCA_030068395.1 Apalone spinifera
GTAGACGCATTATTTCAAATTAAGATATTACAAAATAACTCTGTAGTGTAGACATACCCTCAGTCTCTCCTCATCAGTCATGTGCTCCAGTCCCATAATCATTTTGGTTGCCATCCTCTGGACCCTCTCCAATTCATCCACATGCTTTCTATGGGGGCTGGGGGGGGGGGGGCAGAACTGGACACAATACTTCCAGATGTGGCCTCACCAGAGCCAAATAAAGGGAAATAATCACTTCTCTAGATCTGCTGGCAATGCTCCTCCTAATGCACCCTTTAGCTTTCTTGGCTACAAGGGCACACTGTTGACTCATATCCAGCTTCTCATCCACTGTAATCCCCAGGTCCTTTTCTTCAGAACTCTTACTTAGCCATTTGGTTCCCAGCCTGTAACAATGCTTGGGATTCTTCTGTCCCAAGTGCAGGACTCTGCACTTCTCCTTGTTGAATCTCATCAGATTTCTTTTGGCCCAATCCTCTAATCTGTCTAGGTCACTCTGGACCCTATCCCTGCCCTCCAGTGTATCTTCCTCTCCCCCTAGCTTAGTGTCATCTGCAAAGTTGCAGAGGGTGCAATCCATCCCCTCCTCCAGGTCATTAATACAAATGTTGAACAAAACTGGTCCTAGGACAGATCCTTGGGGTACTCCGCTAAAAACTGACCACCAACCTGACATCGAGATGTTGATCACTACTTGTTGCGCCCGATGGTTTAGCCAGCTTTCTATCCATCTTACAGTCCATGTATCCAATCCATATTCCCTTAACTTCCTGGCAAGAATATTGTGGGAGACCGTATCAAACATTTTGCTAAAGTCAAGGTATATCACATCCATTAATTTTCCCATATCCACAGAGCCAGTTACCTCATCATAGAAGCTAATCTGATTGGTCAGGCATGACTTGCCCTTCATGAATCCATGTTGACTATTCCTGATCACTTTCCCCTCTTCCAAGTGCCTCAAAATGGATTCCTTGAGGATCCCTTCCATGATTTTTGCGGGGACTGAGGTAAGGCTGACTGGTCTGTAGTTCCCTGGATTGTCTTTCTTCCCTTTTTTAAAGATGGGCACTACATTTGCCTTTTTCTAATCATCCGGTATCTCTCCTGATCTCCACGAGTTTTCAAAAATAATGTCCAAAGGCTCCTCAATGGCATTTGCCAACTCTCTCAGTACCCTCGGATGCATTAAATCCGGACCCATGGATTTTTGTATGTCTAGCTTTTCTAACTAGTTCCTAACTTCTGCTTTCCGTGCGAAGGGCTGTTCACCTCCTTCCCATACTGTGTTGCCTAGTGCATTAGTCTGGGAGCTGACTTGTCCATGAAGATAGAGTCAAAGAAAGCATTGAGTACTTCAGCTTTTCCCACATCATCTGTCACTAGGTTACCTCCCTCATCCAGTTTGGGCCCCACATCCTCTCTGATCACCCTCTTATTGCTAACATGCCTGTAGAAACCTTTCTTGTTTCCCTTCACATTCCTTGCTAGCTGCAATTCCAGTTGCACTTTTGCCTACCTGATAACTCCCCTGCATTCTCGAGTAATATATTTATACTCCTCCCTAGTTATCAGTCCAAGTTTCCACTTCTTGTAAGCTTCCTTTTTGTGTTTAAACTCACCAAGGATTTCCTTGGTAAGCCAATCTGCTCGCCTACCATATTTGCTTTTCTTGCTGCACATCGGGCTGCCTTCAATAAGCCGTCTTTAAAATACTGCCAGCTCTCCTGGACTCCTTTTTCCTTCATGTAAGCATCCCAGGGAATCCTGCCCATCAGTTCTCTGAGGGAGTCTAAGTCTGCTTTTCTGAAGTCCAAGTTGTGTATTTTGCTAGTCTCCTTTCTTCCTTTGGTCAGGATCCCAAAATATACCATCTCATGATCACTGCTTCCCAGGTTGTCACCCACCTTTACTTCCCCTACTAGTTCCTCCCTGTTTGTGAGCAGCAGGTCAAGCTGTGCATGCCCCCTGGTCAGTTTTTTCAGGACTTGTACCAAGAAGTTATCCCCCAAATTCTCCAAAAACTTCCTGGAATGTCTGTGTACTACTATATTAGTCTCCCAACAGTTGTCAGGGTGATTAAAGTCCCCCATGAGAACCAGGCCCTGTGATCTGGAATCTTCTCTCGAGTGTCTGAAGAAAGCCCCATCTACCTCATCTGCCTGATCTGGTTGTCTATAGCAGACACCAACCACAACATCACCCCTATTGCTTCCACCTCTAAAATTAACCCTTAGACTCTCAACAGGCTTTTCTCCCTCTATATACTGGAGCTCCGAGCAATCATACTGCTCTCTTACGTACAATGCAGCTCCTTCTTCTTTTCTCCCTTGCCTACTCTTCCTGAACAGTTTATATCCTTCCATGACAGTGCTCCAGTCATGCGAGTCATCCCACCAAGTCTCTGTTATCCCAATCAAATCATAGTTCTTGGACTGGGCCAGGGCCTCCAATTTTCCTGTTTATTTCCCAGGCTTCTTGCATTCATGGACAAACACCTTAAATAACCAGTTGATCACCCTAGCGTCTCCATTTTGGCCTTCAGAAGGCACACTTTTATGCTAAAATTAAACTAATGCTATGTTCTGGAGGCTTCCTGCCCAAATCAGAGAGGATAGGTAGAACAAAATATACTTTTGTTCATGTGAGTTTTATAAAAGTATAAACCTGTAAATCTTCAGTTGTTAAAAATTGCTCATTTTTTCCGTGTTTACAAGACTTCCTTCACTGGCTTTCAACTAATCAATCTATTCTTGTTTCCTTTAAATGAATAACAGAATGCTTTCCCTAAAAAAAGGTCTATGGTTTAATTAGGTGAATGGAAATTTCAAGTTTAGTATTTTTCAGTGCAGTGTGAAATTAAAATTGTATGATATAGAAATGGGACAGAACACACCTTCCAATCTGAACACTGACTCATAGAACCATTGAAGATTAAGGACAGAAGAGACCTCAGGAGGTCATCTAGTGCAACCCCTGCTCAAAGCAGGACCAACCCCATTTAAACCATTCCAGCCAGAGCTTTGTCTGGCCTGAAAAAACCTCTAAGGATGGAGATTGCAACAGCTCCCTAAACAACCCCTTCCAGTGCTTCATCCTCCTCCTAGTGAAGTAGTTTTTCCTAATATCCAGCCTAGTTCTCCCCCACTCCGACTTGAGACCACTGTTTCTTATTCTGTTATCACTGAGGTTAGCCTGACTCCTCTTTGGAACCCGCCTTCAGATAGTTCAGTGCTGCTATCAATCCCAACCCCCTAGTCTTTTCTTCTGCAGATTAAATAAACCCAGTTCCCTCAGCTTCTCCTAATAAGTCATGTGCTCCAACCCCCTAATCATTTTTGTTGCTTTCTGCTGGTCTTCAGTTTGTCCATATCCTTTCTGTAGTGGGGGACCTAAAGCAACACTATTCCATATATGGCCTCACCAGTGGTGAATAGAAAGAAATGATCACTTTCCTTGGTCTCCTGTCAGTGCTCCTACTAATGCAGCTCAATATGCTATTAGCCTTCTTAGCAACAAGGGCACAATGTTCACTGATCTCTAGCTCCTCATCTACTGTAATCTGCAAGTCCTTGTCTGTAGAACTGCCACTTAACCAGTCAGTCTCCAGCTTGTAGAAGTGCATTTGATTCTTCTGTCCTAAGTATAGGACTCTGCACTTGCCTTTGTTGAACCTCATCAGATTTCTTTCAGCCTAATCCTCCAATTTGTCTAGGTCACTCTGGACCCTATCCCTGCCCTCCAGCATATCTACCTCTCCCCCTAACTTGCTGGCAATAATACTCCAAGATTTGCTGCTACTATCTTCAACATTTATTTAAAGGTATGAAATTAAGTAATTCAACATAAATGACAAAATTATTTTTAAAAGTTATTTTTAACATTATTTTAAACTGCTAGTTATCTATCATTAAATGGTATCAAACAATAATGATTTAATAGAAGAGCTTTAGTTCCAATTACCCCCATTTTATTTTCTTTAATAATCCCAATTTTTGCCTAGAGAGCTTTGACACATTTCGTATTTTTTTAAATGAGATGGGCACTGTTATAAAAGGATTTTGAAGAACTAATTTAATAATGGCAGTATATTTCTCTTTAGAACATGTATGGGAAAGATCAAAATTTCTGGTCTCTATTAGTTTTAAGAAGTAGCAGATTGTAATTGTGGAATAATTTTGTAACATTGTCAGATATGTAATTTCCTTTTTCTGAATACAGCTTGTACCTCTAAAATCTGGCGCACAGCTCAGGTAGGCTGGTGAGGGACCGGGAGCTGGAGCTAGGCTCAGCTGGGCTGTAGGGAGAGCCAGGAAGCCCAGTGTGGGGGCAGAGGGGACCAGCAGCAGGGGCCCTGAAATGACCACCTCTGGTCTGGAAAAATCCCTCATCTGGGACCAGGTGCCAGACCAGGGAGGTCCAACCTGTACTGTCCTTGCCCACCTTTCCCTTCCTCTGTGGAAAAAAAAAGTTTAAAACTCTAAAGGTGTGTCTAGACTACATGGCTCCGTCGACAGAGCCATGTATATGAGGCAGAACGACAAAGTGAAATGAAGTGGTGATTTAAATTGCCACAGCACGGCAGTCTAGATGGGGATCTGCCAACCCCAGAACTCTTCTGTAAGCCTCAGCATAAAGGATCTGCCGACGAAGGGTTCTGGGATCATCAGATCCCCGTCTAGACTGCCGCGCTGTGCCGACAAACAGCTGATTGGCACAGGGTGGCGGCCATTTTTATTTCAATGAAGCAGCGATTATTTATATCACTGCTTCATTTCCCTTTCTCGAGTAAACTAATCTACATGGCTCCGTCGACGGAGCCATGTAGTTTAGACGTACCCTAAGTGAGAGTGTCAGTGGTCCTGATTCTGCATCATTAAAACAGGGTCCTTAATCTTAAATTAGGGGTTTAAATGGGATGCAAGTGGTGTATAAAATTTTGTGCTGGCATTCTGCACAATGGTGAATTGTACAGAATGCCAGCTTACCTGACAGCTTACCTCTAGACTACTCCAAACTTAAACAACACAAAACAAATTGCTTAAAATAAAAAGGATCATTCTAAATGCTATTAATAGTATTCTGTTTTCTATGTGATAGTTCTCTACAGGTCAAATCCTGGTCTCAGAGAAGTCAGAACAGTACATAATTTACTAGCATCTTTAAAAAGGATATATGCTTTGTAAATTATGTCCAATTCAAGCCAGGTTTTTTACATTCAGCAAACAACTTGCTAGCATTTCAGTACTTTTGTTTACATATTCACAGTGCTAGCAATTATAGTGAGGGTTAACCTTAGTGCATCCTATTAAAAAAAATGTAGCCTTAATGATTAAGAAAGTAGGAACGTATTTTCCTAAACTTTGGTACATATAAAAGTATTACAAAGCTATTGAAACCTCAAGACTAAAGCCAATTCATTTTTGTCATCATATACCTGAAACTGAAGTATTATGTAAAAGCTAAACAATGCCAAATGGCTTTGGCAGAGATCAAAAGCCAAATCTATTTGTTCTCTTTCATCTTCAGTGTTCCATTTCCTAGCAGAATGACCTTAGTCAAATATCTATTAAAGTTAACTTTTGATCTCACCCCCTTTTCTGAAAAAAGAAAAAAAGTCAATCTTTAAAATTTTCTTCCTGAGACAGTTACACTATTGTGTTTTCATGTTCCAATAGTGTGTGAGTAAATAGGATTCCCTGATATATGTGATAGAACAGCGGTTAAATGGGACAATCATTTTTGTGTCAGAGGCAGGAATCAAAAGGAAGCATCCTTCAGAGGCTGTTAACTGGAAAAATCCCCCCAGGTCAGTGGAAACATGTTAACTGGTCATTCTGCTCCCTTTTTGGTTCTTTGATGAAAATGCCTTGTAATTTGATGACAGATAACATTTGTAATACAATTTTCTCATCACCAGTTAAAGCTGCCTAGTGATTAATCAGGAAAAAGATTCATTTTTTCTAAGTGTGAAGCTTTTTGTTTTTAAAGCAGAAATAAGTTGTCTTATGGGTATCCTTAATTGCCTGAATAGGATTACAAGGATATTTCTTCGTCATCTTTAGGGATCTTGCAAATTATCATGTCCTAATGCCTTACATTCACTTTTCATTTAAATATAGTAAGATACCAATTATATATTAAATATGTACTAATTATTAAAACAACACAAAAAACTAAAACCACTGGAAATATTTGTCTTTAACACCACAGTTAGATTTGAATAATCATTCACTGTTAATTAACCTGTAATAACTATCCAATTAAACCTAACTCTTTAGCTATAATGTGATGGTCATGGCAATTTAAATACTTAGCCAAAGATTGTTTTAAAACATTTAATTAAGAGAAATACACATGAAAGTAACAGTATTCATCTTTTGCACAAATTATCAAATCTGAATTAATGTTATAATCAGCAGGTGGCTAATACACATTAATATACAATCATCAAAATTACATACATAATGAGTTAACTATATGCCTATATCCATATTATAACATATCGTACTCAGTTTATCAGTGTGGAAAAACATCTTGCATCAGCTTTAAACTTCTCAGCTATGAAAACCTAACGAGAATTATTATCACTTATCACCAATGCTGGGCCCGCCAAACTAATTTAAAATGTTTACAACTCTTCAGCGAAGGGTATTACCAGAAATAATCCTTAATAGAGTGTAGTCTGACTGTATTAATTTAAAAGTGTGAAACTGTTTTACATTAATGCAACAAAATTAAATATCAAGCCTTACATACTATCTGAACTTTCCTTGGATTTAAATTCTAATAGATTGGTGTTCTATATTCTTATTTGAAGTTTTTGTGTGTGAAATATGGTTCTTGTAATGTGATGCTTTTGAAGCAGGATGTAACATGATGTCACCAATTAAGAAATTGTTCTCTTAAGGTGTGTCTACAAAGCACATTTATTTTGAAATAATGGCCATTATTTCGAAATAGCAATGCAAGTGTCTACACAGCAATTCCATTATTTCAAAATAATTTCAAAATAACAGATGGCTTATTCAGAAATCTGTAAATCTCATTCCATGAGGAATAACACCCATTGAGAAATAGCTTTTTCAAAATAGGGCGTGTGTGGACACGGCAGCTGGGGTTATTTCAAAATAAGAAGCTTCCAGGAAATCCCACAGGTGCCTTGCTGACCACTCTGTTCCATACTCATCAAGACTCTATAGTTCCTCTTCCCCTGCAGTCCTTAAAGCTGCAGCCACAGGGGAAGGGCTTGTGTCAGGAAGCTCTGGCCCTCACAGCCTCCAGCCACACTGCTGCTGCCACAACCACTCCAAGGGCCATCATGAGTGAACCTCGAGCCCCCCAACAGCCCACCCCCACTCTCAGGGAGCAGTCTGATGGCTCCCAGGAGCCTGCTGGCACCACAAGAGGCACATGCTGTCCTTGTCTGGGGCAGAGATCCTGGCCCTCGTAGAGGTTTGGGGTAAGGAGGAAAATCTCCAGGATCTCTGCACCAGACGGTGCCATAGTGATATCTACAGCCGCATGGCTGATAGCCTGGCCACAAGGGGCCACATCCAAACCCAGGAACAGTTCTGGATGAAAGTTAAAGAGCTCTGCCAGGCCTATTTCAAGGTGAGGGAGTGCAGCTCCCGCTTCAGGGCAGGAGCCCACTCCTGCCTCTATTAGCTGGACCTACACGGCATCCTAGGGCATGGAGCAGCCTCTTCCCCACCCTGGTGGTTGACTCAGGGCTGGAGACACCCGTCGTTGCCTGCCCAGAAGGCAGAGCTGGTCATGGGGAGGGGGAGAAGGAGGAGGAGGACCCCGATGTGGCCAGCACCATCACCTTGGTGACACTGGAGCTGGTAATCCACAGCCTGGATGTGTCCCAGGCATCCTCCGAGGTTGGGGAAGGATCATCAGGTGAGTGATCTTAGGCACATGACACAGACAGGTTGGAGATGGTGGGCGGCGAGGGGCTGGGACGCACACCTCACTCGGCCTTCTTGGCCTGGGGATCGTGCTGCAGTCCATCCACGTGGATGCACGTGCAGCGCCAGTCTGGGCCACACAGCCCCAGGGGGCTGGACCTATCCTCTTGCTCCTATCCTCATGCTCACCAGGTCTGACACCTGGGTGGGACACTCTCCCACCACAAGGCACCACTAGAAGGTGGATGGGGACATGGGCGCACACACACACTCAGGAGTGCCACACATGGCACACGGGCATACCTATACGCGTGAGGAAGCAGCCGCTCCCTGCCACTCTCCCCCTACACCCTGACCCTCTTTCCCCCAGTGTCCAGGGACACAAGTCCTCTCCTCTTAGGACGCTACCACTGTCAGACCCAGGGCGTGTGTGGCACTGAGGCAAGCCCAGCTGGCCCGGGGCCTCCACTCCCGCCTACAGGATCTCAGTGTAGCTGGCAACTTCCCATGTCTGCTTGTCCTTGGGACATGGACGGGGAGGGGGAGCCTGCTCCCCTGGGAACATCTGGGCCTCTATAGGAAAGGGCCCGCTGTCCAGGCCATAGATGGTCTTGCTCTCAATACGTCTCCTTCAGCTGACCCAAAAACTGTCGGTCTCAGCTCACAGATGAGGGCAGTGCTACCGGGACAGTGTATCCAGAGATGACTAACCATCACTCTTTATTCTCCTTAGCTGGACCAGCTGTGAGAGGGGGATGGGTGACACCACCCGGGGCAGCTGCCTGACACCAGGGGAACTGCAGGCACTGGAGAATGTAGGAGGAGCTGCTGTGGGAGCACATCTCTGTGATTTGGGCCCTGCATGAGATGCTGGACCAAAGGCTCCAGGAGGACATGCAATTGCAGAGAGAATTGAAGGGAGTTTCTGCGGCAGGGCTGCACCATGTGCACGACCATTCCGTCTCTTCTCACCCTCCCAGAGCCAGCTCCTGCTCCTGTTGCCACTCCTGCCCCACCTCCTATGCCAGCCTCTGCCCACCTCCTATGCCTGACTCTGTTCCAGCTCTACCTCCTTCTTCTCCCCCAGCCTCCCCTCTTCCCATGATCCCCGAGGTCCCCGCACATGAGGCGGTGGAACCAACTGAGACAGGCACCAATCCCACTCCCAGACATGAGCCTCTCCTCCCCCCTCCTCCTCCCAATTTGAAGGTTCTCATCTTCCCCTCCCCCCACTCTCCTCTCCCAGGTTCTTTCCACAGTCCCTCCCCAATTACTTTGCCCCAAATAAAAACTGCACACAGTTGATTGTTGCCAAAAAAAAGTCTGTTTTATTGTCTCTGCAGGGGAGGGGGAAGGTAGGAAAGGCATAGAGGGGCAAGGCACAGGCCCCTACTGGGGAGGCCCCAGGGAGGGTGTCACTGGGGTCTTTGTGAAAAACTCTCCCTCAGGGTCTCCTGGATGCGTACCCCTGCCTATTGGGCTGGCTGGACGGCAGCTATGCGAAGCTATTCAAAGGCCCTGCCAACCCGGTCTGCCTCCCCCTTCCGCTCACATATGTTGTGGAGAATGCAACATGCAGCCATCACCTGGGGAATGTTCTGCTCCCCTGCGTCCAGCCAGGTGAGGAAGCATCCTCACTATTGTGTGGGCCCTGCCGAGCCTAGCATTAAAGCATTCCTTGCTGGGGTCATGGTGTTCAGTGTAGGGCTTCATGAGCCATGGCATGAGAGGGCAGGCTGCGTTTCCAACAATGCACAGTGGCATGTCCACGTCCCCAACCCTGATGGTGATGTCAGGGAAGAAAGTTCTGGCTTCCAGCTTCTAGAAGACACTGGAGTTTTGAAGTTGCGGGTGTCATGCGCCTTCCCCGACCATCCAACGCAGATGTCAGTAAACTGCCCACAGTTGTTGAGGCGGGCCTGCAGGACCATGGAGAAGTACCCCTTGTGGTTGATGTAGATAGATGCCTTGTGGTCAGGGGCCTGGATGGGAATGTGGGTGCTGTAAATAGCTTCCCGTCCCTCTGCAGTTGGGGAGACGCATGGCGGCAAATGATGGGGTCCACGTCGCTGAGATTGATGACCCTGCGCAGCAGGACAGTGTTGATGGTTCTCACCACCTGTTGTAGAAGAAGACAGACAAATAAACAAACGGAGAATCACAGGGATCCCTGAGCCCACCCTTCTTCCCTCCTCCACCACACCCAGAGCCACCCCCTATGTAGCCCATCCCTTGGTAGAGCTGCGTGAGGGCTGGATTGGAAAACCGCTCAGGGAAGGGGGCTATCACCCCCACCCCAACCTTCCCTTTCCCTAGGGTTCCCTATTCTAGCACTTCACACACACACCCCGGGACAACAGCCCGAGAGTGTCAGACCTGCATGATGAGGGCCCCGATGGTCAACTTCTCCATGCCGAACTAGTTTCCGACTGACCAGTAGCTGTCTGGCATGCCGAGCTTCCACACAGCAATGGTACCCTTTTCTCCAGGTGGATGGCAGGTGCATGTGTGTTCTGTCGGGTGAGGGCAGGAGCAATCCAGGCACACAGCTCCAGAAAGGTCTCCTTCCTCATGTGGAAATTTGGGAGCCATTGCTGGTCACTCCATAATGAGCCAGTCGCATCAGTTGGAACTGGTCTGCAGTTGCCAGAAGTGGTGGTGCATGTTGGGGTGCAGCTGGAAGAGCAGAGCGAGGGTCTTCTCAGTGAGCTCAGGGTTGTGTTCCTGCAGGGCCAGAAGGGCAGTCTGCAGAAACTGCTTCAGAAACTTCAGCACAACAGTTAGGGGCTGTTGTGTGCAGAGGCAGCTCCAGCTCCATGGCTGGCAAGCTGAGGTGTCTGCAAGGAAAACCACAGGAGTCAGAGAAAAGGCTTTGTTGTCCCTCAGAAAGGTAGGCAAGCAGGAGAAGAACCTGAGAAATGGCTGCACAGGGGGGTCTCTTTAAGCACGAATCTCAGATCACCTCAGGCAGCAGTTCCAGGAAGTAATTGTGTCCTGATGCCCTGCTTAAAGTGTTTCCGGGTGGCTTTAAATATGAGTTAACGTCCAATCAGAGTAGATGCTTTATATAAAAATAGCTAAGTGCAGTTTCGATGCCCTTTTTGTGTATAGACCTGCTATTTTGAAATAAGCTATTTCGGAAAAAAAATCAGAATTAGTTTATTTCAACATAAGCGTGCTGTGTAGACTTACCCTTAGTTACCTACTGACACTCTAAATCCACTCTGAAAAATAAGACAATGATTTACTCATTTGGCTTACTGAAATCACATTTACTCATTATACAGTTTCATTCTTGGTTTAATTTATAACAAGGACTCCAGTGTAATGTATCTGATCTATGCATAAGAGGGGAAATAGCACATTGTATATTAGACTGCTGAAAACCTCCTACAGTGCAATGTATGTAACATATCTGTGATGACAGACTTCTCCCAAATCAAAATGGATCTTGACAAAAAAATTAAGAGTTTCTAGGCTCTTATTTATAATCTCCTGTCTGATATGAGGATATTCTGGACATTTTACATGAGAAGATTATGCAAGTGTCTTTGTCAAATACATAGATAACAGAGATTTTTCACATTTCATACATTTCTCTTCTAACTCAGGAATCTAAATTCAGAATATAATATTCTATGTATGTGAATTTCTGACACCTGAAGGACTTTGTGTCCTTACAACATTCAATTTTGTATGTAGCTCGGTTTTTTTTATTTGTGATAGATAAAAGGGTCTTCATTTTTAAAAACAATTCTTTGTTTTGTTTGTTTAAAATATTCTTTATTTTATTTCATTATTTCAGAACACCATCTACAAAAGGAAACAATCCAATGGAAATGGCCTTTCCAGAATGTGAGGGGGATTGCAATATTTCTTCCTCTGCCTTTCACTGAAATGAAAGATATGTCATGTGGCCTGAAGCCTTCTATGGCCTTGAGGTTGACTTGTGATATGTCTTTCATTTCATTTAGGTGCATACTGAATTATCTGAAATGCTGCTGACTCTAACTGCAAAATGCTGTAGTCCATAAGAGGGAGTATGGTGTTAATGTGGAGAACAGGCTGAGAGCCCCAAAAGATATTAGTGTGTATGTATTTTCACAGAGCACCTCTTTGGCTCTGGCTCTCTCCCTCACTAGTTAGTTTGGAAAGCATATCTTTCCACCAACAATCTTTCTGCTCTTTGGCTAATTGAGTTTGAATGTGCACCATTTTCCAGTTAGTTAAATCTACTTCCTGGGCTATATATGTTGGAGGGAAAAATTTCAAACATATCAAATTGGAGGAATAATTACACAATTATACATTGGAATACTCATCTAAGTACCTGTTGAAATCAGTGGTTCCTGTTAAGTTAGGCTGAAGTATCATCCTGGCTGAAGCATCATTTTTAGATCTAGATACACAGTCAAGTAGAAATAATGCTTTTCTCCACATTCGTATGCAGCATAGGATAAAAGAGTTGCTGCTTATTTTCAAGCACAAAATATTTCAGCACACTTCCACCATCAAAGATGGTGCCACTCATCTTTCTGTAAAGGGAAATCCTGTCTCGCTAATCTATTAGAGTTCTTTGAAGGGCTTAACAAACATGCGGACAAGGGGGATCCAGTAGATATAGTATACTTAGATTTCCAGAAAGCCTTTGACAAGGTCCCTCACCAAAGGCTCTTGTGTAAATTACATGGCCAAGGTCCTTTCTTGGATTGAGAACTGGTTAAGAGACAGGAGACAAAGGGTAGGAATAAATGGTAAATTTTCAGAATGGAGAGGGGTAACTAGTGGTGTCCCCCAAGGGTCAGTCCTAGGATCAATCCTGTTCAACTTATTTATAAATGATCTGGAGAAAGGGGTAAGCAGTGAGGTGGTAAAGTTTGCAGATGATACCAAACTGTTTAGAATAGTCAAGACAGAAGCAGACTGTGAGGGACTCCAAGATCTCACCAAACTGAGTGACTGGGCAACAAAATGGCAAATGAAATTTAATGTGGATAAGTGTAAAGTAATGCACATCGGGAAAAGTAACCCCAACTATACATACAGTATGATTGGGGCTAATTTGGCTACGAAAATCAGGAAAGAGATCTTGGAGTTATCGTGGACAGTTCTCTGAAAACTTCCACACAGTGTGCAGCGGTGGTCAAAAAGGCAAATAGGATGCTAGGAATTATTAAGAAAGGGATAGAAAATAAGACCCAGAATATCTTACTGCCCCTGTGTAAAACTACAGGGGGAGGGATGGCTCAGTGGTTTGTGCATTGGCCTGCTAAACCCAGGGTTGTGAGTTCAATCCTTGTGAAGGCCATTTAGGGATTTGGGGCAAAAATTTGTAAGGGATAGTACTTGGTCCTGCTGTGAAGGCAGGGGACTGGACTCAATGACCTTTCAAGGTCCCTTCCAGTTCTAGGAGATAGGCAATCTCCATTATTACATAGTGCTTGATTCTGCCAAGAGGGCAGGGGACTGGACTTGATGACCTCTTGAGGTCCCTTCCAGTTCAAAGATTGTATGATTCTATAATATGATCCTCCTACATCTTGTCAAAGTGTGGTAGTGTATGAAGAAGTCATTGTAATGGCAATATGCGTGGCAGTATATAACCCCTTAATTATGTTTTTCTGTTGGAATTACTGTAGGCTGAAGGTAGAAGAAACAGTATCAGAGCACTGGACTTATTCCAGTATATCTAGAGAAGAGTAGTATTACGACTTTTTCAGTATCATTTCAACAGTAGTGCAGCTAGCACCTTTTGATAGTTACTGCATAGGAAATTGCACTTAAATTAGTAAATATACAAAGAATTTAGCTTTTATACTTTCAATTCAAAATTTGAACAATAAATGCCACTATTTTTTTTCTTCTCCGTTCCCAATTAAATAAAATCAGGGCTTTTCTCATGAGTCTTTGCAACTGGAATAATTCAAATGTCACAGACAAAAAAAGTCTTCTTTCATATAGCTTTGCCTGCAGTAGAGATGTAGAATGTAAGCTCTTTAGGAAGTGGATCATATTTTCCTTTGTTTGCTCAGTGCTGAACACAATAATGACCATCAATCAATGATTATACTAGTGGACGAAGAACTGCCAACAACCAGGAAGGTACAATACAGTATACAGGACAGCAAATTCTGACCAGCAATACTGGGGGAAAAAAACAGTTATCATAACTTGAAAATGCTCCCTCTCTCAATATGAGGAGTTGAGGGTTGGACTGGCATGGTCAGGGAGATGAGGCAAAAGTGCACACTTGGGCTACGTCTAGACTACATCCCTCTGGTGACAGAGGGATGCAAATCAAGCACATCAAAATTGCTAATGAAGCCAGGATTTAAATATCCTCTGCCTCATTAGCATAAACATGGCCGCCACTTTTTTTCGAAATGGAGATTTTTAAAAAAACAATGGCAGTCTAGATGCAGCTCTGTCAAAAATAAAGCCTTTTTTGACAGATCCTGTATTTCACAAAAAAATGAGGTTTACAGGATCTGTCGAAAAAGACTTTATTTTCAACAGACCCGTGTCTAGACTGCCATTTTTTTTTAAATCTATTAAAAAAAAAGCGGTGGCCATGTTTATACTAATGAGGCGTGGGATATTTAAATCCCAGCTTCATTAGCAATTTTGAAGTGCTTGATTTGCATCCCTCTGTCGACAGAGAGATGTAGTTCAGACACACCCTTGATGAGGCAGAAACTGGGCCCTTCCCCTTCTTTGGGCTCTCTACTTCCCATTGGCTTGGCTTGGAAGACTGGGAATAGCTAATTGGTTCTAGTATTCTCTTCCACTACACCCAACCTCCCAGTTTATTTAAAGCTTCCCTAGGCTTTTAAAGAGCTTGTTGGGCCTTTAGCAAGCCCACAGCCCCTTCCATTGTTGTAATATAAGAGCTATGCTTCTCAGGATGCTGGAACTCTGAAAAATAGCTTGTTTTCAGATTAATTTTTCTTGTTCACCTAAATTGGCCAAGATCTGGTAGTTTTTCTTCAGCTTCCCACAGAATCATGAAAGCATCACTGGGCTGAAAGGGATAGACTTGACAGTTGAATAATAGGAAAGGTAGCTAAAAGAGCAGCACCCACCATTAAGTGACCCAGGATTTCATTGGTGGGCTGTGTGGCTGTAGTAGAATGGGCCACTAACGTCTTCAAGGACTGAGGTCTCTCCTTGGTACTTTCTGCACTCGTATGTGGGGAAGGTTATTTGATTCAAAAGTGAACTGAGCCCCTACAGCAGGGGTGTGGAACCTAAGGCCCAAGGGCCAGATATAGCCCTCAGCTTACTTGTATCTAGCCTCCGAGGCTTGGGGCCCCCCAGCATTGGGGAGCCTGCTCTGGCACTCCATCCCACCACCTGCCACAGGGCTGGAGAACACAAAATCTATTAGACGGGGTCCCCCTAAGCTGTGGTATGTGAAGGGAATGGGGGGAGCGTCTTCCTCCTTCTCAGTTGGGGGCCATATCAGTGAGGGTTTCCAGAAAAGGTTCTTTACCCCAGCATAGAGGTACATTGAGGAGGTTTTATATCAAGTTATTGGTCATATGGTGGAGCTTTGTAACAACATTGGAACCAGTTAAATGCCTGTTATGTGATAGTAGGGAGTGGGAACAGTGTTCCCCCTAATTTTCCCCACTCCTGAGTGAATTGAATTTTGATATGTGCACCATTGTGGAGGTGATTGGTGCACATAACAAAATTCATATAGTGGGAGTGGGGCCAAGCAGTTCTGAGTCCAGGAGGAAGCTCAGGCCTGAGGTGGAGGGTTGAGGTGCAGGGGTGTGAGGACTCCAGCAACTGGTGTGGGTTCTGGGGTGAGCCCAGGAATGAGAGGTCAGGGCTGGGACAGAGGATTAGGGTGCAAGGGCTCTGGGGATGAGGGGTTTGGCATTCAGGAATGGGCTCCAGGCTGCAGGATTCGGAATACAGGAGGAAGTTGCGGGTTGAGGAATGAGGTTGGGGTGCAGGAGGGATTATGGGCTTAGGGTGTAGGAGGTTGCTGTGCGTTGGGATACTCAGGGTGGGGCAGGGGCTTGGGTTTCAGGCTTTCTTGGGTGGCTTTTGGTCAGCAGCATTAAGGCTAGATACTTGGTGCAAGCCTGTTCTGGAGTGACACATTGTGCCCTGGATGTGGCCAGCAGGTCCAGCCCCTAGGTAATGGCATGAGGCTCCCCAGCTCATGGAGCCCCGTGGTTCCCCCATTTGGCAGCTGGACCTGCTGCGTTGGCCACTTCCTTGCTGGTTCCATTATGGGGCTGCTCCAGCCAGGAGGGAGGCACCTTTTCCTTCCAGCCTTAGCATAGCGTTACCCCAGTAATGGCAGCTCCATGCTGGAACTGGCAGGGAAGGTCCCCTATCTCTTGCCTGTGTCAGCGCCATACTGGGGCCAGCAGATTTGTGCCAAGGTCAGCAAGGATTGGTGACTCTCTAATGGCAACAGCAGATTAAGGGCTTGGGGAGAGGCATCTCTACTTGCTGCAGCCCTGAACCCCTGGACAGGACTTAAGGGGAAGCTTTGCAGCAGCACCACTTAGCAGGAATTTAGAGTGGTAGGGAAAGTATATAATGCTCCTCTCCAATGTTAATTACTGTTGCAGTCTCAGATCCATATCTGTGTCTGTTCTTCAGTTGCCTGTGCCCTGATAAAGCCTTCTTGTTCACTCACAAGTGATGAATGGCAAGCTTCACTTAGGCCTAGTTTCCAGTAACCTTATGTTAAGAAGCACATAATCTTTACAGATAGTCCCATGGATTTCCATGGAACTGCTTATGGATTGAGGCACTACTTAGTAACCTTAATGAGTATGGGTTCTTAACCCATCAAATGCTGTAGTATTTAAACTTTTCATTTGGAAAACAAAGTTCCTCTTTGCATTTGTAGTCACAACAATCATCTTCACTGCAACGTTTTGTCTTCTTGAGTTTGCAGAGATACTGTTAATCTGTTCTTGTCCTAGCTTTGCTCAATAGCAGAGTGAAATGAATGTTTGCTCAGTTTTGTCATTGCTATTCAGAACAAACAGCAGAAATGGAGGCTGGGAAGGAAGAGACATAGAGACTTCTATCCCTAGGCGGCTTTGGGGAGGACAGACTGCCAATAGGAGCATTGTTGTGGCATTCTCAAAAGCATCCAAACCCTGTTCCCATTGAAATCAAAGACACTGCTCAGAACTTTTGAAAATTTGACCATTAATATCCATGCAGAGAAGGACCTTTGTTTTAAGATTTTATCTGAGCTCTCTCACACAGACTTCATGTCACTCCAGTATTTACCTCAGCAAAAGCAGATATACAAATTTTTAAACTGTGGTTTCAGAGACCTGATTCTTGGACAACTGAGCTATTCAGTCTACTGCAAAAAACTATATTTATAGTACTACCAGTCCAATTAGAAGCAGGAAATAGCTTGAAATTTCACACAAAGGATTCAATATTTTCACAAGAATTCCAGCCTAATTAATTTTGCATACAGAAAAGATTTGCATCAACACCAGATAAGTGTTCACACTTTTTAGCGTTTTAATGAAAAAGGATTCCAAAACTTTAGAGGGTTGTCCATCACTGCAGTTTACAAACAAGTGAGTCAAAATTACAGACATGGATTTAATAGCCACAGAATAAATATGGAGGAAGGATTCACAACAGTTAACTTATCTCACATGCGAGAGCATGCATTTTTCTCTTCCTTACAACAAGCTATGATATGATCATGGGGTTATGGAATGTAAAGGATAAATAAATTCAGTGTGGCTGGTCTTATTAATCACATAATTTGAAATTTTCATGAATCATACTTATTCTATGAAGGACAAATGAATCCTGACATCAAAAGCACAAACCAATGATATACATATCCCATGAGAAAACATTCTGGTAGCAGTGTATATTGCAATAAATATGCTTTAAGATTAACCTGACAAAGTCACAGACTGCATATTGGGAATGTTTTTCCAGTTCAGCCCCCAATACTTCCTGTGGGCCCCAGTGTTTACATGTAGGGATGTCAACCCTATTCATGTCTCTCTATCTAGGATAGCAAGTCATTACTATTGATTCATCTTGTCACTGGATGTCAGGAGGGCTGGGGCAGTGATGTGCTTCCCTGTTATGAGACTGCAAGTGCCATCTTTGTGATCTGCCTTGACCTCTATATGCTTGGAGCCCAGGAGTTAGCATTGTTCCTTATAATTGTAATTTATTTTGTGTATTGTTACCAAGAAGACAAATTTACTAAATTATTATGCTTTATTTTTTATTTTTTTTAATTAGTCCCATGTCAAAGCATTTGTGAATTGGGACTTACTGCAGCTTTATGAAGACCACCAGCTGTTAGTCATAGAATTTTGCTAATTGTATGCATTAGTGTACTTGTTTCTTCTTATTGAAATCTGAATCCCAATGGTAGATTTCTGTTTCAGATTTGTTTACATTAAATTAGTATTGGTATTTTTGTGTTTCATACTAAGGCTGTTAGAGAAGAAACAGATGACCCCCATCGGCTCTTAGGTCACTTCTTTCTTCTCTAACAAAGGCTTTTAACAAGATGGTTATATTTGCAATCCATATATATATATAAAATAGTTTATAAAACAACTATATAAAAAAGAGTGTGAGATTTTCAATGATACATAGTTTAATGGGCTGGCCAGTCTGTGTCTTTCCAGCTTACTTCCTCTGTAACCTGTGGAATAGTCTGTCAGTCAATCACATATATAGAATTAGGAAAAGGTCACAGTAATGTGGCATGCTAAGAGTATTAAGCAGTACAATCATGGCAAATCATTCTTATGGCATAGATTGTAGAAAGAACGGAAAATGTCACAGAATTAATCAATTCTCATGAGAGAGGCTATAAGAGGAACAAAGGGAAAATACAGTGTAATTCTCTCTTACTGTTTTTTTTCATTCTGATTTCTTAGTTTCCTTCATATATTATAACCTACACTTTTCATTATAATAATATACAGTTAGCCTTGAGGATGTGAAACTTTCTGTAAAAGATGTAGTTGGGCATTCTCATGCAGAGTTTTAGCATCATTTTTCATTTTATCATTCTTCAAGACCTTATAATTTTTCTATGTCACTCCATAAAATAAGCAGTACATCTGGGATTCACATATAGAAACTTTTGCATTATGTGGTATATCTACAAGAAATCTGAAAACAACATCAGATTCAGGAATACTGGGTAACTGACTAAATTTCCAGACAACTTAAGTGTGTTTATAATTTCCAGCAAACAGACTTTTTTCACATTCTTAAAGTTATCTCACTTGTATTTTATAATTTCATTACATATAAATGTGTAGGGCTCTTTTTCCCTTCTGAAGAAAAACTTACTTTATTCTCATTTTTCTTATTTTATTTTTACAATTTTTGTACAAATGTATTTCCAAATTTGAAATTTTTCCCTATTTCTTAAAATACAAAACCAAAACACATGTATTTTCATATTTACACACAAAGGGCCAAATTCTGTGTGGTTTATGGAGAAAGGCATAACGGCATAACTCGGTTCTAAATAAAATAGCATATTATCAACAGGGCTCAAAGAACTACTTCTTATTAAGTTGCCTGACATTTTTCATTATAAGATCCTGTTTTTAGTTACTCATAAATGCACCAAATTTTAACTTTTTATGCTGAAAATTTCCACAGTGACTGTCTACCACATGTAAAGTCTTTCTGGAAAATCACAACCAAAATTTCTTGACTGTTTCTGAGGAGACTAGGAGGAACTATGTTTGTGTCCCCATATTAAAAACTTCTGATGACATTTTCTTTGAAAAGCTATTGTCCTGTACCCCTATACTTTGGAGCAAGGAATTGAATAGGCAGGGAGGCATTACCTTTGTGCCAGAGATGTGCCTTTTTCTATCCCCATGAAAACGTCTAAATTATAACCCTTAAAATAATTGCAGTTCAAATATCATTAGTGACTTCTTTGACTTGATAAGATTCCAGAGAGATTCATCTGCAGTGAGCATGCACCAGCCTGGGGTTGAGCAGAATTTTCCTTGCAATTAAATCTCTGGATTGCTGCAGACAATGCCAGGTCCAGCAAGCAGAATTGATAGCACAGAGCTTGTCCATAGAGAGAGATTACTCATTTGAGTACAGAGGGAAGAAGAGCCAGACTTGCAAGAGTGGGGTGTGGGAGCGGGTTGGGACAAGAGCCTGAAGTTGGGCAATCAAAATGGGACTAGAGGCTGGCAGGGGAAACTAGGATTGAGAGTTGGGATGTGAAGGAAATGAGTCTGACTGAGCAAGGAGACTGGACCTAGGAGCCAAGGTGAAGATAGCACTTGGAGCCAGGGGAAACTAAGAGTGGCTGAGCAAAGAGACAAGTACTGGATTGGGGGAAAAACAGGGCAGTAGTTGAAGGGAGGACTAAGATCAGGTGACTGGAGGATAGGGGGACTCAGTGAGCAATATGACTAGAACTAAGAATGAGTGGGGCTGGTAAGAGAGGGAGGTAAAGGAGGGTTTGAGACAGATCTGACAGATTGCAAAACTGGAACTGACTGGGACAAATAGCTTGGTTACTAGGATGGACATGCATATTGAGCTTGGAGAGAAGCATGGGGAGGGAGTCTGGGACTGGAAACCAGTGTGGATATGCTGGAAGCCACAGTGGAGGTGAGAGAGAGATTGGATAAGGACCAAGGCTGGAAGGAACTTGGACTTGCTGGGAAAGGAGCTAGGAGATGGTGGAAAGTCTCGGAAACATGGAGCCTGGAGGAGCAGTAATAGGTCTTGATAGGCAGGGAGATGGACTTAGGATGGGAAGACTGAGAGTGGAGACTGGGACTGGGATGGGGTGAGGGGTAAGATAATAGGACTTTGATGAGGAACCAGAGGTAGGAAAGAGACAGGACTGGGATTCTAACATGTTGTAGGGCAGAAAGGATCATGCTTTGGGGAATATTTGGCAGCAATCTGAGCCCAGTGTAGCACACTCACCTCTATAGCATAAAATAGAATCTCTGATTTCTGAGCCTCACTATTCCTTGGCTGTGAGGAAATATTGTGAAACCCACTGGCAAAATGTGTGTTTCATCCCTCTATTATTCAGGTCCACATAGAGGATGACAACTACTGCTATCAGCTTCAGTGACAGAGGCCTGTGTGTCAAATCTAAAGGGTACAATCCTGCTGATGACCCATCTGATTGTCAATATGCCACATGATGGAATTTTTCCCCAATTTGTCTTTTTTTAAAGCCATAGAAAATTACACAAGAACTATGTTAATAGAACATTATTAAGATTGCAAAGTCAAGCACTCAAAAATTAGGAAACATCAGAATGAAGGTTGCCTGTGCATTCTTAATTCATCCCCTTACGTGTATGCATCTGATAATCTTTAATTACATGATAACAAACTATGTTTTCAACAGGACTCCAGTTTCATGAGAGACAAGGATGGATCTGATCTGGGAGTGAACCAGGGTTGTGTAGTGAAGGAGTTTTACTTGTAGGATCTTCTGGTTCATTTGTTGGGGGAGCTGGAAGGCATATTGTGAAGGAAGCAAGACATTTCAAAGAAAGAGAAAGATGGTCTCAAGCTTCCCTGGAGACCCAGGGTCTATCCTTGCAGCTCTTTCAAAGAGCTCTATATAATGTTAGGCAAGTCACTTGAACCAGTCTTTCACAAGTAGTCGCCAACTATGTGAACAAATCATTTTCTGGTGCTCCTGCAATCTGATTTGCAGGATTCTGAGCACTCACAACTGAAGCTGAAGTCAATGGGAGCTCTTAACTTGATCAGATAAAGATAGCATGCTATGTATTCTGAAATGTCAGGCCCTACATGTCCCAAACTGGTCAACTAAAATAAGTTGGAACTTTTGACCTTAATCTCTATGTTCCTCTTTTTCCAGTCTGTAAAACAGGGAAAATTCAACTGATTATCTAACAGCCTATTAAATAATGAATAATTCTGCTTTCATAGCAGCGTTTGAATACAGTGCCATAGGCCTTATCACAGAGGAAAGAACAAAATATAGCTAAATATACTTCATTAAGTGAGAATTAACCATTCAGTGTACTGAGTGAGGCAGAGAGCATGTGGGAAGACAGCACTTGACCATAACACACGTGTACACAACGAGGCCAATTTAAGATTATACATAAAATTTTAATTCTGGCATTTCCTAACTTCTAAATATTTGATAATGTCACCATAACAATGTTCTTTTAACTTAGTTTTTCATGTGTAATATATTAAATATACTAGTATTAAAAGTACATTCTTAATGAAAAAAATTAGTTATTTGAACATTTTTATTCAGTTTTATTATAGCTAACATCTTCAGTTACATTAAGTGAAAGAGATTAGATAACTTTTCTTGATTTTCAACTTTTCTTTATACATGTGACCGCACATTTTGTTTAAATGTTTTCACTTTTTTTGCTCTATAATATTCACTGAATCAGTTTGACTGTTGTTTGTGAAGGTATTTCTCCCAGCAAGAGAAGAGAGAGAAATTTTTGACTCAGAACAATTCAAGAAGGAACAATGTGAATTACAATCATTGTGTAGGGAGAACTGTTAGGTCCAGGCACCTTTATTAGTATATTAGCTTTTATGTTAATACTAATGCAAATATGATGTATCTTTCTTTTATGGAGGATTTCAGAAGACAGCATTGACCAATGACTACATCATAAGTCCAAGAGGGAAGAAACATAGTTTCATATTACAGCTGTGCTGCTGACTTGCTCTGTGAGCTTGACAAATCTTAATCACATTTGTGAAGGACTTTGAGTTCTACAAGTGAAAGCTTTATTTTATGACCTGTTTTATATGTCCTAGGGTTTCACCATACTTAACAGACACTGAACTGAGTTTCATGATATCCCTGTGAAATTGAAAAAAATAGATTTGTGGACCACACGCATGAACCTATTCCACCACTATTCAAAGTCAGATTCATAAGTCTTCTGTACATTTCTGTGACTTTCTGGCAGAGGCATAACACAGAGCAGCCAATTTCTGCCAAGAACTGCTGCTGTTGCATGCAAGTTTTCTGATTGTATGCAAAATGCCAGCCAGAGTTTGACACCAGTATTTGAATTTGGCACTAAAATGTTATTTTATTTTATAACATATATAATATATGTAACAAAATATATATAATTTATGACATATAATATTTGAAAGTAACAAGAAACTTTATTACAAGTAATGAGAGACAATGAAGAGACAATACCCTATTCATTTAAATCAGAAGATTGACTCAAAAAGATTTTGGACAAAATTTTGTTCTCATTTGCATAGTGTAATGTGGAATAATTCCACTGACATTTATAAAAGGAAAATAATTAATGGGACTAATTCTGCTCTCCTGTTACTAGCATAAATCAAGAAAGCTACCCCAGGTTTGCTGTTGTAACACAAATGAAATTAGGTCTTTTTATCTGTAACTGATTCCATCTTTATTTTTCTCCATTTCTAAAATCTGTAGTTTGACACATATTCTTCTTCACCAGATTTCTTTCCTATTTTTCACATACATAACATCTAACAAGCATGTTTTGTTGTGATTTGCTCTCTAACTCATCTATTTTCTCTTCGTAGTTAATACTGTTAGCTGTCATTTTGCTTTCTCTTATTGCTACTTCTAAGAGTCTGTGTATACTATCAAGTTTTGTTGCGGAAGCTAATGTCCACATGCAGAAAACATGGATATCCAAAGCAGAGTGGACTGGAAAGGTCCATGATGCACACATCTTCAGGATCACTGGCCTGTACAGAAAGCTGCCAGTGTAGACTTTATTCCCAGACCACAAGATTACAGTGGGAGCTGTGGAAATGCCCATTGTGATCCTTTGAGATCAGGCTAACTCCTTTTAGCCCTGGCTCATGAAACTGTATGTAGGGCACATGGACAGCAGTAAGGAGTGTTTTAACAACAGGTCGAGCAGGTGCCGCATGGTGGTTGAATGCACATTGGGCTGTTGAAGGCAAGATGGAGGTGTCGCTATGGCAGTCTAGACTTCTCTGAGGACAATAATCCCATGGTTATCTCAGCGTGTTGCACTTTGCATAATTTGTGTGAATCTGAGAGGGAATTGTTTGTTCAGGGGTGGAGCACTGACACACAGTCCTTGGCTGGAGAGTTTGAGCAACCAAACCAGAGCTGTCAGAGCTGCTTGATTCAACACCTGAGATCTCCATCTGTTCCTCCATCACCCTGATCAATGTTCTCTAGCTTGCCTGTCAAAGGCCTGGGTTTCCTTGCAATTGCACAGCTCTCTTTCCAAACATTATTCCCGATGTCTACAGTCCTTGCTTGATTTAGCACTTCGGAAATCAAATCCTCCTTGTTTCTTTTAAACACTTCCTTATCTGCTGCAACTTCTCTAATGCAGTTTGTGACAGAGATGTCAAGATCTCTGCTGTTCAGCACAAAGCACAAAAAGAAGTTTGTTAACATCAATTCTTACATTGTAACATTTCACTTGCAAACCTCTTTTGCAACATTTCCACTTACTTTCCTGCTGGCCCTTGCAAGGAATGCATCTCAGCAGGCATCATACTCGTGGTGAGTAAGGGAGTGAGGATGACTGGCAGCTTTGCATATCAACAAAAGAAATTCCAGTTGAGGCTAGAAAATTCCTTTTGCTGGAACATCGTTCTAATTATGCCACACTTCTTCACAGGTAGGTGTCATCCTGAAAAACATCTCCCTGTTCTAGGTTAGCAAGGAAACCAGGGCATATCTTATCCAAGCTTGTGGCTTTTGCCTTGCTCCATACATAACCCACCTATGTTCCGCTTTAGTTCCTGTACAAGTGATTGATGAATGGTACAGGTTAATCTCGTACAATGGGAGAAGGGACCAAGCTTCACTGCTATGAAATCTGCAGCAGAAAATTAACAAATACCTCACAAAGTCTTTCAACAGACTCTGCAGGAGTCTGTTGAGATCATGATGAGCATCAACATGCTGCTTGGCCATATGGATTACCTACACAGGGATGCGTGCAGCTCACAGAAACACAGCCAGCCTCCCACTTTTCCATGTCCTCAGCCCTGCAGTCCACAACTGCATCCACAGCCACTTACCCCATGTCTCATCCCCTACTTCTTGGTCCCTGGAAAGCAGTTGCCCGGACTGTCTATGTCCTTCAGCAGTGGAGAACCATTCCTGGATGCCAGATGCACTTGGCAAACCCAGGGAGTCCCTGGTTCTCTTCTACGTCAATCTCTTCATCTACTATTTCATCCTCTGGATTAGGTCCTGTGTGTACTGCCTCCCTGCCTTTCAAAGTATCCACTTGGCTCTTGGCAGTGGAGGTGGGGTTACGATCAAGGACCATCCAGCTCCTTATAGAAATGGCAGGTCTTTGGCGAAGCACTGAAGTGTCAGTTTGCTTCACAAGCTTTATGATAGGTTGGTTTAAGTTCTTTAATATTTGCTCTGCAGTGTAGCATGTCCCTCTTAGACCCCTTTTCACACAAAGCTCAATAAATGTGCCCATATATGTTTCAGTTCCTATGGGTCACTCTCAGCTGGGACTAAACATACTCTTTCCTCCATATACAGATCAGATCCAACAACTCAATGGCGGTCCAAGTGAGGGAGCATTTGGTACAATGGCCAGCCATGGGCCCCTGGGAAGATGCCATGAGACCACTGCATGGTGAGCCAGCTTGCAGGTGACAGTGCAGGTGCTCAGGCTATGTAGGGCACCTTGATATGTAAAGTCAGCCCTTTGTGGTATACTTCATGCATTGCTTCAACAATCATGTGGATGAAACCAGAGAGTTATTATCCTCTCCAATGAACTCGCACAGAAGAGCCACCCAGCAGGAAATGAGCTTTTATTGCATGGGATTTACAAGGGGGTGGACCAGGTAGCTGGTCACCTGGCTGCAGGGCAGCAGAGTTCAAACTGCTGACCAGAGCGTCTGACTGGCAATTGTGGGCCACTTCCTGGAAGCCAGAATCAGTGACAAAATGCTTTGAGGTGTTTACACTGCATGTTTGTTGATGATACAGAGAGGGGAAAAGAAAAAAACATGGAGCTGGAAGTTTTTTGTCAATGAAAATGGCCATCTTTCCCAACAAAAGTTGTGTTGCTTGTGAATGACAAAATAATGTTGTCAACAAAAGGCACTTTTCCTGAACAAAACTTGCCAATGTAGACAAAACCTAAGAGATATGTGCTGAGAGGCACCAGATCATTCAGACTCTTTTTTAATTGATTCTTGTTGCTATTGACTTGAAAGTCCGCAATAAACTGTGGCTGTGGTTGTTCTTCCTATTGTTTTATCCTAATGATAGGATTCTGTCCTTACATATTGATTGTATTAGTAAATGAAGGAGGTGACTGGGATTGTGCAAAATGTACATTCTCATTGACATAGCAAGAGGTTCCCCCACCCCGTGATTAAAATTGTATTTATTTTAGTTTATTTAATTAACTGAGATAGGCAAAAGCTGTAATTTTTGACTGAAACAAAACCTTAAATAAGAACATAAGAACACTTTGGTCTAAGTCTCATGCTAAGCAATCACCATTTTTTATATTATTTGTGATCACTAAGTAGGGGCTATATTTTTCACAACATGGAGGCCTCCACTTAATATTATTTAATTAATGTGAAAATGAATTAGTTTTGGTAGAGCACTCTGAAAATGTAAAGCACTGTGTAATCATTGTTTTATTATTTTTGAAAAAAACTGAACAAAGCCTGTCACCCCAGTCTTCAAAAACATTCTTTGTAAGATGTTTCAGAACTGTTTTTATGGTTTGCGATATCGTATTTCATATTAACATTTCATACTACCAGATGTTTCATTATTTCTTAGCACATCACACTTGACCCATAACAGCTTTGAACGTAAATAACAAACAAACTGATATGTAGTGCTTGACTGTTAGACCGGAATAATATAGAAGGGCTAAATTGCCATCCATTGTTTCTTTTGAATATTATTAATTCCAATGTGTTGACTGTTAATTTAATTAGATGTTGTTTTAGTATAATATCATACTGCACTGTACTGACTCACCATTTCATTTAATTATTTACAGATTTCAAGATTTGATTACTCATAGCTCCCCTTTAGTTAATTTGCTTGTTCACGGTTTTGACAGAAAAGCTTTCAGATCAATATGAAGGGATGGATACAGTATTACTAATTTGGAAAGCAGAAAACATAGCTTTACCTAGAGCACTGAATTACTTAGATACATTCTGTCACCTCCAAACTCTGTCTGCAGGAACTGATGTAGTCCTCTGCCCTGTTAACTGTCTGAATCTGATTTTCACTGGCTGGATAAGTGTTAAAATGTGGGGACAAATCTGCCTTCATTTGCACTTGACCTACCTTTTCTAAGCCAGTGGTGTTGAAAGCTTTAACTGAACTCTGATTATGTCTTCTTTTTGGATCTTTCCAGCTATTCCACTGACCTTGGGTGACATTGAGTGAGCCTTGCCTTGGGCAGGCAGCTGGACTGGATGACCTCCTGAGGTCTCTTCCAGCTCTATGATTCTGTGTTGCTGCTCTGTGCCTCAGTTTTCCCCTTTTCCAAATGGGGACAATGAGGATAATAATATTGACCTTTTTTGTAAATACTTTGAAATGTACAGGTGAAAATCACTATTTAAGAACTAGGTACTTTTCAAGTGCCTGCTCATATCAGTTCCAGTCATGTGTATGTATGCGCTATGTGTGCACTGCTGTTGGAAGGTTTTACCCTAGCAACTTCTGTTAGGTCAGCCCCCTGGAATGGTGATGGTGCGGCATTTTATATATTCAGTAAAACTCCAATAGTCCGGCATACAATTGTATGGCACTCCTTATAGTCCGGCATCAAAATGGCAAGAGCCTAGTGAGTGAGCTTTGGCAAAAAATGAGTCACAAGGCAGCAGCGGCAGCAGCTGAACCGAGCGAAAAGGGTAAAAAAGGGTTAAAAAAACTAAAACATTACAGTATACTGTATACAGTATGTACAATAAAAAGGGTTACAAACACTTTGTATACAGTATATACTGTATACAATGTATACTGTATACAATATATATATAACCATCTTATAGTACCTCCTGATAGTCCGGCATATCCAATAATCCAGCACCACCTAGGTCTCAAAGATTCCAGATTATCGGAAGTCTACTGTATATATATATGACCCTCAGTTCCTTCTTACCACTAGTGATGATTGTTGGAGATGTGGCTCTTTTCCATTGCAAGCGCCACATGTCCCTGGCATTTACAGTTTGTTAATAGTTGATCATTAGCAGTTAGTTAGTATTTTGTTAGTAAAGCAGGAGGTGAAAGGGCTTCCCTTTTCCCATCCATGTCCTCTTAGGGACGGAAGTGCTGTCTGGTGGCCCATCTTTCATGCCAAACACCTTTGAGGCCACTTGGGGCCTCATTGAAATGACTTGATCCCTGCCAGCAACAGACTGCTTCCCCCACCTCGCCCGTAGTCCTGCCAGGGAAAGCTGACCATGTTGGGCCCATCTGCTCTGGTCACAGAGGCCCTCCACATGGAATCCCGGGCATAGTTCTTGAGAGTGCTGTTGGTCTAACTCACGTCATCAGTCTGACTTGCAGCACTATTCTTGTATTTGGTCCTCTCAGAGCATCTGCGGTGAGTCAGTGCTGGTCCGGCTCCACGTTATCTGGGCATACCTGCCACTGAGGCATGTTGCAGCACTAGGGACCTTGATGCTATTCAGCTCAGGCTAGTATGTTGGCTAAAGAGCCATCGCTCATCATCCTGACACCCCCCTTCTCAGCACTGATCTCTGGAGTGTGGTGCTTTGCCCTGACACCAAACCTCATCTCGACGATCCTGGCACCAGTCTTGCTCTCAGCACAGCTCACAATCTCAGCATTGCTTCTATTCCCAGCACCGCTCATGATCCCCACGCAGGTCAAGGTTGTCATCACAAGAATGGTCAATGTCTCACCATTCAGCACCATGCAGACAGCAGGCACTAACATTGGGCATTTCTTCACTCCAGACTGGTTTGGCCCCATTGAGGCACTCCTGTTCTCCTCTTCCTCAAGGGAAGCATCAGTTATTTTGGGTCAGTTGACCCCAGAGGTCCCTTGTTTTCCTAGAGTCTTGGTCACTCCTCAATGGCCTTCTCCTGTGACAAATTTGGATGTTGTGGGCATTCCATGAAGCCCAGGGCACACTGCCAATGGCCCCTTCACTGGTCCCCTTTGCGTCCTGGCTCCCGGAAGAGACATTCAGCTGCCCACCCTGACAGGATACAGTGCCAGTCACCTCGCCACCATCCAGCTCCTTCAGGCCCCAGCTTTGCCAGAATTGGGGGCGGGAGGGGATGCTCAGAACCTGCCCCTGCCTTTGGCCTCCAATCCAGAGATGATGCGGCATTTGGCACAGTAATGCTCTAGACAGCAACTTGCTGACTCCAGCCATTCCTCCTGTGTATGTCTTATGAATTATCTAATTGTAATTGACATGAGCTAGCACTTGAAGTAGAAAAAACGGTTCCTCTACCTGAGTGGTTGTGCAGGTGGTGTCTGAGAGAGGGCTTTGGTTTCTTCAACCGTGGGACTCTTTTCCAGGCACAAGGATTGTTAGGAAGAGATGGGATCCACCTAACAAAGAGAGGAAGGAGCATCTTTGCAGGCAGGCTTGCAAACCTAGTGAGGAGGGCTTTAAACTAGGTTCATTGGGGGATGGTGACCAAAACCCTGAGGGGAGTGGGGAAGTTGGATACCGGGAAGAAATGCAAAGAGGAAGGAGCAGCAAAGGAGGACCCCTGATTTGAATGGAAAGGGTAGGGTGATCATCTGGTTATCTAAGGTGTTTGTTCACCAATGCGAGAAGCCTGGGTAACAAACAGGAAGACTTGGAGGCCCTCAAAACAGGATCTTTCAAAAGTGCAAGTAGTCTGGATGCGGGGGGGGAGGTAGGTTCGAAAAAAAAAACCTTTTATGAAAAAGCGCGTAAACCTCCTTTTTAGAAAGAGCTTTTTTTCCGAAAAAACAGTGTCCATACTACTTTCACTTTCGAAAGATCTTCTTTTTGAAAATGCGATCATAAGAAGATATGCAAATTCCCTCAGAATTTGCATAGCCTCTTTCAAAATTAAAACGTAGTCTAGCTGTCAGGGTGCTCAGAGTGAGCCACTTCTGCACTGGAAGAGAGAATGGAATAGTCCCAGACTTTGCCTTGAGTGAAGGGATGGAATAGTCCTGTTTGCCTTCACCCTGCCCCACTGTAACTTGAGACCATTGCTCCTTGTTCTGCCATCCGTCACTAC
>JANRFK010001158.1:32102419-32113786 GCA_030068395.1 Apalone spinifera
AAACAGCTGATTGGCACAGCACGGCAGCCATTTTAATTTAAATGAAGCGGCAATCATTTAAATCGCCGCTTCATTTCCCTTTGCCAAGTAAACAAATCTACATGGCTCCGTTGATGGAGCCATGTAGTCTAGATGTGCCCCTAGTCACCTTACCTAGTTCCAGTCTTAAAGCCTCAGGTTCAGATCCCGGTCTCTTTTCCCTATAAGTCCTAGCCTCCCTCCAGTCTCCTATCCACCCTCATTCCCAGTTTCATTGCCTCAACAGTGTCATTCCCTGATTGTCCCCTCAGTCACCCTCACTATCACATTATCCATCTCCACAGGTCCCAAAACCCAATTTCCTTCCCCAATTTTCTCATCCAGTGTCTATGTCCTTTCCTCACATCCTTTCGTTCTCCAGATTCTTGTCCCAGTTTCTTTGCCCCACCAGTACTAGTTCCTCCCCACCACCTGGTTCCTTGTCAGATCTGTCTTCCCCTGTCCCACTGATTTCTCCTTGACTTGCCAGTCTCACTCTGCCCTTGCTCCTCATCCTACCTCTGTGCCCTCATTACCCACTGGTTCTCTGTTTCCACCCTTAGTTCCAGTACCCAGACAATCCAAGAGTCCATTCCCTGCCAGCCTCCAGTCCTAATATCTGCCACTTCCGGCTCCTGTCCCAATTTACTCCCCTGGCTCTCCACCAAAACATTAAAGTCTGGCTATTGTCTCCTCTGCATTTGAACTGAACAGTTTCCCCCTCCAAACTGCATAGTGCTGTCAAGAGTGGCAGGCTCCCTACCCTCATTTCCAACACATGGTCACACCCTAGCTGGAGCCAGCTATTTTAAGGAAAGTCTGACTCCCCCCCCCATAGCCCTGGCTGAAGCAAGCTACATGACACTAAGTGTATGCAGTTCCATTGCACAAAATAGCTGTGAAAGGATGTATAAGTTGAACCTCTCTAGTCCGGCACTCCCTGGTCTGGCAACATCTGTGGGTCTGGCATGATTTTAGTTAGCCAGATGCCCAGTTCTCATTAGTGTGTCCAATTTTCCATGGTCCCATAAAGTTTGTTTACAGCCACCAGTCCCTGCTCTCAGGGTTCATGCTGTAAGTTAGCTCTAATTCACCCCCTAAATATTCTTTAAGAGCTCAGCAAGCAATGAAAGTATTGGTAATGCTGGCAAACATAAGCATGGTTTTTGTCTTTATCTACTTATTTGCTTGTGCCAATACAGTAAAATTGTGTAATAACACTAACGCTTTGTTATGAAGAGAGCCGATAAGCCTTGGCTAGACATAAATTTCTCTAGGGTGTATCAGTACAGTCATACATTATTAAGCAGCATTGTAAGCATTGTTCCATTTATTTACTTCAGCAAAATAAAAATAAAAATAAACCCACTCACTACAATATTGACCTCCCGTGGTTCACCAGCTTCTCTTGTTCAGCACCCATCAGATTTATAGAGGTTCAAACTGCAGCATACTAAGTTGTCCTGTGGGAATGATGCATGAATAAGGTAAGGCTTGTAATAGGAGGTGTGAGAAGCTTGAGAATGCTCAGTAAGGATATAATCATAAATGTTAGCTGTGACACTCCAATAAGTCTCTACTGAGCATGTGCAAATACTGATTATTTTCAAAAGCTTATAACTTGGCCAATTTGTGGCAGATTTTATAGCAATGGCAAAAAGTGTATCCCTTTCTTGATCAAAATGGCTGAACTGTTTTGACTGAAATTTTCCAGAAAATTCAACCTGAAAATTGAAACCCTGAATGTCACGGGGTGCCCTAATGTCTGGGGTACCCTTCATTGCTCCCACACACACAGAACAGCCTCTGCTAGGCTATTTATGGCCCCTCAGGCCTAGTCACAAGTCTAGTGCTCCCCTATTGGGGTACTTACGGCCCCTTGGGCCTAGTTACAGATACAGCCTCACTCCCTCAGGGTGCAGACAGGCTTATGGCCTAGTCACAGGTAAGCTTCCTCTGAATCTAGGTAGCTGGTTTATGGTGGGATGGGAAGGTAGGGGGACCCGGGCCCTCCCACTCTACCAGGTCCCAGCCCAGGGCCCTGTTGGCAGCGACTGCTTTCGCTGCCTAATCGGCGGGGATGCCGGCCGGAACACACCGAGCTCCTAGAGGACAATCCTCTGCCCTGGGCCACTTCCTATCCCAGTGGTGCACCGCGCTGCCTGCAGTGTTTGGCCCCGGTGGTCACTCTCAGTCTGAGGACTCCCTGGCCCGGCATCGTTGTTGCGGCTGCTGTGGTGTCTGGTGCAGCTCCAGCGGCGGCTGTAGCTGCAGATGCTGCAGCTGCGGCGGCTGGTGTGTCTGTAGCTGTGGCAACTGCTCCAGATGCGGGGGCTGTCCAAGAGCTCCCGTCTGGCCTCCTTCCCCTCCAGTGGTCCACCCTTTCTGCCCTGAGCAGCCCTCTTTTATACCCGAGCAGTGAGAGCATGCCCAGTAGACTACAGGAGGTGTGGCCTCCCTGGCTCTCCGAGTGGAGTCTACCACTTCTGGCCTAGTGTGAGGGGAACCTACACCATTACACTGAGCTATGTAAAATTTCAGTCTCAACAGTTGGTTTTGCAAAGCTATAAGCAACTGAAAACAGGATCTTACAATGGAAAGTGTCCGACAACCTTAATAATAGGCAGAGCTACCAGCCATGCATTTGCAATATTTTATATATTTATGATAGGAAGACTAGGGAATATTTCAAGAACAGAATTAACATTATTTTGGTTATTTAATGATTAGGTTTTCTGGACAACCATCATAAGTGTTCCCAAAGTTTGCTGGGAACACTCTATGGGTACGTCTACATTGCATGGCTATTTCGGGATACTGAAGGTATCCCAAAATAGCTATTCTGTGTGTACACAAGCCACCCATTATTTTGAAATATTTTGTTTTCTTTATATTTTATTTATATCCCTGTTTTCACTGGGTAAAGTTACTCACGTGCATATTTGTATAAAGCCTGGCTGAACTTTTACTCTCTGAATGACTATTGTTAAAGGGCAGTTCTGCAGAAAATGAGTGTGTATTTAAGTCAACAGAATAATGTGTAGGAATGTGAAGCTGTCCTAAAAGACAATGGATCAGCAGCTACTGATTTTATTGTACAAACCAACAAGCTACTCATCAAACTTTCATCCATTTATGCACGGAAAACTTTCTTAAATGATCAAAATATGGGCTTAACAGTTGAAAAAAGTTGGCATTTAGATCAAGGATTAGTACATACTTTATAACTTTGATTCATTTATGGGTATTGTGAAACTATGAAATCACCCCATAATAATTCTGTGTGTATGAAAGCTTTTTCAAAAATTTGTTTTGACCTAGACTCTTTCAGTTTAAATTATCACTAAAAATTAAAATGGAGATGCAGAATAACAAAGAAAATTGGATTCTTTAGTAACGAAGTGGGGAAAAAAGTCAAAGCATCTTATTGGAAAAAAAAATTATTTTATTTTAGAGATAGACATACAGTTTCTTTGATTCGAGGTTGCATTTAATAGCTTCTGTAATAGCTGCATCATGACTCTGCATCTAGATTTCGGCATGAATAACAACCTGTTCATGATTCATTTAGCTCCAAATGAGAAATCCTGTCTTTTATTGTTTTAGGAAATTAGGCTATGTACTATTGCTCCTGGAACTTTATAATTAATCACTAAAGGTTATGGCTGTGAAGAGTTTGTGGGAAATAGATGCCTGAATGATTATAATTGTAGCTGTCAAAAATCAGAAATATAGTTACATAGCAGCTCAGGTGGATTTTTTTTTAAACTGTAACAAATAGTTAGAGGGTTACATGTTTACTTGGAACACAACTTTAGAGGGTTTTTTTTTAATTGCATCTTTCTTAATTTTCTCCTCGTCAGTTGCTCTGTATAATCCTTAGAGATCAGTTAATTTACCTGTGATTTGGGAACTGACTAGATTCTGAAGCATTAACATGACTAATCCTAGTAATGCTCCAAAGACTGTTTGGTAATAGATGCAGTGTAAGTGTTAGGGCCTTTCCTACTCCTCCCACTCCAGAGAATGAATAAAAGAGCAAGAGTTCAGAGCTCACAGCTGAACCTAGCTATGCCATCTGACTGCAGATTGCCACAACCAACTCAAAATGTCACTGTCCCACAAAAACAAAGCAAACAATTTAAAATCTTTCTGGTTGCACAAAGTGATTATAAGATAATATATTTGATTATCGTGTAATCCAAAACTAGGCTGAAGTGGATTATGAAAAATTGTCATTGAGTAAAGAAACCAGATTCTGATTTGAATCACAGTAGATTTCACAGTGAAACTGAAATTTTCTACAAGTGATCAAGAGTTAAAGTATATGGGACAATAGATTAAGTGGAAAATATGAACGGTGGTGTGCAAAAGTACAGTACAGTTGGCATTATTCTGTTGCCCTTTAAGAATAACTACTGTATGTAACACAGTGGCATAATCAAGAAGTATCATTGTAGAGTATCAGTGACAGTACCTGTTTGTACAAACCACTATGCAAAGGATAAAGTAATTGTTTTCCTTTTGCTGACTTTTGGTGTTAATATGCAGAAATGCTTTTTTGCTTTCCCAGGAGTGATATCAAACAATACTAAGTGGTTCAGTGGTATTTCCTTAGGAAGTCCAAATTGTATTCTGAATGTAGGATTAATGTTGCTTAATTTTCAGAGAACAAACTAAAGTAGGCAAGCAGAAAAGTGAAAAGTCTCCCTCCACGCTCTGTCAACAGACCTTTTGGCATTTGAGGAGTCAGAGATAGGTAGGAGAGAAGAGAAAACTGTTTACTCCTTTTTCCCCCCAGTACCTGCTATGAAGGTTTCTCATAAATGCAAATATGCTTCACAATCTGTTTAAAAAAACACAAATACATCATTCAGAAGAATATTTAAGGAACCATCAGAAAGGAAAAAAACCTCATTGGTTTAATGGAATGCTGTCAAGGAAAATCAGCATCACAAACAACACAGGGGCAGAATTGATATTTTTACACTGACATGTTAAAGGAAAGTCCCTTGCATTATTTAGAAAACCCAGAAATCTGTCAGCTGTATGATTGCCAAGTTAGCAGAAGCAGTAAGATGCTGCTCAAGTTGAAAAGAAAAGCGTAGGCACAGATCCATATTGTAACCTTTCATGTTCTACACCTACCATGAATACCCAGCTATTACATGGTCAGCATTTTTAGTCTTTCCTTTTAAATTATCAAGTGCTTGAAAAGTCAAAAGAGGTAAGTCTTTTATTCTAAAAATCAGGATGTCTCAACTGTTATTTTATTGTAAGAGTAAAGATGACAAGACCAAAATGTTTTTATCTTTTTGAATGTCACGCGGGTTTCAAGAAGTCAGTTCTTTTCTGTTGTTAAATCAAGTATTTTTTACACATTCATATTATATTAACAAAGTGTATTTATTTCAAAGGGGATAATATTCTTTAAAAAATCATTAATTTTTTGGGGATCGTCTTCTATGATCAGTCAGATAATATATTTGTAGTTTTAGGATCAGTTGTAAAGAGGACCAGGTATGACTCTCATTTGTATTAATTACCCTGAAGTATAAAATATCTTGTGCACAGTCTTGTAATAAGAAGAGTCTAAGCTATTTCTTTAGGCCATTTTACATTTCTTAACTTGTGACACCCTATATCCACAATTAGGTTCTGTTGCCTTCCACACCAAAGTTTTTTAAAATAAACGTGTTAAACCTTTCTCCTAACAAATTGGAACATCTCTGCTAATTCATCAAATAGCAAAACTGTATTGGTTCCAATGGCTGGTGAGGATATTTGCTTTTATATATTCCAAACTGCAGATAGAAGATAAGTAACTTTGCAATGAGGCACACCTAAGCAATAGTTTGAACAGTTTGCTAAATGTAAATATGAGATTGTCAGTTAACTGGATTTTTAAATGACTGACACAAAAATCCATAAACTCTTAACAAAGGCGGACCAGTTATGTTAAAAAATAAATTGCCATTTTATAGAGGCACTTATTGATGCACCATCTTGTCCATGCCACCAGGATGATGATCTGCCTGGGTAGCAGGATCACATAATGGAGGGGGGAGAGTAGCAGGAGCAGCTGCTAAGCATGACGCCCTCTAGTGATGCTGTCATTGATAACTATGAAGATCATACAGCAGCTTTCAGAGGCAGAGGACGGGAGAGACAGCAGATAGAGTGGAAATTGCTGGGGGGAATTTTTGTTCCTTGTAGATATAATGACTGAGATAGAAGGTGTGGCAGATATGGCTATGATATGTTTTAAGGTTATGAATAATGCTCTGTAATAACTTTATGAACACTGTATGTGACCTAGTCAGTGAGGGGAACTTATTATATATTGCAGGTGGGGCAGTGAAAAATTTATTTTATGCCTAAACTACTTTCACATTCAGTGGATTCTGGGTATGGAGGTGACACAATGGATGCCCAGATAAAAACATCCAAGTGTATACTTGAAAGACAACAGAACAAGCTCTTAGTCTGAAGAATTAGGACTCTGGTTTTGAACAAGTTACAAGCCTTATTTCCCCAAAGCTAGAAGCATGAAGATAAAAGAATACTAAAGAGTTTGAAAGCCTTTCTTAGAGTAGAAAAAAAGTGTGTATGGGGGTCACTGGTCAAAAACTATCTAGGGAGACAAGTCTGAGCAAGAAAGAGCAGGGAGTCTAAGAAGCTTTGCAGGGAGTCTATGAAGCTGGGCCTTCCCAGAGCCAGGGAACTGTATGCTTTAGAGCAGGGCTACTCAACTTTGGAAGCCCCAGGGGCCACAACTTAGGTGTGGTTGCATATACATGCAAATATATGCAAATAGCTTCTTTCATATTGACAGGCATGAATACAAAGCACTCCCCACAATGCCCCTGTATTCCTGGCACCTCCTCCCGGGAGGCTAGAAACGCCAACACCCTGTATCTGTCTGTTCCAGCCAGCCTGTCCGCCCGCGTCTTGCAATGCTCACCATTCCTGGGAGACACCTCGCTGTTGTGGAGCATGTTCCCAGTGGAGGCCATATTCAAAGGATCCCATCCACAGGGCGCGCAAACTGCATTGTGGGCCGCAAACAAATGGGCCATGGGCTGCATGTTGAATACCCCTGCTTTAGAGAAAAGACAGATATGTCTACAATCTTTTTTATAGGTTTTTTATATTTCCTCTGAAATACATTTGTTCTAAATAAAGAATGCATTGCTATAATGAGGCAGTCTGATCACTGATTACTACTATCATTGCCCTATGGGACCAGAATTGGATATAAGTCAGACCTGCTGAGGTAAGTCATGGTTGATACCTGGCACACTGCAACCAGGCCCTACTCTGAGATAAGAGAAATACATGATTCAATTCCAAAAGACAGGTAATGACCCCAAGCCTGAGACCTAAACGGGGGAGAGATCCTAAGCCAGTAGAGACCATGAGGGGCCCAAGGTGCAATTTGCCTTCTAACTATGACAGAAAGAATTGTGAAAATGGAGAACAGAACTTTTTGGGGAGTGAGGAATATCTCAGGAAGAGAGAACTGGAGGATCCGCTAATAAATGTGGGTTCCAGTAAAATTAATAATCTTTTTGTATTGTATTCCATACATAGAGCCCAAGCCTGAGATGTAAAAAGTTGAAACCTCCAGTCTAGTTGCAAGGTGCAAATATATTTATTTATTTTACAAATAGTTTTATTCTCAGAATAAATGCCAATGGACAGATTCTGCTCCATTCTCCCATTGATTTATATTAGTGTAGCTATGAATTAAATTTGGCCCTAAGAATTTAACAAATATTTAATCTGTAAAATTGTGGAACATTACAGTGCTTTTGTCTCTTTAGTCAGTTATGAACTATTTTGTCTATACAGTAAGGTACCAGTTTACAAAGGTTCTTACTGTCAAGCATGTGATCAGATTTCTTATTTTTAGTGGGAGTACTCTCTTTGATAAAATTAGACATGTTCTTAACTGTGCTGAATCAGGGTCTAAAATTTGATTGGCACATGTTATAATTCATATGATGATACTAGCTGATTAGATTACAATTCTGCGTCTGGACCAAATGAGAAACAATTTCAAACAACATAAATAACTGACACCATTGTTTTAAAAGTAATGAAGGAGATACAAATATAGACAAGAGTTAAACAGAAATTCTATTATACTGGAGCCATCTACTGCATCCCTTTCTTGTAAAGAAAAATAAAAGACCAAAGTTGGTATTTGTTGGTTCTCATTTCACACATGTTAAAAATTATGTATATATCAACAGTTAATTAAAAGATATAACTTGGTATATGTCTCAACATTTAGGCAGAAAAATGTTGAGACTACCTGAGATAGACTTGGGCAAGAAAAGTTCGTACTAAATAATATTGCAAGCATGCTTTTGTATATACTTTATTCACCTCGCAGTTCTAGGGCTATATTTTTCCACTGATGCATTACAGTTAATGGTAACTGAATGCACTCATTCAGGAGGGAGAATATATGCCTTAGTTTGTATTTCAGCTATTTAGATATATTGCATAATTTGTTTACTTTATTTATCTAGTCGTATTTACATTCTAAGAATCAATACTCATTTTAATAGCAGATTTTTTTTCCATCAAGATAAAATTACTTACAAGTAATCTTATGTTTTCATATATACATTCTGCTGGAACAAATTTAGTTTAAATATGCAAAAATAAAATAACCCTGAACCCAAGTAAAATACCTTCAGGCACCTTGGTTCTTGCTATATTTTCTATCAGAACTAAATGGAGCACAAGATAGACAAATGAAAAATGCAAATGGTATGGTTTAAACTGTTCAGAATTGAGAGCTTTCACATGTTTGTCACCTTTCTGATCCCTTACAAATTTATAGTCTTGGAGTGCAGAGGTCTAAATCTTCAAAGCTTGAAAAACAGAGGTGCAGCATGAACTAATCTTCATTTTCCCCCCTATCTTCTTTCAGCAGCACTAATGGAAATGTATTTTGTTTAATGACTCTGAAATCCTGTTTGTAATTAGATGTGGGAATTGGTCTTACTTTGTAACAGATGATACTGGAATAATAATATGAGAGATGCTACGCTGAGACCACTATCCTCCTAAATCTATATCATTTTTCATTTTATTGACAGGAAATGTGTTCAAGGAACAAAGAGATTGATTTTTAAAAGTAGGAAAATAATGTCTAATAAACGGTCCAATCAAAATATTTAACATTATTTTAAATATAAGAGTATATTAATGTTTTCAGTTTATTTTAAATGTTAGTAAACAATCTTTTATAATTGTTGCCTTCTCAGTGATATGATCTTTGAATTAATGCGCCAAAAAAGTAGGAAACTTTAATTACTGACAAAGTGTATACAATTAAAATGCATATCATATTTCAGAAGGATTATTCAAAATAATTAATTTTGTACATTAAAACAGTTTTACAGTCGTAAAAGTAGTAATTAAGAGTGAGCATTGTACAGGGGAATGCAGACTGCACTCAAGGAGCCACCTCTTCAGAACATTAGTCTTTTTTACTAGGTTTTGATTTAATCAATCATAATGGCCACTGTAGATTCAGGGCTACTTTTTTCCTTATTTATAATTTTCATATTTGTTAATAATAACAAGTAATAGCGTTCGGTACAAATCTGCCAAAGGAAAGCAGGTTATCCAGAAGTGTAACTCATTTGGTCTAGTCTCTCTCCCCAAGCCTCATGTATAATTCCCATGGCATCAGAGGGAATTGTGCTTATCAAGAAGAGAACAAAGACGGTGAAACCAATTCAGTACTTGCCCCAATATAAATCTTGAGTAACTCCAAGATAGTCACCATGGCAAATGAAAAGAATACAGGCCATACTTTAAATGACAGAATTTGCCTGTTTACTTTGTGTGGAATAACATTGATATCAAAAGATCAAAGAAGGAAGGAATAAGCTCTAAATACTTAAGACTTAACAATATATTGTACATCTATATCCACACATACTAATAGTGGCATATAATGAAATGTAGTCCTAGGATGTGGACTGGCTTTGGGAGATTTTAAACATTGTTATTCCTTTTGTGTGCAGTTGTGTATTTTTGAAGAGTTTACTAGGGGTGTGTCTAGACTACATCCCTTTTCTCAAAAAAGGGATGTAAATTAGACACTTTGAAATTGCAAATGAAGCTGGGATTTAAATTTCCTGTGCTTTGTTTGCATAATGGCAGCCGCGGTCTTTTTCAAAACGTGGCTTTTCAATAGCAAAACAGCTGTTTAGATGGGGATCTTTTGAAAATAAAACCCTTTTTCAAAAGACCCTGTACTCAAAAAATGAGGTTTACAGGATCTTTCAAAAAAGGGTTTTATTTTTGAAAGATCCCCGTCTAAACTGCCGTTTTTCTATCGAAAAGCCCTGTGTCAAAAAAAATGCAGATGCCATTATGCAAATGAAGCGTGGGAAATTTAAATCCCGGCTTCATTTGCAATTTCAAAGTGTCTAATTTACATCCCTTTTTTGAGAAAAGGGATGTAGTCTAGACACACCCTAAGATATGATTTATAATAAATTGCAAGCTATCTAAAAAACATGGTTAGTGTTACATCTATGAAAGAAAACAAGAAATTCTGGGGGAAACATTAAGGTTGGTACTCTGCATTTGCTGTTTTGATGGAAGAAAGATGGGAATCCCTGGATGGGGTTTACTTAAGGTGCCACTTTATCCCTATATGTCAGGGAGTACCCGGCAGATTAAAATGTACAATGCAGATAACTCCATAATCATTTACTTATATCCTGTGGGCTTTACTCATCCTGGTCCCTAGCCAAGCTGTTGCTGGGACCTCACCACGCTCCCCGTGAATGAGGGTTAAGGAGGGACCCAATCCCCCATTGCTATTCCCATTCCTTGAAAGAACACCCCCTGTATCTCTTCCCAATGGAACACCTGCACTGGACATCTGCCCCATAAACCCAAATCCTTCAGTCTGTCCTCATAAGTCATGTGCTCCAGTCTCCTAATTGTTTTTGTTGCCTTCCGCTGAACTTTCTCCAAAGCGTCCACATCCTTTCTTTAACAGTAGGCCCAGAATTGGATGCAATACTTCAGATGTGGCCCTACCAGTGCTGAATAAAGGGGAATAATCACTTCCCCAGATCAGCTGGCAATGCACTTGAATATGCCATTAGCCTTCTTGGCTACAAATGCACACTGTTGACTCATATCCAGATTCTCATACAGTATAATCTCCAGGTCCTTTTTCTGCAGTACTGCTACTTAGCCAATTGGTTCCCAATCTGTAGCAGTGCTTGAGATTCTTCCATCCCAAGTGTAGGACTCTGCACTTGTACTTGTTGAATAGGGTTACCAGATGGCTTAAAAAAAAAA
>JANRFK010001158.1:32113886-32127898 GCA_030068395.1 Apalone spinifera
TCACACAGCGTGAGCGTGTCTACTGGCTAGGCAGTTCTCAACCATGTACTGATACTCCTAATAATAATAAAACTAGCCTAATTAGAAAATACCGGACATCTTATATGTCTGGTATTTTCTTAATGTTGTTCCCGGACAGACCCCTCAAATACTGGACTGTCCGGTTCAAAACCAGACACTTGGCAACCCTATTGTTGAACCTCTCGACATTTCTTTTGGCCTAATCCTCCTATTTGTCTAGGTTACTCTGGACTTTATCTCCAGTGTATCTACCTCTGCCCCTTGCTTAGAGTCATCTGCGAACTTGCTGGGGGTGCAATCTATCCCTTCATCCATTAATAAAGATGTTGAACAAAACTGGCCCAAGAACCGACCTTTGGAGCACACTGCTTGATACTGACCACAAACCAGACATTGAGCTGTTGATCACTACTCGTTCAGGCCAACACTCTAGTCAGCTTTCTATCCTCCTTACAGTTCATTTATCCAATCCCTACTTCTTTAACTTGCTGACAAGAATACTGTGGGAAACTGTATCAAAAGATTTGCTAAAGTCAAGGTATATCACATCCACAACTTTCCCCATATCCACAGAGCCAGTTACCTCATCATAGAAGGCAATCAGATTGGTCCAGTTCCTTGCCCTCATGGTAGGACCAAGCATCATCAACCTCATCCCTGATGTAAGTCTAACCTGTTCTTAAATATCTCCAGTGATGGAGATTTGTAGAATCTACAACCTCCTTAGGCAGTTTATTCCAGTGCTTAACCACACTGACAGGAAGGTTTTCCTAATGTCTAACCTAAATTTCCCATGCTGCAATTTAAGCCCATTGCTTCTTGTCTTATCATTAGAGGCTAAGGAGAATACTTTTTCTCCCTCTCCAATTTCTCCATATCTTTCTTGAAATGTGGTGCCCAGAATTCACAATATTCCAGTTGAGGCCTAATCAGTACAGAGTAGAGGGGAAGAATTACTTCTTGTGTCTTGTTCACAATGCTTCTATTAATGCATCTCAGAATCACGTTTGCTTTTTTTACAACAGTGTCATAGTGTTGACTAATATTTAGCTTGTGACCTCTAAATCCCTTTCTGCAGTAATTCTTCCTGGATAGTCACTTCTCATTTTGTGTGTGTGAAATTGATTTTCCTTCCTAAGTGGAGTACTTTGCATTTGTCCTTATTGAACTTCATCCTATTTACCTCAGACCATTTCTCCAGTTTGTCCAGATCATTTGAAATTTTGACTCTGTCCTCTAAAGGACTTGCAACCCTTCCCATCAAGCTGAAGACAAGGGCATGAAAGACAGGGACCTCAGACTAAAACTTATCAAAATTATCCTTATGGAAAAGTCCCTTCATTCTCCCTCAGACCCCAGTCCTGATCCTTCCATGTTCCTCTCTATGCCTCAGCCAACAAAAGAGAGGAATATTTAAAAAAAAAAAAAAAAAAAAAGCACAAGGCCTCTTCGCCTCAGAGGGCTCCCCCAGCCACTAAGTGATCTCTGAGAACTTCGGTGCCGATGGTGCCAATGGCACTATGCCTAAGTAAATATGATATGCCAGGGGCCTCCCACAACATTTACACCACAAAAACTATTGGTGTGCACCACCACGCTGCCATGGAAAAACACTTAAAGTTACCTGCCTGCCTCACAATGGCACCAACCAACACTGACAGTGCTGCACCAGGCACACTGTTGCCTGCATGGTTGTCTGACTTGGCACTGATCACTATTATGGAACCACTGAGCGATGCTCCGAGAACACTGGACAAACCAACCACACCATTGTCAACTGCAGTACACCAGACCATGGTACTGTCAATGCTGGCATTGCAATTCACCCCTCACAGAGACCTTCTTGTATCAGTTACGCTCAATTCTCCACTGCCTGATACCGATGTGTGTCTCCATATGACCTCACATACTCACAATAACCCCAAAGACTATGTAAGCAGCAGCATCCTCAACGTAATAGACCCAAGTCTCAGCACTGACGTCCAGTGACATTCACCGTGCTTCACCCCCTCAATCTAACAAGCAGATTTGAGCAATTAGTCAATAGCTCTCACCCTTCCCAGCTCCAGCGGCATCTCTAAAACTATTTGGTTACTGTCTCCTCCCATTCTACAACAGTTGGTATGTCATTACCTCAGATAGATGGGTTCTGCAAACAGTCCAATTAGGTTATATCACCCTCTTCACATCAATACCCCCTACCCAACCACCCAACCCATCCCTCTCCGGGGCCACTCTCACGAACAACTGCTTCACCAGGAGGGCCAAACTCCTCCAACTTGGAGCCATATAATCTATACTGACCCAATACAAAGGGAAGAGGTTCTATGCCCATTATTTTCTCACAGAAAAGAAAAATGGGGGATGGAGCCCAATTATCGATTTCAGGGCTCTTTACAGATACAGAAAGAAGAGATTCAAAATGGTGATCCTTACAATCATTATCCCAGCACTGGAGCGGGGGATTAGTTTTCATCCCTCGATCTTCAAGACGCATATTTTCATGTTGGGCATGTTGGACAGTGGTCAGAAGACAGGATACTGGGCTAGATGGACCGTTAGTCTGACCAAGTATGGTCGTTCTTATGTTCTTATGTTACTATACATCTAGCTCAAAGACATTTTCTCCGGTTTGCCTTACGTCACAATCTCTACCAGTAGGGAGTCTTACCTTTTGACAGCAGTGAGAGTTTTTTCTAAAATCCTGGCAGTAGTAACCGTGTCATTATTCTTCTGTACCTGGAGGACTGCCTCCTGAAGGCACATTCCCTGCAGGAGTCACAATGAAGCATCTTTATATCCATCAACAGTTTTCACTCCCTCATCCTACAAATAAACATGATCAAATCCACACTCATTAGCACTCAGAAACTGCAATTCATAGGAGATCATCTCAATGCAACAGCCACAATCTCTTCCCTCCCACATGACAGATTCAACAACATCAAAACTTGATTAACAAGCTTCAAGGGCATAGTTTACAGACTAAACATATACTCCTGCACCAACTATTTTATATTCCTTCTGCAGTAAAAGATTCCTTCATATGGTGGGGACACTCCTATAAGCTCTGCTCAGCCATCTCCTTCACATGACAGGACTCTTCGGTCACTATTACCACAAATGCCTCCCTTAAAGTGCGAGGAACACACCTTGCAGACCACACTAATCAGGGTCTATGGTCCACCTCAGAAAGAGCACTCCACATAAACCTGCTCAAGCTTCAGGCTGCCTTTAGTTTCTCCCTTTAATCAAGAACAAGCACATCGAATCTACACCGACATCATAGCCTATATGTTTTACATAAACAGTTGGTGGAGCTCGATCACACACACTTTGCACGGAATCCATGAGATTCTGGATCTGATGTCTCCAACACCAAATAACAATTTCAACCTTTTTTATGCAGATGTGACTACCTACTCTTTCCTGATTACTCTTTGCAGCCAGTCCACGGTCATTTCAATTAAAAATATAATTTAAAGTATAATAATTGAAATTGTTAAGTATTTATTAAATAACTTAAATAGTTCTGGGACTCCTTAATACCACTGTAAATGCATTCAGCAGATCTTTTCCTTGAGAACACAAATGGTAGATAAATGACAAAGTCATCAACCCAATCTTCGATTTATGGGATAACCCCACGATCAATCTCTTCGCCAATACACACAACAAGAAGTGCCCAGATGTCTGCTCTAGAGCAGGGATAGGCAAAAACTTCTTGGGAGATGTATTCTGAGTTGGATGGGACTGTGGTCTTCTATATGCCTTCCTACCAATACCACTCCTCAACAAAGTGGTACAAAAAATATGAATGGACAAAGCTATAGTCATACTTGTAACTCCGTCATGGCTCAAACAACCATGGTATCCATTCCTCACTAGAATGTCCTCCTTCCCACCAGTCACCCTACCACTAAACCCCCATCTCTTCTCACAACCCGGAAAACAGGCACAGCATCCTAGCCTTCACATTCTACATCTCAAAACCTAGCACCTCAGTGGTTCTCTGCTCAGGTGTTAGAATGTTCAGAACCTGTTCAGAGAGTGTTATTTTATAGCACACAAAACCTATCTCCATAAATGGATGAGATTTTCCCACTGGTGCTCCAGCAGACACATCCATCCTGCCTCAGCACCCCTTCCTTTAATTCTTTACTATCTTTTACACCTTAAGCAGTCCAGTCTCTCCCTTAGCTCTATAAAGGTACACCTGGCAGTCATCATAACATTTTACCTGAAAATAGACAACACTTCCAGATTCACACAGCCAAACATGAAGAGATTCCTTGAAGGACTCCAAGCTCTCTACCCAGGTATTAAACCCTATCAGCTGAACCTTGGGACCTTCCCCTTGTTTTTAAATGTGCCAACCATTTGAACCAATGGCAACTTGTTCCCTATTACATTTATCAGCGAAAACAGGGTTCTTAGTAGCCATTACATCAGCCAAACAAGTTGGAAATTGGAGCACTCATGTCAGAACTGCTATATGCTATATATGTAAGGACAAAGTTACCTTCCATACAAATCCCAAGTTCCTTCCAAAAATTCATTCTTCTTTTCAAAACAACTATCCACCTTCTGACCTTTTTTCCAAAACCACCCGCCAACAAATTTGAATCCCCTAGTTCGAACTACCTGTTAAACCTTCTTGCAGGAGGATTAACAGGTAGTTCGAACTAGGGCTTTATTTCGAACTACCAGGTCCCTGCCACGTGTAGACGCGGGCAGTTAGTCTGGACTTGTAAATTTCAAAAATGGCGACTGGCCGGGAAGATGCAAATCAAGCGTAGAATATTTAAATCCCAGGCTTGATTTGAAACTTCAAATGCCTACATTAGCCTCCCTAGTTTGGGGGCTAGTGTAGATATACCCTATGTGCTTACTTGGGGCATACTGGCTGACATTAGAATGGCTAAAGAGGTACTATGCACAGCCTTTCTACTGGATCTGAAGTATGCTTAATGTATATTGCTTTACAGTAGAGTTGTAAGCGAAGAGTTGAGTTGAGTCCTCAACTACTCGCTTCTTCCCCCACCCCCGCCAGCTGCCTCTGTATCAGAGGCAGCAAGGTGGGAAACAGGAACCAGTGCTGGGGGGAGCCAACTTAAAAGCCAGTTCCACCCAGCTCTGTCTCTGCAGTGCAGCCTCTGCCCCCATCCCCCGCTGCTGCCTCTTAGAGGCAGCAGTGGGGGTTTGGGGAGAGTGTAGGGGAGGCTGTTGAGAAGCAGCCTCTGCCTGCAGTGGGCAGAGGATGCTCCAGCAGCACCCCCTATCTACGGGGGGTCCCAGCTCCTTGCTGAGACCCTCCCTTCCCCCAGACAGGATTATTGGATCTGGCACGAGCCAAGACCAAGCAATCTCAGCTGAATCTGAGCTCACATCGGTCTGGTACTGCTGCATCTTTTCATTTTAAATGCAGAGGTATAGCAGTCCCAGACCCGGTGGAAGCTGGAACTCCTCAGTCCTGGCTCACACTGGATCTGTGATCTACTGCCACTGCAGCTCTGCATTTTAAATGTAGAAAGAGCCATGTGGCTCTTCCTACATTTAAAATGCAGAGCCGCAGCAGTTCCAGCTCTCTCCTGGCGCACACCAGCTTGGGACCTACCCCCCACTACAGCTCTGCAGTTTAAATGTAGTAGAAGCCGGGAGTGTGGAGCTGGGCTACCTGCATACCTGGCTTCTACAACACTTAAACTGCAGAGCCAGAGCGGGGGTAGCTCCTGGACTAGCATAAGCCAGGAGAGAGCACCTTCCCTTATTGACTAATCATGTAGTTGATACAAAGGGTGAAACGAGGTTCACAAGATCGGTCGGCAAAGGCTTCCTCAGCTGACAGATCTGCGTCTAGAGTGCCGCGCTGTGCCGGATCAGCTGATAGTCGGAACAGCGTGGCGGCCATGTTTATTTTAATGAAGCGGGGATTATTTAAATCCCTGCTTCTTTGCCTATGCTGGGTAAACTAGTTTACATGGCTCCGTCGACGGAGCCATGTAGTCTAGACATACCCAAATTGTATCACTTTACCTGCCTCTTAACATCCTTATTTTATAGTCACCGAGAGTGGAGCATCCATAGGGACAGCTCTCTCTCAAAGAGCAGGCTGCTCACCTTGCAATAACTGATATTCTTTGAGAAGAATGACCCTGTGGGTGCTCCCATACCCACCCTCTTCCCCTCCACTTGTGTGGTCTCCATTGTTGTAGAGAAGGAGCTAAAGAGAGAGGCTGCACATGTTCAACATTAAGGCACTGGAGGCACAAGGACCAGGCACACTGTGCCTGTGCAGCCCTCAAGGACACTACTCTAAAACCCTACAATCAACAGTGCAGGGGAACACCAACACCCACAGTGGAGCACCCACAGGGACACTCAACTTGAAAAATGTCAGTTACTGTTCAGGTGAGTAACTTCCTATTACAGCTGTACTGTGAAGCAGAGGTTTGCTTGCCAGCTCAAATATGCATACTCGTGCTAACGTCATGAGAGTTAGCCCTGAACTAAGTAGGAGTGTAGCTGTAGTAGCACAGGCAGTGCCAGCAAGGATTAACCATGCCAGGTATGAACAGCTTTGAATCCTGTGGTATGTACTTTGCTAAACTAGATCCTGCTGCTGCTTCCTGAGCTACCAAGGCTATGCTACTATTTATACTGCCACTAGCTTTCATCATGTTAGCATGAATATATATCTGTGAGCTGGGAATCCCACCCCTTGCTGGTAGTCTAGACATAGCCTTAACTTGCTCTAGAGACTGTATCTCTACAATTGAATTTGAATCATTTCACTCAGCAGAGCTTGGTTGTGTTAAAGTCAATAATATTAGTATGGTTCAGCCTGAATGAAATCCAAAAGCAACTTACAATTGATAGTTGCCAGTGAGAATAAAATTTCCTCTACACGTTGTGTGATTTTTTTTAACTATACAAAGCTTTCAGCAATTAGTGTTCTTTGTTGCATATCTTCTACATCTACAATATATTCAACAATAAAAACCTTTTATGACATTTAATCAGTAGTAGAGTTGTTCCATTCTCATTATATATTCATGAACTTTATCACCAAGACAAGACATAAATGTTGAGCTTGCCTTTTAGATCAGACGTGAATTGATATTTAAAATTTTGGAAATCAAGAAGCTTGTTTTTTAATATATATAATATTTTTAAGAGGTACAGATCAGGTTATTGTACTGACTGCATGGGTAGAAAACTTCTAAAATGCCTAAAATAAGGTACAGATTTAGACTAGAGTACAAACCATTAATAATTCAGTGGTAGGAGAGTGATTGTATGGCCCCCAAGACAGTCAATATCAGATGATATATTCTTGCTTTCTGTTCTGAAGTTCTAATTGCCTGAGAGACAAGGGTGTGCTTTCTTAGCTCAAGAGTAACGCATATGGAACTCTTTCCTGGAATTATTAACTAAAGTCTTTTTGTGATTGTCTCCAAGGTTTGGTGTGAAGCCATTTTGTTTGCGTTCATTAGTGTGAATATTTTCCATTATTTTACAACAACAGATATATTGGGGGGGAGGTGATAAAGTGGAGCATATATCCCAGTTTTAAATTATTTACATTGATACAGGTTGCTAGATTCCTGGAGATGGGTGCTTTAGAAATTACCTAAAGCAAATAAGGATGGCCAAAGCACAGCATCTTAAAGTGGTTGGAGTTTTTTAAAGCATAAATACCAGATTTATTCTAAGAATAGGCTAGATTTCAAATAACATATTATCTCTATCAGAGTAAATCCTATAGTATTACAGTATATCGATAGAGGAATATCTTCATGAACCCCATTGTTTGGTTGTGGAGGTATGCATGCATGACATTATTTTCTTATCTAGTCAACTCTTGAATAACTTTTCTTTCTTTGAAACTGCCCTTGAGTAATAATCCACCTAAATCAGGGCTGGGCGAAATATAGCCCGGGGGGCCAGATCCGGCTCGCCAAACTACAGTATCCGGCCCGCGGACCACCCTACCAAGACCCTCAGGCACACACAGCTGCCACGTTTAACACAGACCCTTGCGGAGCCTTTGGCCATTATCTTTGAAAAATCGTGGAGATCAGGAGAGATCCCAGATGACTGGAAAAAGGCAAATGTAGCGCCCATCTTTAAAAAAGGGAACAAAGACAATCCAGGGAACTACAGACCAGTCAGCCTTACCTCAGTCCTTGGAAAAATCATGGAGGGGATCCTCAAGGAATCCATTTTGAAGCACTTGGAAGGTGATCAGGAATCGTCAACATAGATTCACGAAGGGCAAGTTGTGCCTGACCAATCTGATTAGCTTCTATGATGAGGTACCTGGCTCTGTGACCATGGGAAAGTCAGAGGATGTGATATACCTTGACTTTAGCAGAGGTTTTGATATGGTCTCCCACAATATTCTTGTCAGCAAGTTAAGGGAGTATTTATTGGATAGATGGCCTGTAAGATGGATAAAAAGCTGGATAGACTGTTAGGCCCAACGGGTAGTAATCAACAGCTTGATGTCAGGTTGGCGGTTGGTTTCTAGTGGAGTGCCCCACGGATCTGTTCTAGGACCGGTTTTGTTCAACATCTTTATTAATGACCTGGATGAAGGGATGGATTGCACCCTCAGCAAGTTTGTAGATGACACTAAGCTAGGGGGAGAGGTAGATACGCTGGAGGGCAGGGATGACCTGGACAGATTAGAGGATTTGGCCAAAAGAAATCTGATGAGGTTCAACAAGGACAAGTGTAGAGTGCTGCACTTGGGACGGAAGAATCCCAAGCATTGTTACAGGCTGGGGACCGAATGGCTAAGTAGCAGTTCTTCAGAAAAGGACCTGGGGATTACAGTGTATGAGAAGCTGGATATGAGTCAAGAGTGTGCCCTTGTAGCCAAGAAGGCTAATGGCATATTAGAGTGCATTAGGAGGAGCATTGCCAGCAGATCTAGAGAAGTGATTATTCCCCTTTATTTGGCTTTGGTGAGGCCACACGTGGAGTATTGTGTCCAGTTCTGGGCCCCCAACTATAGAAAGGTTGTGGACGCATTGGAGAGGGTCCAGCGGAGAGTGACCTAAATGATTAGGGGGCTGGAGCACATAATCTATGAGGAGAGACTGAGGGATTTGGGTTTGTTTAGTGTGCAGAAGAGAAGAGTGAGGGGGGGATTTGATAGCAGCCTTCAACTTCCTGAAGGGAGATTGCAAAGAGGATGGAGAAAGGCTGTTTACAGAGTGATAGATGGCAGAACAAGGAGCAATGGAGTCAAGTTACAGTGGCAGAGGTCTAGGTTGAATATTAGGAAAAACTTTTTCACTAGGAGGGTGGCAAAGCACTGGAATGGGTTACCTAGGGAAGTGGTAGAATCTCCATTCCTAGAGGTTTTCAAGTCTCGGATTGAGAAAGCCGTGGCTGGGTTGATTTCGTTGGGATTGGTCTTGCCTTGGGCAGGGGGCTGGACTTGATGACCTCCTGAGGTCTCTTCCAGCTCAATGATTCTATGATTCTATGACCCTGTGTTTCTCTGCTCTGCAGGGAGGGGGAGGCTTCATGTGATCTCCCTGCCCCCAGCCCGATCCTCAGCTCCTATTGGCCAGAAAGAAGCAGCCAATAATAACTGATCTCAGCTAATCTATCAGCTCTTCATTGGCTGGAAACAGCCAGCCTATCGGAGCTGAGAGATTGGCCTGAGAGACTGGGGCAGCCGGAGTTGATAGTCATGTGCATAGAGCAGCCTATATTTTCAAGCAGGCTGGGGCTGCTGGCCAGGAGACAATTAGGTAAACTCTTCCCAGCCAGCACCTGCCTCTGGCACCCCAACCCCTCCTGCATTCCAACTCCCTCCCCCAGATCACCATCCAAACCCTCTGCACCCCCTGCTCCAGGTGGCAACTCTCTCCCAGACTCTGTACCCCTTCCCCCAGGTCAGAATCCTCTCCTACACCCACACCCCTTTCCTGACTCTACACCCCAATCCCCTGACCAAGGTCACAATCCCCTCTTCCAACCAAACACCCTCTGAGACCTCATGCCGTCTCCTGCACCCCAGTCCCTTAACCCATATGACCTTCTGCACCCAGCCACCACCCTTTGACCACTTACCAAAATCTTGGAGTGACCCCCTCCCCAAAAATTATTGTCCACCCCTGACATAAATCCTGCCCTCAAAATGTCAAAAATGGTAAAATACAAACAATCAACAAGCACTGAACCTTCAGTTGCAGTCAAAAGAAAAAATCAAATATTTTCTTTGACTTTTTAAATTTTGTAATAGCAACTAGGCCTGTAAAGTGATTAATCATGATTAATCGTGTGATTAATTGCCCTGTTAAACAATAATAAGACTCCAGATGAGCCTGGGATCCACATTTTGCTGCCCCTTTGAAATGCTGCTGTGGCATTTCAAAGGGGCAGCACTGAGTGGAGCCCGGGATTAGCTGTGTGACGCCGCCCCTTTGAAATACTGCCGCGGCGTTTCACCTGGACACTGCAACGTGGAGCCTGGGGTCAGCTGGGGACTCCAGCTGACTCCGGTTCCACTTTGAGCTGCCCCTTTGTAATGCCGCAATAATATTTCAAAGGGGAAATGCCTGCAATTAACGCGTGTTAAAAAAATTAACGTCAATTCTGCCCTGCGTTAATCAGAGGCATTAATGTGCAATAATTGACAGCCCTAATAGGAACATTTGTTGCACTTGTAGAAACAGAAGTAGCAAAATCTTATTTATAGGATAAGGCAATATGCTATGTTTATTGTCAAGGCAGACTTCATTTACTGTCCTTAGCTACTAAAATTATCCACCATACAGGCACACACTATTATACACAGTTCTACAGATGGGATATAATTATCAGCCCCAGTGGGTCATGCGATTCCACTGGCCAAGTGGTCTAGACATGAAGGAGGTAACCAGGTCATGTTGGTGTGCACCGATGCTCCTGGAGGATGATTGTAGAACTGAAAGACACAATTACATCGTTTTGCACCCATCTTTTTATATATTTTAGTCCATAGATCCTATCCTGTCCCACTGCCCCAGGGCACTGTATGATCATGAGTCATCAGTTAACCTCAGATGGGACTTTGATCTTCTTATCTTGATGGGGCTTTTGCCTATCTCTTTCATGGGTTGGTTCTTTTGTAGGGCTCACCTGCATTGTTCTTCTGCCAAGAAGGTGGTGCTGGCAGCTAGTCACCCAGAAAGGCTGGTTTCCGGGACTGATCCATTTATTCACACACTCACATTCACACTTTTAAATGAGATTACATAGATACACACTTAACTTGAAACAGTTAAATCAGTACAAAGTTTGAAATGGGGTTTCAGTTACAATATATTTTTAAAAATTACAAAAAGAGCTACAATAATAGATTTTTCAAAGGCAATTCTTAACAGGTTACTAACAAATAAATCCAAATTCCATTATAAAAATTGGGTCACAATTCAAGAGGTTACTTAATGTCAGATTAGTAGATATAATTCATTAAAAGGGGGATTTCATTCTTCAGCCCTACACATTCACAGTACAAGAATATTCTCACATGAAAAGGTTGTTCCTTTTATGCAATGCTTTTCCTTCAGAATTTAACTTTCTCCAAATACCATTTATCATCTTATATGTTCCTTCTTTCAAACATCAAATGTTTAATTTCTGCTTTGTGTTAATCCATTTTAAGTGTGGATTTCCCCTCTTTTTTCCTCTGTATAAACAAATGGTATATACTACAGATGTTAGCAATCAGTTAAGTGAATAGTTGTCTAACTGAATGAATTCTTGGTGGTTAGTTGACTATTGTATAGTCCCCAGCACAGGGCCAGCAGCTAGTGCGCTTCATCCCCACTCTTGGGGAGCCCCCTGCTATCCCATGCTTCTGCCTCTCTATCAGAGGCAGCAGTGTGGGGTGCCAGGTGGGAGCCAGTCCATGAGGGGAGTCAGTTTAAAAACCAGCTGCTGCCTCGGATACACAGGGAGGGAACATAACAGGTAATCCTAATGTGATACCTCTCCTGTCATCCATTTCCAGACAAACAGAGGCTAGGGACACCCTTACTATCCATCGTGGCTAATAGCCACTGATGGATTTAATCTCCATTAATTTATCTATTTCTTTTTTGAACCCTGTTAAAGTCCTAGTCTTCACCACATCCTCTGGCAAGGAGTTCCACAGGTTGACTGTGCGCAGAGTGAAAAAAACCTTCCTTTTGTTTGTTTTAAACCTTTTGCCTATTAATTTCATTTGGTAACCCCTAGTTCTTATATTATGGGAAGATTAAATAACTTTTCCTAATTCAGTTTTTCCACACTAGTCATGATTTTATAGACCTCTATCATATACCCCTTAGTGTCCTCTTTTCTAAGCTGAAAAGTCCAAGTATTTTTACATTTTTCTTCATATTGGATCCATTCCAAATCCCTAATAATTATTGATGCCCTTTTCTGAACTGTTTCTAATGCCAGTATATCTTTTTTGAGATGAGGCGACCACATCTGTATGCAGAATTTAAGATGTGGGCATACCATGGATTTATATAGAGACCATGAGATGCTTTCTGTCTCTATTTTTCTATCCCTTTTTAAATATTCCTAACATTCTTTTTGCTTTTTTGACTGCCACTGCACACTGAGTGGATGCTTTCAGAGAACTATCCACAATGACTCCAAGATCTCTCTCTCTCTTGAGTAGTTATAGCTAAATTAGTCCCCTTCATATTGTACGTGTAGTTGGTATTATTTTTTCCAATGTGCATTACTTTAAATTTATCAACATTAAATTTCATTTGCCGTTTTGTTGCCCAATCACTTAGTTTGGTGAGATCCTTTTGAAACTCTTCACAGTCTGCTTTGGTCTTAACTATCTTGAGCAGTTTAATTTTCAATCTTCAAATGTTGCCACCTCACTGTTTACTCCTTTCTCCAGAGCATTTATAAATAAGTTGAATAGGATTGGTCCCAAGACAGACCCTTGGGAGACACCACTAGTTACCTCTCTCCATTCTGAAAACTTACCATTTCTTCCTACCCTTTGTTTCCTGTCTTTTCACCACTTAACAATGCTTGAAAGGACCTTCCCTCTTATCCCATGACAACTTACTTTACAAAGACAATGTCTTTTAACTATGCACACTACTCTACTCCTCCAGTTGCTGCCAGGGTGAATCTTTGAAAAATTGTCCCTCACAGGAATATGAAGAAGAAAACAAGGAAAGGGAAGTTGAAACAAGTCATGAGTCTTGGTTTCAAAACATTTTCTAAGTTTTGTTTGTAAGTACAGCCATTTTATTGCTGTGCAAAGGACAGATGGAACAGATATTTCCAGGTACATGAACAGGTGACAAGAGCCCAGATTTTTTTCCTGGTGGAAACTGTCTTGATCATCAGGACCCAGCGTTCTCTCAGCTGGACTCCAATTACAAGAGCCAGGCCTTTGGTCCCAGAGCACTTTTCCATCTGCCACCCTTCCTTCATTTGGCTCAATCTGCCCCCTGAGCTCATAGACTCATAGACTTTAAGGTCAAAGGGACCACCATGATCATCTAGTCTGACTCCCTGCACAATGCAGGCCACAGAATCTCACCCACCCACTCCCAGAATAATCCTCTCACCTATATCTCAGATACTGAAGTCCTCAAACGATGGTTTAAAGACCCCAAGATACAGAGAATCCTCCAGCAAGTGATCCGTGCCCCATGCTACAGAGGAAAACGAAAAACCTCCAGGGCCTCTGCCAATCTACCTGGAGGAAAATTCCTTCCCAACCCCAAATATGGTGATCAGCTGAACCCTGAGCATGTGGGCAAGACTCACCAGCCAGACACCCAGGAAAAAGTTCTCTATAGTATCACTGATAGTGAAAGGTCAATTGGTTGTCAAGATCATGTTATCCCATCAAACCATCCCCTTCATAAACCCATCTAGCTTAATCTTTAAGCCAGATAGGTCTTTTGCCCCCTCTACTTCCCTTGGAAGGCTGTTCCAGAACTTCACTCCTCTAATGGTTA